>JAOTRS010000031.1:3186360-3205679 GCA_028565755.1 Dinotopterus cunningtoni
GGTAACGTACATTAAATCTATTTAGATTGACTATTTATTTACTCCTATAATGTTAAAAGTAAAAGAGTAAAAATTACATATTTCTATTATAGCTTCATAATTCTCTTATATTAACATAATATAAAAATTAATATGAACAATAAAATTATTATTTTTTAGTTAGTGTAATGGTCACCTGCGGTACAGTATATAAACACACATCCACAACTAAATTATTTATCTAATCTATAATAATCAAATAAACTAAACTGGGGAAAAAAAACTGGAAAAACAAATCATCATAATATCATAACATTTAATAATAACTAAACTATAAAAGTCGAGTATTTCTCTCATCTATTTTGGGTGCTACAGTTAAAAATGCTTTAGTGTGATCAGAAAGTAACTAATAATATTTCAGAGTTTAGTGTCTGTGCTACATGACCAAAGGAGGAGGATGAGGAATAAGTTTGTAGGCAGGTGAACAGAAAGATGCAGGGTGTAGGGGACGGGGGGGGTTGAGTTTTTGGGGCTCTGGCCCTTACCTTGCCTGCTCCGGATGCCGGGCAGGGGGGAGGGCATGGCATGGCGGCTTGGGCAGGAGAAGCCGCGCGGGGCAGCAGTACTGGTGCTGGCTCGAGTGGCTGTTTGCGCTCAGACTGGTGTGGAGAGAGGTAGTAGAAGTAGCAGGAGGAGAAGTAGCAGGAGTGGTGGTGGTAGGATTGGTACAACTAGTAGTACAGGTGGAATAGGGTGGTGACCTGACAGAGAGAGAGAGCGAGAGAGAGAGAGAGAGAGAGAGAGAGAGAGAAAGTGCAAGAGAAAAGGGAGGAGAGAGGAAAGTACAGAGAAGATGATAGAAATAGACACCGGAGAAGAGAGAGAGAGAGAGAGAGAGAGAGAGAGAGAGAGAGAGAGAAAAAAAGAGAGAGGAAAAAAGTCAAGGAAGAAAAAAGGAAACAGACAACAAAGACAGCCACATGCATACAATACAAACACTTTAGCAGCAGCAGTAGAAGCACAGTTAGGCAGCATTACATTGAGTTATGTAGTATTATGTTATGTCTAATGTTTTAATGGAGTTATACAGATGCAAAATCACAGTTATGAAGTAGTTATGTATGGTTATGTAGGCTTTTGACCTGGAGTAATTGTCTATGTAATTACTGCACTTTATATACTTACTTTATATACTTACATTCACCACTAATGACTACAACAGAGCAAGTTAACAAGACCTCTACAGCTGGTAAAATTATCGTAAAATTGTGCATTTGAGAATAAACAAATGGATGGAGGTGCAGTACAGTGTAATTAGTGAACAATAATCCAATAGACTCTAATAGTGATGAAAACTAATGAGCTAGTTCTACAGAAACACTTCTATAAACTGTAAGGCACATGGCAGAGAGCTCACACTGAAGGTACCCCAAAAAAAAGACAGCAGTCATAGCTGCAATAAGAAAAACAAGAATAAACTCTGTATTAATAAATCATCAGGAAAAGTATGGTATAAAATGTTAACCAAGACTCAGGTTGGGTAATGTAATTACATGTTTATTTAAGGTGCACAATAATTAGATTCAGACACATGCACCCACACCTCCATGCAATTATGCATGAGCTCAGCTTTATGCAGCGGGGCCTACAGGAAAAGCAATATATTTCCCATTTCAATAAGCTATTTCTTACATAAAGCAGAAAAAAGCAATTATAAAGTGTAGAGAATTGATTTACTTAAATTATAGTTAAATCCAATTTCTTTATTGAACAGTAATGAAATCAAACCTATAGCAGGTGACCAGTGTGTGGGTTTGCTGGTATAAAATTAGACTATTAGCCACAGCCACTGTGTGTAACCTTCTAATAATGTGACAAGTCCTATCTTTCATACGCATTTACTGACCAAAAGTACTTCCATGCTTTTCTTCATCTTCTTTAAAGACGCCTACTGGTCCTGATTATCTAATCTATTAGGCTCACACTAAACAAGGACACATCAAATACAGCAATAGCGGCATCAATAGCTAAAGCAGACACAGACACACAACACAGGAGGGGCAGAGGGAGAGGAAGAGATGCCAACTTAAAGCTGGGACATAAGCGACATAAATATAAACTAATAAGAGAGAGCACTGTGCAGGAGTAGAGTGAAGAGAGAATAAGGGAGAGAGAAAGAAAAAGAAAAGAGGAGCAGGAATGGAGGAGTGAACGGACATGTGTTACAGGGAAGGAGTGATGACTGGGTTGGCAGAGGAGAGAGATGGAAAGGGTTTCAGGAAATGAGTGCTTGAGTGTGTCCAGGTTGTAGAAGTGGGACATCCTTGTGTCGGTTCGACTTGCGCAGAAAACAGGGCAGGAGGTGTCAGGTGAATAAACAATGGGATCTAGAGGAAACTAACTGCCTGTTTAATAAAAGTGTTCAAGTTCAAATTATTTGCCACATGGAACAAGAGAAACACAAGTACAATACTCTTCCAAACAACTACAGTAATGCCCGGCCATTCAGACATTCACAGTTCATGGCATGATGAAGTGTCATGTGAATTTACATTCGAGGACAGTCATGGAGAAAGTCGTCAGTACTTAATCAAAGTAAACTTGGGAGGCAAGACATGTTAAAGCGCCTTTATATCTTTAGCAAAAGCTGCCTTTACATAAGATCTAACAAATGTTTTGACCACACAAAAATATCTGTCTGTCTACCACAATGAGCTTAGACCCTCACAAAAAGATAAATTTGGAGTTCAGACAATTGCGCAGTGCTCAATGTATGTAGGTAGGTAGGTAAGTAGGAACAAAGCATAAAAACTGTTCATTTTCTTCGATCCAGAAATAATGGTAAAAGGTTCTTCACAAGAGAGCTATCCATGAGAGACCGCCAGATGTCACATGTTACTGTTAATCTAACACGATTCAAAAAGCCTTCACTGCTTTCGGTAAATGCAGCCTTGCCTACAAGTGCTGGCT
Source organism: Dinotopterus cunningtoni (assembly GCA_028565755.1). Classification (NCBI taxonomy): domain Eukaryota; kingdom Metazoa; phylum Chordata; class Actinopteri; order Siluriformes; family Clariidae; genus Dinotopterus; species Dinotopterus cunningtoni. The sequence continues at coordinate 3,189,310 of JAOTRS010000031.1, forward strand.
TTTAAAGGCAGGTTTAGATGGCAACAGGTGTAGCCTCTTACAGCACACACAAACACTCCCACAGAGAGACACACACTGCATTTAATATTTCCAAATGCTCAGGTAGGGGTGTTTTGGTGTAAATATGTTGTGTATAAATGTCTAGTTGCTGGTGTCTACACATGTACTTTAACTTTTCATTTTAACTATCAAGCATTCGTTATCCTCCTTCAGTCTCATCGTCTTATTCACTGCAGCCACACATGCAGAATTTCTGGCCCATTTTTCTTGCATCACTCACTACCGTTCCCTTCCTTCTCTTCGTTCTCTCCGTCTCGCTCTCTCCGTCGCCCACACGCTTCTTCACGTAAACGCACTTGTGATAACTCTCCACGTTCCCACAGCAACCATTCTCTAGCTGAAACCCAGGAGAGAGAGTGAGAGGCAGAGAAAGCCAGAGAGGGAGGGAGAATGTGAACAAGAGAAAGGGGCGAGCTAGAAAAATGGAAGAAGCAATGCTGGTTCCAGGTCTCAAATATGGGTACATTATTCATTACATACTAGATTAACCTGGAACTGATCTGACTGACCTTTGGCTGATAGCGTCACCACTGAAATTAAAGAAAGCTGCTGTTAAGACTGGCACTGTGCTGATTCTCTGATCATCTTTGATTCATGTTCACATGACACATATTCCCATCATTTATGCGTACTGATATAATCTGATTAAATCACATAAATGCACACATTATATGTGTGTGTGTGTGTGTGTTGACAACTGGATAAATGTAGAGCTTTTTTGGTAAAAGAAAAAGTGTTTAGATACGCAAAAGTGCCATGGCCTTATTTTTTTTTTTAAAGAAAATTTAGCTAAGGTTGTCAGTTACCTAAACACTCAGCTGCACTAATGTACATCCCCAATCAGCCATAACACTATCACCAAGACCAGACCAATTAAATAACATTGATTATCGATTATATACCAATATATTAATTAGTGACAGGTTTCTGGGTCCCCAAGGCCCATTTAGGGACCAAAGTCTAGCCGCCTGGGCCAATTCCGCAGGATAGCCAATGTAGCACAAATTGTTAAAAACCTCAATGCTGGCCAGTAGAAAGGTATTAGAACACACAGTGCATCACAGCCTGTCGTATTTATGGGGCTTAGCATTGACCCGGCCTCCACACGGCTGAGCATCCATGGAATGTGCCAGACAAACAAGTCCGAGACCCCAACCCACAACCCACAGTGAACAATGGACCTGCCGCTAACATCGCACATCCCCAAAGATCTTGTGGATTAAAGCCCTGAGGGGCCAATGCTTCCCTGGAAACATTAAGCCCAATACACAATATTGGCCTTACTGTTTTGCATATTAATGTCATGACTTATCAGTGTAAAATGTACGGGTTTTCACTGTTAAAAAGAATTTACTCAGTAGAGATCCAAACTTACATTTTCTACACATCTGATGTGGAAATGGTCTGATCTGATGTTGAGAAAATGGGGCACCAAAGTGACATTACCAAAAACAGGATATCACTTTAAAACTTTAAAATAAAAGGAGGCTGCTAGGAGACCTTTGGTAACATTACAGGAAGCAATATCTGCCAAGTTCTCCCAGCATGTACCAGGGCTATGAGGGTTAAATAAAAATCTAAATCGCCTCACACTATGTGATAAAAATCATTATGTTTTGATGAGACCAATGTATAATTCTAAAAGATATATACTACCTGGTCAAAAATAACTTGTCAGAAAAAAAAATTTATGAACAAAGATCACCAAATGCTTGGTGACACTGCTTTGCCAAAAAATTAACAGAAGAAATCACAGCTATGTTAGCTAAGAGCATTTCCACACAAACAACAAGATGAGAGCTCAAAGGATTGACATTAAAGAGCTAATTCATTATAAGAAAACCACTTATTAGCAAGACTAATTGAGAAAAAAAAGGCTTAATTTTGCTAAGGAGCATAAAGATTGGACTTTTGGCCAGTGGAAAAAGATCATGATGGTCTGATCATCCAGACTGACCCTATCCTATAATGAGGGGTGCAGCAGAATAAGAAGGGAAGCGGCAGAATCAATGCAAGTATCATGCATAGTGGCCTCTGGATGCAGTGTTATGATCTGGGGTTGCTTCATTTGGTCAGGTCCAGGGTCAGCATCATTATGTGACAATAGCATGAAGTCAGCTGATGACCCGAATGTACTAAATGACCAGGTTATCACATTCATAGAGTTATTTCTTCCAAGATGTCACAGGCATATTCTAGGATGCAAATTGTGAAAGAGTAGTTCTGGAAGTATGAGAAATAATTTTTTTTTCTGATGAAACCACCAGATTGTGAGTCACAATCAATGTTAAAGGTGGTTGAACAAAATTTAGTAGAACCTCGGTTCTGTTTGTGACCCGATTTGGTCATAGACCAATTAGTTTTTTCCACAGGAATACATGTAAATAGAATAAATCCATTCCTGATTACTATGAACTATATTTAACTTTTGATTTATTTTGTTTATATCACAAAATAAAAAACAAAGTATAAAAAATAATACAGAACTAGATATAAAAAAGTACTTCTCGGCAAAGGCTTGGACGTCATTTTACTTTGCACAAAAATCTTTTATCATATGCGCGATCCGCACATGCATACTGAGCAAAAACTGATGCTGGGTTACACGCTCATGCTTTTGTTTAGCTGATAGTGGCAGCTTTCTCCTTTCTGGGTCATGTTCCGAGAAGGAGTTCATGAACAGGGACAAATTTTAAGCAAATTGTTTGGTCTTTAAGCTCCCGATTTGTTTGTACTGGAAGAGTGTTCATGAAACCGAGGTTCCACTGTACTATATACAGTATTATTATTTATATGATACAATATTGATACAGAAGTATCAATAACACCAAACAACCCAAAACACCAACTACTAACTAGTGACTGCTGAAGAAAGAGATCTATATATTGGAATGGCGCACACACAGCCCTGATCGCAATACTATCAAAAACCTATGGAAGGACTTAAACAGGTCTGTGCACAGGCAATTCCCCTTTTGACTTGGCAGATCTGTAGCATTGTTGGAATAAAGAGTGAAGAAATGTGTGAAAAGAAGTGTATAGATACTCTTTTTCTTTTTTTTAGTCCACATTGGATTAAAGATGGGAAACGATTTTGATTTCACTCACAAAAACCTTTTTTAATAGGGATATATAGCCTTTTCATGTTGATACACAGCCTTTTAAATACCTAACCTTAGACAAATGTATACAGCATTTTTCCAGCAGATAAAAATGCCAGACAATTAGCTTAACTTAGGCAACCAATATTTCGTCCAAACATGTAGCCAACTTTCTTAGAAAGTGCTAATCCTCACAGTCCCAGATTGTGTGATAGGGACATAGTTTTATCTGTTTTCCCAGCAGCAAATCAATATCCTTATCAAAAGATCTGTATTTGAGCAACAATTGTTAAATTAGAAAGTGCTATGATCTTTGTAAATCAGTCAGGTCTTACTGTACCTTAATGGTAAGATCTGACCGATTTACAAAGGTAGGCGCTGATAAGAAGCAAACAAGAAACCGTCATTAGGTCAGTTTTGTATGATTACAGCAATATTTTAAGACGAATAAATGTGACACTGCAAAGATGATCCCAGTTAAATCTTCTTTAACAGAATGTAAGATAAGGTGTCCTCTGTGTCAGATTATAAAATGAAGATCTTGTAATGACAGACCTGCAATTAAAGGAAATGACTACATTGTGCTTTAATATCAAATCAATGTGACCTGGATTCAAACAGAAAATGTTTCATATTCTTTAAAGGGAGCATGAGGTGAATTAGAATATTTTTTGTCTATTAGTTGATCATTACATTTGATCATTACCACCACTGTATATATAACTGTATGTTGTCCTGCTTTTGATGGCTTTTAGATGAGCACCTTAGCAGTGGCCACACCAAAAGTTAAATCATGACATCACCAGAACTTTGTACTAAACTAAACTATTTTTTTTTGTGGCGCCTTATATTAAACTCAATACATTTCAGGTCTCTTGTCACACTACATATTAACTTCTACACCATGTTATGCATAAATCATGCATCGCTTTACAGATGTGTACATAATAACACACATAATTGAATACGTTAAATGTACACCTCAATCTTCCACAAGCTTACACTGTTCTAATCATACAGTATGTCACATGTTTTCATTAGCAGTATGTCCTTATATTAAACCGTTCATCTTATCTACAGTTGCAGCTACTGAATAGCATCTAGGGTTCTTTCTAATTCTTGATCTCCTCCTCTCTCTCTCTCTCTCTCTCACACACACACACACACACACACACACACACACACACACACACACACACACACATACAGAGACACACACAATCTTTCTTCACCGCCCTGGCTTGGACAGAATGATGTATTGTTGTGGGATGACTGCAGTTGCCTCTGTGTTGCAATGCGAAGGAAGCTGAGGGTAGGCTCATATGAAGCCTCCCTCTCCGAGCTATTTTTTGCCCCAAAAGCCAGTGGAGAGCAGGCATACTTATACACAGTCACATCCATTTAAGGAGGAAACGTCAGGATAAGATCACGCCAGCAATTTCATTAATCACTCCAGACCCTTTATTACTTTCCTTTTCTTCATAATAGAGTGCGGAGCATAAAAGGCGCTTATTTGGAAAAAAATGACGACGTTCCCATTTATTATAAAACAGTGTTCCTGGAATGAACAATTCGATTTGCATATCAATATGAGCATGAGGACGATAACCGGGTGTGCCTAAATGTTTTAAAGACTGACATCATTTGTCCTTGTCCTTAAGTGCATGTCCTACCCTTGTCCTACTGCCACGTTTGGCAATAATGTGCACTGCACAAATAAGTTGTCCTGGGGATGAAAGACTCAGATGCATACACATGTGCATGCTCACTCTCAGTCACTCTCTCTATTTCTCTCGCTTTTTCTTTTGAACATATACAGTGAAATAAAGATAGAAAAGCAAGGTATGCATGCAACTTTTATCCTGTTTTTTTAAGCAATGCGGTTGATCTAGAGTTGTTGCTATGACAACCCGCCATTTATTCTTCACCAGCACGGTTCATTTTTATCCAAGGGAGCTGTCCTAAACCTATTACTGAGCAAAGTTACTCAGAGCTAACCCTATTACACTCAAGCTTCATCAGAGCAATGTGCAGAAATAATGCAATGGCTGCACCAGAACTTGGTGAAGGATTGCTGATGACAGATTGTTTAAAAAAAGGGCCTCTGAGCATGAATTTCATCCATAATTGCTCCCCCCGAAAATATTTTTGAAAACTGTATTCGGCTTTACAAATATATAGACATATATTTTACAAATATACAGACATATTTTTTCCAGGCACCACTCACTACAGCTTACAGGGTGTCTTTTAAATGACACATAAGTTTAGACGATACCATGGCAGGTGATGAAAGTTTTAATCTTTCAAGCTTCTGGCACTAAATTCTAGGAATGTGTCAATATGACTGGGACCTTGGTGGGCACAACTCATTACTTCAGCCTAAATGAAGGTGCGCCAGCATAAAAGTTAATCAGTCATTTTAATCAACGACTCATTTCGACTTAGGATTAGCAACTGTGCCAGAAGTAATAGCGCAGTCTATCTTCCTGCAGATTAACACAAGTCGGAATACACAACTCATCCAGCAACATGAAGGCTACAGTCTACAAACTTATCTGCACAGGACAAGAAGAGAAAATAAGGAACACGAATATTGAAAGAGTTTTTACAGACCTGTGTTTGTTGAAGTCTCCATCTGGCCTACACATCCAGCAAGGTGAGGGGTGGTGAGAGAGACAGAAGAGAGAAAAAGAGGCAAAGAGAGAGAAAGAGAGAGAGTCACAGAGATAGAAAAAACAAAACAAAACACAGAGATAAATACAGGGGAAGGGGTCAATCATTAATCACAAACAGGACAAAAATAAACCTTTCTAGCAGCACGTACATATGATACCATGATGCAATGTAGGTTTAAGTACATGTGATCCGTGGTTTTAGGCACATGTGATCCGTAGGTTTAAGCACATGTGATCATGCTTGTTAGACTTAAACCGTATCTGACAGAAACGCTGACTTTTCAAATTAGCATAAATAAGCTATGAAGAAAAAAACAAATAAGAAGATACAATATCTTCATCATTTATAACACAGAACTAGAGGCATAATAGTGTAATAATTTCTGTTAAATGATTGTGGCTTTATTTAGTTATTTTTTAATCAAGAACCTTAGCAACACAACCTTAGCTACAGCACTCAAGTTAATTATGAGTCTCAACTGGAACTTTGCAATTTCAGCGATTATGTAATTTAATCAATCTTTTGTTGGTCAGTTTTCGATTCAGAATCGATTTACACTTTTTCAATTATTTAGGTCAACTTACAAATGTTAAATAGTCTAAAATTTTATGTTTTTTGGTATTTTTGATATTATGAGGGGCATTCAAGTCAAACTCTGAATTGTGATGAAATTTTGTGAATGAAGCCGTAAATGTCATTTGACATTTACAAAAGATTTCAGGCACATTTTGTTGAGGAGATCCTTAATTGCAGTAAATTTTGAATGGTAATGGCATTTTAAAGAAAGGCCATACATCCGTAAACGATGATTCCGGCCGGGGTGGCTTGGAGCCCGCTGCAGTTCTTCCTGTCCACATTCAGCAAGTGGACTGCCTGATCCTGGTAAATCAATGCATACTGTACCTAGTCATCAACTTGCGAAACACACGCGTGTCTCTGTACGAACTGTACATACAATCTTTCAGGAACACTGCTGCACTGCTTGAATAACAACGCTGGGAGTTATTGCCACATGTACAGTCCTGACTTCACTCCAATCCATTTCCACATGTTTGGGCCATTAAAGAAGCTCCTGGGAGGCAAGCGTTTGAGACATGTACTCCAATCATGGCTGATCAAAAGTCCAAGTTTGACTTAATCACCCCTCATATACCACAGCTTTTGCAGAAATTGCAAACTTTATTTTACTTTATTATAAAAACAGTTTCCAAATTCTGCAAATTTGTGCATTCTGCTGGCGTCCAGCTTCATCTTCTTTTAAATTTATGAACAGTTGGTGTATTACCGCCACCTACTGGGCTGGAGTATGGAGCAGAAGATTGGTAGGAAAAAACAAAACATTGCTTTGTACATGAATAGACATAACATTTAAACAAACAAATCAACAAAACAATTTACACAGCATTTCAATGTTTATTAGATACGTTTTCAATTATTCAAAACCTGTAAGAAATATCGATGTTTGAGACAAATCAGACAACACACATTAATGCTATTAAATCTAATCAAGTGGCAATACCAAAAAATCGAATCAAATCAACATTCTGCCTACAGTATGATTCACATCCCTTCTTTCAACTGATCCTACGTGTGTTTGATTGGACATGCCCACAGTATTTTCTAACAAAGGTTCTTATAGGTTCTCTTGGCCAAAATATGAACAACAAAGCTTAACATGGCTTCATTTAAACCCGGCAGACATTAAGCATGAATGAAAGAAAAAAAGAAATGTTGTTCTTGTGCCCAAGAAGAGGTGCGAATTTCTCACTGCATCCTATCCTCTTAAGATATGGATTTTGCTGTTGTGTACATTTATATGTCTCCGCACAGTTTCTCTGTATTAGAACCTGATAACTAAAAATCTATTCAATGTCTTTAAACAGGAAGAATATGGCAAAAGAATAATGCACAGCCCTTATGACTACCAGTTGCTGTCTGAATCTTTCTGACAAACGCTGAACCTAAAAAACTATTGCACCTCCTGTATGTGTTCATACTTTTATAGAATGTTCAGTTTACAACAATTTAATATCCGAGGAGTCTTTCGTCCTCAGTTATATCCCTATGTTGGTTTTACTTAGTTTTGCCTCATGGCTACTAGATTACACTTGTAATTTGTTCAAAGCCTCTCTTTAAAGGGGATCAGACTGTTCTGGCAGCTTAGTTTCACTGGTACTTATTTCAGTGTTAAACTGACCTTAGAACTTAAAGTACTAATTCTAAATAGCAATGTCCCTGATTTATATTTTTCATTAAGGGCTTATTATGACAATACCTTCGATGCTCAAACCTCTGACACCCCACATATTACTCACTACCTCCTATCCATGACAGTAATTGCCACCTATCAATTGGACAAATGTAATTAACATAGGACATGTTAATTATTCGCCCACTCAAAGTAGTAACATAGATTACCATTATTGGCACGAAGTGTAGGTTTCTGCTGAAACAATGGTCTTTAAAACATGATAAATAAAAAAAAATACACAGTAGAAAAAAAATCGACTAGTCAGTGAATTTTTTGGTTAACTAGTTAAACAAATCAGCTCAAGCCAGTTTAGATGCTTATAATTAAACAAGCTTTTCTTCACGGTCAGACACATTTCTTACTGATGTGTGTGGCCATACCGGAGCATAGAGAACTTTCCGTAACTTACACAGACCCGCCTTTTCATCTATTAATAACTATAACCTTTTATTGTGCCACAAACACCATTGTTACAAACAAAAACCTGAGACTGTGATAGATTTAGCACAATAAATGGATCATTGCTTACAGACCCTGAAGTCTGATAGAAATTGCGTTAAAAAGTTATTGTTACAAGACCACGGCTCCGATTGCAGCAGAGATTGTATTTAATTATTTAGAGCTCATTTCAGCATCATAAACAGCCTAGCCATCAAAATATTGTTAATTAACAAGGCCTATGTAAAGCACGACACAGTCACTATTTACTTGTCAAGAAGCTTAACAATGGTGTTCTTATTATTAAAAAAGGCTGCTTGAGGCAGAATCACTGGTGTAATGTGTTTGAGAAACACATGCTCTGAACCCCAACATGTGAATACTGATACGCATAAAATATACACTTGTCCTATACTGTAATTTTTCCCTTGATCCCCTTTAGCACTGATTATGGCATGCACTGTTTTGACCAATTTAAATCTTTTCCTGATTAGTTTCATTAACAGGGGGTTTGACCACACAGCTGTTTAGTCTTAATCCTGTGATTTCTTGTTGCACTGTGTGTGTGGAAATGCTCTTCCCTTCACTATTAAGCATAACTGTGATTTCTACAGTAATGTTTTTATGATTCAACTTTACCAAGCATTTAACCAATATCTGATCACAGTCAATTTAGAACTAACAGTAGTAAGTTCAGACCGAGCAAACTGATTGGATGAGAGGCATTTCACAAGAAGTGATAATGGACGATTACAGCATTGGGACATGTAACTATAGTATATGTATCACTCTGCTTCCTAGATGTTCTGCAATCGTTAATTACACTACAGTCATTCACTTGCATGGGTAAGAGTATGGTTTGCAGTAGTGAGTAGAGAACAACTGCCTCCCAAAAACCACATTAAAAATTGGTCACCGAAGCACTTTCTGCAATAAAACACACGTGGTAACAGTATGTCATTTTAAACAACACTTTGACTCCTTAGTAGTTGCTTTTAAGTCGCACTGAATCACATCTGAACTATCTGTGGAAGATAACTGATCTGATATTTTAAAGCGGAATAAGTGGAAATATAAAAAGAAATATACGCCACTGTACTGTACGTCACCTCCATGGTTAATTCTCCTCACCTTTAGTATATAAGATTAGCTACAGTATATAGTACTGGTAAGAATTTGAAACTACTTTCACCTTGTTAATTATACTAACTGTCAGCCGCTATCTGACGCCAGCTCCACTAGTTGCGGAAGGATATGCGTGGTAGAGCAAAATAACGGGTCAAATAAACAACCCAATCTGTGCATATAATGTTGTTTAGATAACTGCTGTATAAAAGCAATATCATACTTAAGGTCATGCTGTTGTACAATCGCATCACAGCCATGGTATATACAGCAAGATAGCACTCACCCTTGTGTGACACTCCTTAGATGTAGGACCCATCAAATTATGAAAATGACAGATACAACAAATAGCATCATGTGTTATCCTCCAAATTTCACTCTGTCTATATATTAAGGTGCATGTGAAATAATAAGCAGCTTTGTAAAGCAATATATTTTTCAATGGTAACAATTTTATCCACCCCATGGTGCTGGTCTGTAGATGGGGAGCCTATCATTTTAACTCCACCATGATCATCCCCAATCCTGAATGAGAATGAAGAAATGTTGGGCATAGAGTTAGCATCGTTGCCTCAATAAAAGTTCACTTGCTAAAGAGAGGAGAAAGAAGACACAGAGAGAGAGAGAGAGAGAGAGAGAGAGAGAGAAAGAGAGTACAGAGAAAAAAAAAAAAGTTCTTCAGCTCAAAGATTCAGGACATTACGGTCCCTGTAAACCTCAAGACTGACCATGTTTCTTTTAACCAGGATCATCACCACCACTGGAACATGACACATACAGACCATGTACCAAGTGAGGAAAATCACCCAAATAGCAGCAGAAATATAAAAACCTCAATCTTGCATGACTTGACTGCGAATCAGCAAGGCGAGATGAACCAAATCAGGACAGTAAAGACTGATAAGTGCAGAGATGTTGCTCTATTTGTGGTATGAAGAGGATGATGCCCCACACAATGAAGGTGTAGCATTTATTCTATCAAATTCTGCATAGAGAGTACTGATAGGATGGGAAAACCATTAACCAAGAATTATCATATTTATCAATCAATTAGAAAAAAGAAGCAGAAACTCAAGCTAAGCATGAGCCATGGCTATGCACCAAAAAAGTAACAGTAAAAAAAGTTTAGTGACGAATTTCAAAACATCCTGGGCAATTACTTAAAGAAAGATGCCTTAATTTTTATGGGATTTTAATGAAAGATTGGAATAGATAAAAAGGAATATGAAGGAGTGATGGGAGCACAAAGAGGGAGGAATGAATGAGAGTGAAGAGAAATTCATAGGTATCAGTGCATTGAAATCGTGTGAAGGTCCAAAAAGCACTGGGTGGTTGGGTATTGTCAGATCATACTACAGAAAATCAACCTGATCACATTTGTATAAGCCGGAAATTCCGAAGATTGTTATTGCACATTTTTTTTTAAGTAAAAAGACAAGCAGAAGTAGCATCAGACCATCATTTACTAACTGTTAAACTGAAGTTTAATTTGAAGAAAATGAGAACAAGCATTCTTGTCTTTACTTAAATTTGAGAATATGTTGAATGTTGAAGCTCTCCAACAATTTTGAAATTCTCCAGCATTTATTTGAGGACAAGACCAACATTAACACAGAGTGATAAAACATTGAAGACACGTCAAGAGGTTGATGGCTACAGGAAATTTCAACAAAAGGAATAAACATTCGCTGAAATAAATTGTCAAATTAAGGAAAGAGGAGAAAACACCTGCACAAAAGCATCAAAAGCAAAGACACAAAAGAAGATTAGAGTACAAAGAAAAGTACATGAATGCCAACATAGAAGTGAGGAAAAGAATCAAGGTGGTCAAGCTGAAATTCATCATCCAACATGCAGAAGCAGGAAGTGGAAGGTAACGCTATTATGACCACAAAACTCAGTATTATTGAGAAAGAGCTGCAGAGGTGATGAATATTTATATAAGGTTAAGTCAAAATTATCAGCATTTCTGGCTGTAGAATTTACTCTATTTAACAAAAATAAGTTTTTTAAAAATCTTCTTGATTTTCAATACACTTTGTCCATCTGTCAACAAGCTTCCGTATTCGCTCATTAAAAATGTTTTAGGCCGAGCTGTGATCCACGAATGCACCGCTGTCCTCACTAATTCATCAGGAGTGAATCTTTGTCCTCGTAGGGCTGCTTTCAAGGGACCAAACAGGTGAAAGTGTAGCAAGATCAGGACTATAGAGAGGATTTTTTAACACCTCAAAACCCAAAGTTTTTACAGCGTTGACAGTGTGGGCGGAAGTGTGCGAATGTGCAATGTCATACAAGATCATGGTGTCTTTGGATAGCAGTTCTCTGTGTTTAATCTGAAGTTTAGGCTTAAGATTTCAATAAGCATCTCACTGTAACGAACACTGTTGATTATTGAAAATTTTTCCTGATAATGTTCCAATACTGGCCCTTGAGAATCCCAGAAAACTGTAAGCATCAATTTTTCAGTTGATAGTTGACTTTTTCTTGGTCGCCGATTGCGAATGTTTCCGTTTCATACTCTGCCGTTTACTCTCAGGCTTGTAGCGATGAATCCATGTCACGTCACCAGTACTGCTACTCTTTAAGAACTTTTACCTTTCTTAGAAAATCGGTCCAAATTTTTTTTTTGCAGATATCTAAACGCTTATGCTTATGCTCTTCCATGAGTTGTTTCGGTGCAGGTACACCTTCACACCACCAAAAACGAATCACTGCACGCTGCTGTTCTTTCATGCAAGTTACAAGTGGGACATTCACACCTGCACAGCAGGTGACGGGTGACTTGAACGGAAAGTGCTGATAAGACGGTGCGGCAAAGAGAAATTTTAATATAACCAGAGTGCGGATCATTTTTTATTCACAGCCTCGTAGCTGCTACAGCATATCTGTTAATAACACAACGCAATCTCACGTTTAATGTCAATTGTAACAATTAAGATGTGTCATTCTTTAATAAACAAAAACTGTAGGCTAATCAGTGGCATACTGCTTTACTGGCATAAAACTCTTAAATAGAATATAATAGAAACATGCTATTATTGGAAAATAATGACGTAAGATATATCAAATGGACAAAATGGTAGACAAAATGAACAACATAATGTATTATTTCTCCTTTTCATCACATCTCTCTCTGCCTATATATTGAAGACATTATTTACAACAACACTAGGAATAATAAGGGAAGCAATTTATGTTTGTGAAGCAATATATTTCCCTTTGATAACTTCTTTATCCTACACAAGGTGCTGATGATTATATGAAAACAAAATGGGAAATTTTCCCTGGATGGGACACCTATAATAAACCCTTTTTGTCAGAATGATAATATAACAGCCTTTGGACATTGTACTACATATACTTTCTAATAAATATTGAAATGTTTTTCTAACATTATTACAAAATAATATATTATTATTTTCATTATTATTATATTATAAATATTACAAATACAGTATTACTAGCTCTTGAGTGACATTAGGGCAATAGGAATTTATCAATAGCTTACATTTTCTCAACCCTATTGAAATCATTAGAGATTCATTAGAGATTCTAGCATAACTCTTCACATGGACGCTAATCTTATAAGATGCATGTTCAAATGCTGAAAAACTGTTTTGAGGTTGGGTTAGTTATACTTGCACTGATGTATATGGTTAAATTCCCGACAAGAGCCGCACTGTGCATTATGACTGGTTACAAAAATTAAGTCCCATCTATAAATGATAAAATGTTAAACATGTGTGAAATGTGAGCCAATCAGTTTTTCTTCTTCCGCCAAAGATCAGGTGCATGGATGCAACAAACCAGTGGCTGAACAGAAACAAAACTTTGTGGCAGAGAGGAGTTGTCATAGGCTACGTTCACATTACCAGCATGAAGTGACTTAAATCTGAATACATTAAAATAAATACATTTTATTCAGAATTAAATGTGGCTTGTAATGTGAATATAGTCAAAGAGTTTATTAATTAAGAATGGGAGGAAAATTTGTCACCCAGAAACTTGTCATAAAAATAATGGTTTTATACATCTTTTTTGAAGTAACCATTATCACGTTCTGTTTTTATTTTAGCAAACAAAATAGAAAGAATAAAAAAAAATTGTGGAGTTTTACAGGTTGTACACTAGAGACTCGATTTAGTTATCAATAGTGATTCTTTTCTGTGCCAATTGCAAATTCTGTGCAAATTTTCTGCATGTATCACCACACGGACTCCAAGATCTATTTTAAATGATCTATTACATTTATAATAGAGATTCAGTGTCGATCAGCCAGTGGCCGGAATTGGCTGTTTGTCAGCTTGATCAGCCGTGACCGATCACGTTGGACTTAATCATTGCATGCATTAAAAGGCCTCCGATCAGCCTTTTTCTCCTAACTCCAAAGTTTATAGGAACATTTAAAAGGAATGGGCTACATTTAATTGCTCATATTCAACTGTTGAAGAAAGCTAAGGTATAAAACTATTGGGTTTTAAAATTGTAACAAAATCAGAGAATATTCAATAATATTGAATCAAGGTTGCAATATTAATTGAATCGGCACCTAGCTACTGTGATGATATTGTATCGAGTGGTGACTCCCATCCCTACTTGTTACATAACTCAAAATATTTGACCGGCATGGCAGCTGATCCTATTGCTTTATTCTGTCTAAGAACTGCAGAGAGCTGATGGTTATTTGATCTTTAAAACTGCTTTGTTTTAAAAGCAAGGAATGTTTTATCGCTTTTGTAATATAATAGTTCTTTATCTTGGCTTGTTGCCTGCATCTTAGCTCAACAACAGTTATATAAAAATGATTCTTGGAATGATTCTTGTAACAGTATCACACTGTAATAGACAATACACATTTTCATATTGTTATATGCTGTAGGACTGAGGGAATGTGGCTGGAAGATTTTGTTTCAATTGTTTCAATTTGTTTCAACGCAGTAGCCTTTAATTTAGGAAACAAATGGGTGAGGGAAGAAAAGAGGGATGAGAAAGAAAGGAAAAAAGAAAGAAAGATGCCAGTGTCCCCTATGAGTGTAATGCAAATCAGAAAAAGGGATCACATGGTCTACCATCTGCTCAGTACAGAAGGAGGGATAAACCATGGAGAAAGGATAAAAACTGAAGATCAAAGAATAATGTTAGAAAAACTGTTTTTTTTTTTCTTCAATGAAGAGGCCAAATTTCTGCACAAATCCTATTCATTAACCAAGTAAAACACACTAGGACTCATCATTTACAATTCTGTGTGTTCAGGTTATGCGAATCCTAGCAGTACTACATCTAAAGGAACAGATGGATCTTCCAGCACATAGTCTGAGTCAGTCCTGGCCTGTCCTTGTGTCTGCCCGTTCAAGTAACGAGAGACATTGATATACAGTATCTAACGTACTACTTACTATGCTTAGCTCCCTTCGGAGAGTTGAAAAATAGTATACATTTAGCCAACTCCCAGCATGAAAAGAGACAGAGAATGCAGTGGAATGTGTGGATGGTAAAACAAAGGAAGCTCAGATTGAAAAAAATCTCTCTTTTGACCTTTCTGGCATTCTCTTACAAACAAATGTTCACTTACATTCTCTTTCCCTCTGTGCTCCCACACAAGCACAGTCCACAATCTGACACTGCAGTGAATATTAATCACAAACGCTCCTACACAACCAGCGCCATGCTTCATGTGAAACCACAAAATGGCCCCATAGTCCTCTTGAAGAGAAAATCCTGAGCTCCTTCCTACAGACTCGGCTATGCACTGTGCCCAAAATATACTAAATACGGAATGAAATAAAAGCTGTAGTGATCAAATATTCTAGACAAACTGAATAACAACTTGGGGCAGAGTGAGTCTGGAGTGACCAAGATAGCATTTGGACCTGCTTGTGTCTGAACATACAATAGAATTCTTCCAATATTTTTAACGCAATTCGACCTTACAGACTTTTATTATTTTAACTAGTTATTTTAAAAACCCTGGGAATGCTAATATGTTTGTTGATGTTTTCTCTGCTGTTCACTTGATTGAATGCATTGAGTACGAGCACTGCCCTCACATAGACTGATCCTGACTGTTAGATAGTTAGTTAATTGGCTAGTGGAAATAATAAGCAGTGTTTTCCATACATAGAGTTTACATGGGCGGCCCGCTCAGGTATACGCTATGTGTGGAAAACACTGATTATTATTATTATTATTATTATTATTATTATTATAATTGTTGTTGACGGTCACCCAAGTCTATCCGCCTACTCTTTTAAAGAAATCTGTCCGGGAGAACGATGCCATACGGAATTGATTAACTAGTAGCGGTTAGTTCCCTCTTGTACTACTGCTCCTGTACCTGTTTATTCTGCTGAGAGAGGTGTACTGAGGGGCAGTAAATGAAATGTATGCCAGCTGCCGTAAAAAGAATAAGAAGTGTGTTCTGATGTTTGAACAGGCTGTTCTTTAAAAACCTAGGAAAATTTACCTTTAAAACTCAAGTGACACAGATCTGTGCAGCAACAAAGCATTGGTCAATAAAAAATAAATAAAACATAAAGAAGATGCTTATATGGTAGTCTTGAAATAAAACTCGTATCATATTGCTTATATTGTGCTGAAAAAAGGATATTTCACTGTATATTGCACAATCCTGATCCCTATATACAGTGAGGTCAATAAGTATTTGATCACCCTGTGATTTTGCAAGTTCTCTTACTTAGAAATCATGGAGGGGT
>JAOTRS010000031.1:3220225-3237256 GCA_028565755.1 Dinotopterus cunningtoni
CAGATCTTTGAGTTCATCTCATTAAAAATGGGAGCAAAAACAAAAGTGTTGCGTTTATATTTTTGTTCAGTATATGTTTGCAAATGTTTTGTCACCTAAGTTACTCCCAGAGCTCCATCCTATAACTTAAAAATGATTTGTCCCAGTGCCAAGTGACCACCATCGACTGATGTCATTCTTTTCTGTGGCATACATTTTAAACACAATGTGGTAAGTTTTCTCTTATTTTTACAAATATTTTATCTATTTGTCACACAGTACATTAACTTGACAATCAACTGTTACGTACACTTTTATGGTTTGTAGATTTGTTTATGATTTTAATTCAACTATTTGTCCATATATTTTAAACTGTTTATAAAAAATGAGAAGTGATCAGCCAGGCAAGTACTACCACTGAAATGAAACTTTCTTTCAGCTGCTCTCGTCAAGGGGTCGCCACTGTAGACCATCCGATCCGTACACAACTTTGGCATAGGTTCCACATTGGATGTCCTTCCTGATGCAACTCTCCCATTTTATCCAGGCTTGGGACTGGCATGCATGCAGTGGCTGGGTGGTATGGGGTGTGTTAACCCAGCAATAGCAGGGCTCAAACCCAAATCCTCAGATCCCCAAATCAACAACCTAGAGTCTTAGCTGCCTGAGCTACCACTCTCCTTCCTACCACTCAAATTATTGGTCAAAATAAAGAAAACGGCAAATATGTCACCCATAATCAGTCAGAAAAAAATTGTCAGTGTTTGAGCATTGCAACTAGCAGATATGTTACACTAAATAGTAATTTAAAAGATTAGTGTTTTTGCACTTTTTACTTACAATATGTTAAATCTACCCCAAATAATAGAATGACTCAGCAGCTACTTCACTGGCTCTCACCTCTCTGTCTCTGTGCGTATAGTTTATATCTGGACAGTAGCTTTCACACAAAACAGACAAATGCATTATAGCAACTGGACAATCCAGTTTCTCATCACAGCAGCAAGTTTCCAATTTAATGTGATTAAATAAAGAAATGCATCTTGGTATGACGTGAAGTGACGTGACATCAGCATAGTACAGCTGTTATGTGGCCATAGGCATGAGGACCCAGCCTGAGCCATTTTATACAACAGCTCCACATCATTTATTATCAACAGAATAGGATTTGTTTGTTTACCAAGTTATTTTGCTCCGCCTTCATTAATCCTTGTGAGACTGGCAGAGCTGGTGACCAATAGTTAGTGTAACATAGTGAAAGTAATTAACGTATTCCTCTTTAGAATATCAGCTCTGTTAACTTCCAGGTTCCAGGGTTGAATCCCAAATAGCGTCAAATAGAAAACTAGTGCACTAGGGTAAACAAGCCCTTCTCTCACACACCAAGCAGGGTTTTGATTATGGGCTAGAGAATGACTTGGGATTCAGCCTTGTGTTAGCAGCTAGTTAGCTTTGGATCTTGCTTAAGGCATAAATAAAACAAAACGTATAGTAATTGGAGGTAACTTGGAATCACTTAGAACCAAATACTGAGGACACAAAGAATCATGTAAGGTGCTTCTGTGATTGGTTTTTAATGTGGGTTTTGGCTGCTGCTCTCTTGTCACCGTACTGACCTACTTTCATCCATGCTGATGGCCAACAGTTGTAATTGTGTAATTAACGGTTATTAGAACACCTGGGACGCGGCGTTCCACCTGAATGATTCATATTGTTAAGCATTGCTGTTGTTGTCTATTATCACCACTCGTGGTATGCCTCTCATCCAATCAGATTATTTGGTCAAAACTAACTGTTGTATAATTAAGCAACATCACATGAGAGGGAGTGCTGTTGTACTGAATATCAGCACAGCTATGATATCTTTGGCACAAGGGTCCAGACCACTTGGTCCAGCAAACTACAGTTAGTGTAATAAACAAGGTAAAAGTAATTTTAAATTCTTACTGGTACTATGTTGCCAAAAGGTGAGGAGAATAAACTATGGTGGTGATGGACAGTCCTAAGAAACTTACAAGATTTACTTTATATTTCCACTTTAGAATATCAGCTGACTTCTGGGTTCTGGGGTTAAGTTAAAAAAAAGCTACAGTAGTGTCCTAAGGAGTTTTAAATGAGAGACCATGTTTGGGAAAGAATCTTTTCATCAAAATCCATGAACATTTGACTTTTGACTGCAATGTACACTAAATATCATTTTCACGATCTAATTCCACTTTTAATAGCATGAGGTGGTCAGTACAGTATTGTCAAAAATTCAAACATTATTTGTACTGTATTCTTTTTTCTGCAAAACCTGTTTACAGGTGAAACTACTAGGCTCCAGATAATATCATACAACACTTAATAAAAAAAATATATTTTGTGATCTTTATTCGGATAACATTATTGAAATATGTGAAATACTGTATTTCTTGAAAAAAAAAAATCTTTAAAAAATGACAGTATTTTGCTAAAGTTCACATCGTGTATATCTGTGTGTGAACCAGGACTCACGAGCATTTCTTTCCAAAGAGAAGAATCTGATATCTCTCTGCAGTAACATGACTGATGTGTGGGAGGGAGACTGTACATTGCTTTGTGTGGGAGTCAAACATCTCCCAAGCTGGCCGTTTGTGTGTACGAGTATGAAATTAAACAGATTCAACCTCTCAATGAAATTACAGAGTGGTGAAATTGAGAAGCCTACTCAAGTAAATGATAATGCTAATAAGAAGAAGCCTTGTGCCTGGATTTCTCAGTGTTTTGTTCCTGAAAGGATCCTCTAATACAGTATTACCATTTTAAACCAGTAAGCACATACAGTACTAAGGATAACATACATTAAATGTTTGGAAAATACTGCATTTCAGAGTTAAAAAAAAAAAAAAATAAAAAAAAAGAAAAACTGAACAAAAAATTTCACTCCAGCTTGAATCAGTGAACACGAGCAACTCCTTTCAGTTTAATCACTTTATTGTGGTAACTGCATGTCATTATTTCATTGTTCATAATTCAAAACTCCCTGTTGATGCATTCAAAAACAATACAATTATCTTCATACATATCAAGAGCAACGAATAAAAACCTGTACATCTGTACTATTAAGTGTCATGTGGACTGCTATGTACACACCCTCGGGTATAGTCAAAGTTCCTGCTGCACAAATGCAGCTTTAGAACAGTGGCTACTTGTTCGGCTTCAAGTCAGGAGGAGGGAATCCGAGACCTGGTTAACAAATAATAAAAAATCTGCCTACATCGTCCTGTATAACTGAAGCAGAAGAAAGAAAACAAAGGAGAGGGCAGTAGTTGTGGAGGAATACATTTATATATTTCTGGCTAAGGCTATAGTAATCACTGTGGTTTAGGATATAACCGGGAACAGTGTGCTATATCAAGCATGCAAGTATTTTAGTCTAATCAAGCCTTTTACATCTTAGAGGTAGTGATGCACCGAAAAAATAAGTCCTGTCCAAAGCCAAAATGTAGGCTGCATTGGACTGAATAAACGAAGAAAAAGTGCCAGATATTTTAAATAGTTTACTTTCTCAACCTTTGCAGGAACTTTGCTTATGCTTTGGAATAAAGAAAAATATATATATAAACCAAAGCAATACATTGTGATGAAATAACATCACTGTTCTTTTGCATAGCAGGTAGCATTTAAAAAATCCAGCACTGCAAAGAAACACATGCAAATACAAACATGTATCCATCATTAGCATGTGCCGAGTGAATCAGTAAGTGCTGGAACATATAATGTAGAGTGTGCGTATGAAATGGTGCACACATGATGTAAAAAAAATAAAATAAATAATAATAACTGATTCAGGGATTTTAGACTGAATCCACTGTGTCAAAAAAAAGCGTGATTCATCAAATTCGTTATGCGGCCATGTCCACAACGCAATATTAAATTCTTAGCACTAACCACAACAACAAACTGTTTAGAAAGAATCTGTTGATGTATTCAGTCTTAAAAGTGGAAAATTGTCAGCACCAAATTCATTTGCAGGTGGTTATGAAAATCTCGGTGCATCCCTACTTTGGGATAGTATGTTTTTAAACCTCAAAAGCTCATTTACACTGACGAATTAGTTTCTTGCCGTACACCCAATGATAATGTTGTTACATCCTTAAATCTCTGAGCTAACTTCAAGCCTGAAGCATTAATCACTGTAGCTCTTTAAACCAGCTACACATGGCAAGCGGCACAGCAGCAGTAACGCGCATGTCAGGGCACAGTATATGCCTATTTTGGCTGCAAGCAGCATGCCACTGGAAGCAAAAGCATGTACACCCCTGCAACGGTTTTGAGTGGCGAATTGTGTGAAAAGAAGAGTGTTGCAAAAATGTTCTGCTTTGCCAGCCATGCCCTCTCCTTCAGTCATCTTTCTCCTAGCTGTCCAGCTGCTCCTGCTACTTCTCTAACTACTGTCTACAGAATATACTGTATATATATATAGTCTAGTGGGGAAAAGCAATGTGTGTGTGTGTGTGTGTGTGTGTGTGTGTTTTTCTGTACAATGGCTGATTCCTTAACAAGGCTAATGTAAGAAATTCAAGTTGAAATTCAAAGCTGAACCTTAACCTTAACATTTTGACATTTCAACTGTCAACACTTACAAAAACATACAAGAACAAAGGCCTTATTCCTTTCTTCAAAGGGAACGAGGATGACATCGTTAATTAGCGTTTCAACAATGCAGTAACACTGCGAGTAGATCGACCTCAGAAGTTGTAGTATCAAAACATGGCACCGTTTGTTAAATATAATGATTGGCTCATATTATGGCTCCTTCTTGTAAGACAACCTCAGGTTTCATTTTTTTTTCTTCCCCCAACCTACAGCTGCTGAAGTAAATGGACAGGTATGGTGATCATTGGGCATGCTTTTTAAAATTTTTCCTCTTGATTGCATACTTATTTATCTATTGGCACTGTGGCTGACTATCTGCCTCAGTTTTTTAGTGAAGGAGGGTGCTAAAGTACGGAGCCTGTTTGTTACAAAAAATACTAGGGTGTGACCATGCTAAGCTGCCAAGCTTTCTTTTCAAAGGGTAAGAGGGCCACTAAAAAGCATTGCACATTTCACCACATTACACAAAAAAGGGGGGGAGGGTCAGGACAACTAAAAACAAATATTTCATATAGGGTGATGCTCATAGAGTACATCTAACAGTCATGCAACTTTGAAACATTTTCAATATTTTTTCAAAGATCACGTTACATAACGGAAGAAGCTGGCACTTTCAGCCTGTTTTTCGTGTAATGATAAGTTGTTACTGTAAACATACCTTAAAGGATATTATATAGTGTGCTACATATAGTATTTCTGATATGTTACTGGCTGATAAATCTGACTAGGGTTTATAATATTGTTCTGGTGTAAAGCCTAGATTTTTCTGGGATTTCTCTCAATATACAATAGACTTGCATCTGCTACAGTACTGTCTTTCTGACTTTAAAAATATTACCAAAACATTAACATTTTGTTATCCCAATTCAATACAAACATGATGATGCATTTTGCCAAGCTTTGCCCTTTTAGGTATCAAAAAACATATACATGTATACACATACTGTAGGCTGGATAAAGTCACCATTAGGTCAACGAACTTAAATAGCTGATCAAACTTTACTTATATTCTTATAATACATGTGGACTCCTTTTAACTTGATAAATGCTCATGACATGCTATTGCATACAGCATGAATAACATGACATATCCTGCAGACGCATCTACCAGCGGCATAAATCTCATTAATGCATTGTGAGATTGCTCACTTGGCCTTTTTTCATCAACTAATTTAAACACTGCTCTGTAGTGAGGTCTTTAGGGGTCAAGTTACTTAATGTGTACTATAACTGGAAACGTGAATAGATGGCCTCTTATTGCTTAGACAGTCAGAGGTAAAGAAAGATGCATAAGCTGGTGCTGCAGTACATCTGACACTAGATGACCTCAGAAAGTCTTCCCTTATGTTCCATGCCAGTCACATCCCAGCAAACCACCGCTTCAATAGTACACAATATTCCCAATCTTGGCCTCGGTAGAAAGAAAGAAAGAAAGAAAGAAAGAAAGAAAAAAGAAAGAAAGAAAAAAAAAACAACCTCCGCAATTTTGATCAGTAAGTCTTACAAAATGCATAGAAGACCAGTATCAAAATGCCCTTTTTATCTCCTGAAATGACAGATTAAGACATGAAACTAGAGAGTGAATAAGTGAGAGATGTAGTAAAAGCAATCTTGATGCAGACTGGAGGAGGGCGGAGCAAATGAGATCGTATTGGCCTTCGATTTGTTTCTTTATCTGTGATTTTGAAATGCGCTGGGGATCTGGAATGGCTCCGAAACGCCGATTCTAAATACGTACGAACATGAGAAACATGAGAAAACTAAAGCTCTGGGATCCTGAATTGACACAGACATCTTAAGAGAAGTCTAGTGTTTTTTTACGTAAAGGAATATCACATGAGGCACTTGTAATGACTCGCTGACCGGTTGCAGAATGTGTGCAGAATTTTTTATTATTTTTTTTCCTCTGTCTTGTGTACTGAGTCTTGCAAAGGTTTATAGTTCCAGAGGCAGAAGAATGCTTAATTGCACACTCTCTACTTTGCTACTTCATTTAATCTTTTCTTCATTTAATATATTTTTTTATTATATTATATTATATTATATTATATAGATTCTTTTTTCTTTTTCTTTTTTTGGTAAACACCAGCTAAAGAAGCAGAAGGCACCTGGAGAAGTCTGAGATGGCTCGCTAGCCTCATAATAAAACAGTTCTTTCCCCGTCCTTTCCCCAGCACGGACAGCTAGATTAACACACTCGGTGGGGGAGAGGGTTACAGTCTGGTCACAGATAAGCAAGCAGCTAATACAGATCTTAAATTAATCTTCCTCTTTTTGTGTCATAGAATCTTGATGCATTCATAAGAAAATAAAATATTAAAATAAGAAAAAAAAATGTCAAAATGACATAAGATAAAAAATAACTTGTACATGCTATGAATCAATATGAATACATACACGCAATATGGATTTGCCTTGCAGGTTAGCAACCAATCAGAACCATCCCATGATGGCAGCATGCTCTCTCCTTTTGTTTCACTGGCTTTTAAGTGATGGGAAGTTCAGTTTGCCTGGACTGCAGACATGGGCACTGGTTGCATTAGAGCGGCTCGTCTTGAAAAAGTGAACAGAGGTGTGAGTTTATTTTCAAGGTTGAGGAGGGCTGGTGGGATGATGGTGGTGTGCTGGTCTTCAAAAAACATGCGTGTGTGATTTGCGTGTAAGTAAGAGAGAGAGAGAGAGCGAGAGAGAGAGAGAGAGAGAGAGAGATCAAAGAGAGTAAGATGTTTACATCCACAGGCCTCCTGAATGTTTGCGCATTCTGTTTCCTTCTAGGACCTGAGAGAGTTTACAGGGGCTAGGGATGAGCCATGGGCCTGGGCTGAGGTGTGGGGTAGTGGGGATCTCCTGTGAGTTGCCGAGATCTCTGGAGTCAAGAGGCCACTGTGCTCCTGCGAACGAGATGCTAGCTGCAGACACGCTGACTCCTGAAAAGCTAAGTGCAGAGTCGGCGTCAGAAAGATTGCCTTCATCATCTAGAGACATGAGGAAGGAGAAGGGTGCTTTCTGGATGACCCCAGGGACCTCGTCTGTGCTCTCAGGGTGATTGGTATTGTTATTTTCCTTTTTCCCTTTTCCAGTCTTTTTTCCCTCCTTCTTTTCATCTCTCCCTCTCCTCCCGTTTGAATCTGACCGCTGCCTTTCCTCTTCCTGTTCCCTCACTTCTCTGTCTTGAGTTCCAGCTTTTACTCTGCTCTTTCTGCCTCCCGAACTCCTCCTCTTCTCTGTCTCCCTTCTCTCTCTTCGCTTTACATCCTCTTCCTCCTCCTCTTTACTTCTTGGAGCTTTTTTGGTTGTACTCTGTGTTGGTTTCTCTCTCTCTCTCTTCCTCCCTGAGTGGGAGCCCGCTGTGATACTAACCAAGTCGCCTGAAGCCCGCTCGATCTCAGGAGTGCCTCGCCTCTCCTCCTCTGCTCCTCCTCGGCTGCTGCCTCTTTTTCTCTGCCCCTTTTGTCTCTCTGCCTCTCTGTCCACCCTTTTCTCAATTGTCCTTGACAGGGAGAAAGCGACACCACTCTCAACCTTTTCCGCAGCGTGAAAGGAGGAGGGGGAGGCTGCTCCACCTTCATGGCCTGAGAGAGAGAGAGAGAGAGAGAGAGAGATAAGTAGCTTTGAGAAAACACACAGACACAGTTGGCCATGTGGGAACTCATGCTATAGTGTCAAAACATACGGCAAAAATCTATGGCATTGTAGACTGGAGTGAATAAGAGGTGATGAGACAAATGGGTAAAAAGAAAGCTATGAACTGCTAACATTTATTCATCTGCTTTTCACTGTGCTGAAGAGAACACATTGTATTCAGACAACATACGTTAATACCTTCATACCTATACAAATAAAAGAACGGTTTGGTCTGTATAACGGTCAGAACTCGATCTTTCAATGATATCTTTATGTTTTTATACATTGGAGGACCTGAAAACTGACAAAATTTTTTGTCTGTCCGTATGACTGTATGTCCGTATGTCTGTCCAGCCAGAATGTGTCACAGCATCACGCCCGGACAGAATTTAATGAAACTTTGCCTTCGTTGGCCTTCTGTATTTGCCTGAAGGTAAACCTGCGCCATCAACGAAATCAAAATGTTAAGTAAGAGCAGTATGAACGGTTATGTGCCGGATTTAATAATCTACTTTAAAATAAGCTACTTAAAAGCTACTTGCTCAATATAAATAAACACCTGCACCAATAGATATTAATTAAAAAAGCTGAATATTTTTACTGGGATTACTTAATATTTTCACTGTTAAAATAACAGCGCTCAAGTGGTATAAGTGAATTTTAACATGGTTTTAAGACAAAACTTAATCTATATCTGATCTACTTTTTCCATTTCTCATTTGCGTTTCGCTCTCTGATTATCGAACAGGGAGTGTATTTGGCTGACGACGAAAGAAGTACAAGAAGTAAACAAAGCATAAAATACTCAACCTTACGATTTTTTATTTCTTTGTGTTAATAAGTGACAGCCGCACAGTAAGACAGGCAGAGATGTACATGCGCTTTCAACCTGAAATAATATCACTGATTACATTAATAAAGCTGATCAGCTTAGTTTTAGCTTCAAGCTTTTAACTATTTCTACTAAGTATTTAACTGTCAACGACAGGTAGTCACACTAGTGCTTATTTAAAGGTAACAAGTATTTAAAAGGTCTAGAGATCAGTTTTTATTTAAATTGAGTTCTATACTGGAATGTCGACTCAGGTTAAATCTCATATATAGCAGGATTTTCTGACCTGTAGTAAACAGCACTATATCGATTAGCTATTGTTGGTTTCCTATTGTTGGTTGTTGGTTGTCCTAGTTGTTATGAAGGTATAGTGGGAAGTGTCTCCAAGAAATATTCCAAACCAGATCTTTTAATCAGGAATTATTTGCAGCTCTTCTTACTGGATAATTTTCAAAAAATTCCTATCAACTGCATGGAAAAAGAGTCCTAATTCTTTCCTCAGCTTCTTTCCTCATACTATTGGCCTATAAAATTGTAAAGTGCCTTGCTTGAGACAAAAACTTCATAAAACAAAAGCAGCTCACTTACTCACTCACCGTCAATACCAGTTAATCATTTATACAGGGTTTATACAGGGTTGAAGGGGGCCTGGAGACTATCTATCCCAGGAGGCTTAGGGCACAAGGTGGGGTACACCCTGGACAGGGTGCCAATCCATCGCAGGGCACACACACATACACTTACTCACTCATTCACACACTATGGGCAATTTGGGAGCACCAATTAGCCTAATCTGCATGTCTTTGGACTGTGAGAGGAAACCAGAGTACCCTGATGAAACCCACCAAGCACAGGAGGAACATGCAAACTCCACGCACACAGAGACTGGAATCGAGCTTGGCTGGGAATCTAGCCCGGACCCTGAAGGCCCAAGGCGACAGTGCTAACCATTAAGCCACAGTGCCTCCATAAAACCAGCTGATAACCTTTATTTAATCAACCAATATTTTAATAAGCATGCACAGATGATTAGAGATCCGTCAGAGATTCTCAGAAACAAATAAAGGAAGTATGTAGAACTGGGATTGTTCAACCCTGACGATACCAACCTAGAGAACTACAGAGTGTTCACAAGAGTGTACGTACTACTGCTACGTCAGCTTTCATTTGCTAGGATGTTCAGACATGAAGAGACTGTTCAAGCATGCACGGGAAGTTTGAATAAATGGCGGGGTAAAGTGCTTAGAACAACTGGCATCAGCCTTGTGATTGGTGTGATTAAATGTCATGGATGCTTTACCTTAAATTTAATCAGACTGTTGTGTATGTAAACTCCATGTAATCTTGGGTACTGCCATGTGTTGCACCACGGTAATGGAGAAGTTGCATTTTGTTCTAATGTAAACATGTTTAACAGGAATGAATATTGAAATCCTACATGACTTGATTCAATCTATAATATTCAAACTGTGTATAAGCATATTGCATTTCTGCATCTGTGCACTGTTTAAGTAATTAGTTGGAATGAGTGTGGAGAATGGAGAAGATGAAGGAGTAAGGTTAACCTTAGTAGTGAACCTTACTTGAGACAATAAGCAGGGAGAAAATGAAAATACACCGATGAGAGAAAACAAATGTGAACCCAAAGAAACCTAAAGTTAAATAAAACAGGCAAAACCAACAGGAACAGCTACCAACCGTGTGTTTTCTGTCCGGCCGATGACATAGAAGCAAGGCTCGCCCTGTTTGGAGTTGGTCATGCAGAGCGATAAGCTGGAAAGCTCCACTGAGGGATAGAAACAGAAAGAAAAAGAGGGAGAGAGAAGGGGAGGGAGGGGATGACAGCCGCACGGGAGACCGATAAAAAAAAGGGAAAAAACAGACAAGACAAAGAAGAATAAGCCCAAAGCATAGTTAGGAAAAGGTGAACAAAAAGTTGCCCATCGTGCTGGAAGTGAACAGAGAAAAACCCCTTCCACAAGCTAAGACGAAAGAAGAATTTGGAACTCCCACAAGCAAAATAAATCAGTCAGCTGTAAAGAAAGCCTACATGTCCCTTTCCGCTTACCGTAGTCTGGTACATATCCATTTCCTCTCTTCAGGACCAGGTGGATGCGGTGCCCTCCTTTGCGGATCTGTTCCACGGCTTGGCCGTGCGTCATGCCTGCTGTGCTGTCCCCGTTAATCTCCACCAGCTGATCACTCACCTATAACCGTAAGACAGGACTTTCTGAACAATTGACTAAAACTAGTGAGCAGACACAACCTGCCTCAAAGATAAGCCATACTATACTGTGCAGGATTACACTGTGAGAATTTACTCTACTTAGAGATGTCTTAGAAATGAGATCCAAATCGGTGCAGGGGAAAAAAAACCTGCCAGAAAGGACTTGTGCATGTGTACCTGTATTTTTTGGCTGCGAGATGCTGGACCTCCTTCCATCAGCCCCAACACATAGAGTCCCATGTTATACTCACTTCCCCCTCTCAAACTGAAGCCGAATCCAGTTGGACCTCTCTCCAGATCCACACTGTAATACCGCGGGTCCTGCTGGAAGAAATAGAAAGAAAATGTGAACAAGATAATACAGGTGGTGAAAGCTGAATTGGATTATCCTATTCAAATTCCATATTTAAACAATATCATACTGTATGAGAGAGACTGCTTAATTAGCATAAGTGATTAATAGGGATAAAAAATTTAAACCATGTCGGCAAAAGGTGAGGAATACAACATGCAGGTGATGAAGATTCCTGTAAATCCTGTAAGTTTCTCTATAAACTTTCATTTATTACGCCTTAGATCAACTCTCTTAATTTCTGGGTTCTGGGGTTAAATCCCAAATACTGTAGCGTTAAATGGAAAGCTAGTGCCCTTGAGTGTCCAATCCATTGTCCCACACCCCAAGTAGTATCCCTCATCAGGGGTTGGACAGCAATTTGAGATTTAGCCTTGTGTTGGAAGCTAGTTAGCTTTGTAACCATAAATAAAGGAAAACGGATGGTACACTGGTGATTTGGAACAACTTAAAAGCAATTATCAAAGAGACATGTATCAGTGTTGTGTTTTTTTCTTAAGATGACATTGTGTTTTCTTGCTGAAAGTGCTTCCATGACTGGTTATGAATGTGGGTTTTGGCAGGCAGCTGCTTTCTCCTCAGTACTGTGGAACGAACATACCTACTGTACTTTCACCAATGCTGGTGACTGACAGTCACTGCAATTAACTGTTATTAGATCACCTGGGACTGGGAGTAAAACATACTGTGCAGTAGATACATATATGTACCAGTGCTGTTACCATCTATTATCACTACTCCCGGAGTTCCTCTTGTCCAATCAGATTGCTCGGTTGGAACTAACTGTTGTATGCTTTAATATTAAAAGGGGGATTGTCACGCTGAAACATGTCTGGGCCTCTTAGCTCCCCTGAAGGGAAAGTGTAATGCTACAGCACACACAGACATCCTATACTGTGTGATATACTCTATCTGCTTCTGCTGTTGTGACGACAGTGCTGGTGAGTGTGACAGTCTGGTGTCCACAACAGTTTGGTTATGTTATTATTGGGAAAACTGAAATCTTTTAAGATCAGTTAGACAGTTTTAAATCCTTTTTTTTTTTTTTTTATAAAAGTTTTGCCATATGTTAGGGTAACAGTATCACTGCCAGAGATAGGAACAGGATTAACCTATCAAGATTATAAAAACAAAAAATCCTGATTAAACTAATTAAAGATTTGGTTTTATAATTGGCTTGATTGCTGATTCATTAGAAACCGTTTTTGAGAAAAGGACCAGAAAAAGAGTACAGACTTCAGTTCAGCCACTGTTTGTTGATGTGTGTCACATGCTACACAGAACGATTTAGAGGCTCCTTTGTGCCTACTGTTGTGAAATTGATGAATGAGACCTCTACCGATGTCTGTAAAATTAAATATTAATTAAAAGCAACCCTCCTTAACCGAAGGTGTTATTTTGATTAAACTTGTGTTTTGTATCGTATCATGCTTGATTGGTGTCCTTAGTGATTAGGGTTTTAATTGTTTAACGTCTCTTGTGATGGTGAAATATGTTGTTGTGCAATGACAAAATAATTTTTTTTTTCGGAATTAATAAAGTTATATATCTATCTATCTAGTGAATCTGTGTGATAATTCCTAGCCACTGCAAAGTCCAAACAGCTTTACAATTATCATGCCAGTATAATATTACTGTACTTATTAGGAGGGGGGATTAGCAAAACTGCTCAACTCCGACAAGGTAGCCACCCTAGACATCTGCACTCAGATATGGGAGGCAAATAAAAATGGATCTTCTGGTTATTAAGGGAAAGACAAACACCGCAGAAAGAAATAGAAACAAGAATCTTTTTTTGGAACGAAACAAAAGTGTAAATGAGGGGAAGAACAAGGTAAAACAAAATATACAGGAGATTATACTGTAAAACTAAATGCACAGAAACTGTTACTAATTTTTTAAATAATAAAATAGGTGTGAATAATCAGGGAGGCATGTGACCAGTTCTTCTAATTTCCTGGAGTTGAAGGGAGGTGTCGTTGATGGCACTGACATGACATAACATTATGACTCGTTATAAAAGGCAGGTCTCTTGTTAATGAATCTGTAAAATCGAAATCTTTTCTCGTTGCTGAGAAGTAAGAGTTGCTAGGTGCCTGGCTGGCAGAAATAATATTCATGACTTCTATAAAATAATATTGTTCTGATACAAGGCATATATAATGTAAGAAAGTCACCTTTTGTCTGGCTATGTGCCCTTTTCTTAACTTGCTATCTGCATCGACGTCTGTGTACTCAGCCGGGTTGGAGGCATCTAAGGGAGAAAGTGAAAGAACTGTCACAAGAAAAACATGAGCATTAACAAATAATACACTGGTGCCCTCTGGAGGACACATTGTTCTATAAAAGTCGCACAATTTTTAAAATAACAAAGTGAAGCATAATGATTAGATGTAACGGGTCAGATCTTGCCAATGCCAGACGTTAACTGTGTTCTCCATTTTCTTTCTGTTCTGTTAAGAACAAAATGATTTATTTTAAAGTTGGATTTTAAAGTTGGAATACACATTTATAAAATCTGACATAAAACTTCCTGTACTTGGTTTAATTTCCCTAATGGACGTAAAAAAAAACAAAAAAAAAAAAAACATAATGCTTAAACTCAAATCAAATATTTCACAGATTGGGTCGTTCAAGTCAGAAAGCAACAATGAAATTTAAGTATTAAAAATAACAGTTTTAAATTTAGAACAAGTAGGCGATTCCGTGCCTCGTCCCATTCATTCCGTTTACATTCATGGTATTTTCACAGATGCCCTTATCCTGTCAAAAGTGCCTTTTCAGAAGTCTCTATCAAAAAATAAATCCTGACATGTAGTTAGGAATGGCTTTTTTAGAAGTCATTTAAAGGCTGCCAGTAGCTCAAATCAGCCATAACATTGTGACCACCTGCCTAATATTGTGTAAGTCCCCTTTTTGCCACCAAAACAGTGATGCACTGTGTGTTCTGACAATTTTCTATTACCGTTTAATAACACTAGTGCTTATATTGGATTGGACTACACGGGCCAGACTTTGTTCCCAACATGCATCAGTAAGCCACCAATTTACCGGTTTTCCTTCCTTGGATTACTTTTGGTATGTCCTGACCGCTGCAGACCAGGAACATCCAACAAGAGCAGCAGTTTTAGAGTTGCTCTGACCCAGTCATCTAGCAGTCACAATTTGGATCTTTAAAGTCACTCAATCCATATGCTTGCCCATTTTTTCTGCTTTTAACACATCAAAATCAGGAAAAACGTTTCCCTTGCTGCCTAATATACTCCGCCTAGTTCCCGCTGCCATTGTAACAAAATATTAAAAATGTAGCTAATGTGAGAAGGGTCAAATTGTAATGGCGAGACAACTGTTCAGAGCTCTTGTATGTTATCTCGAATGTTCCCAGGCTACAGCGGTTCAGACATATCAGAAGTGATCCAAGGAAGGAAAACCAGTGAAATGGCAACAGGGTCATGGGTTGCCAAGGCTCTCTGATGCACATGAGGAGTGAAGGCTGGCCCGTGTTGTCCAATCCAATAGAAAAGCTCCTGTAGCTCAAATTAAGGAAAAGGTTGATACTGATTCCAATAGAAAAGTGTCAGAACACACAGGTCATTACTGTTTTGGGGCAAAGGGGGGGGGTCTACTCAATATTAGGCAGGTGGTCATGATGTCATGGCTAATCAGTGTATAGAGGAAGTTCATTTCAAAACCTACAGTAGGTGCCAGAATACAAAAGAGTCTTGATGCATTCCTTCCTAGTTCCATGAGAGATGGTTGGACCAGTCAAGATGTGCCAGTTAAATCAGAGGGTGCGTGGTGAGGTGCACGGTGTGACACGTTTTTAAAGCTGAGTGAGTTTGGCCTGGTTTTGGCTTTGTAGGCAAGCATCAGCCTCGACATCTACTTAACTAAAGCTATAACTAAAATTTCTACCACTTCGCTTTTCTCCCAGAGAGCATTGTAGTACCTAAAATACCGAACAGAACAAGATAGAAAGGCATACTGTTGTTGGTGGTGCGCGGAATAATGGTGAGACGGAGTGCGTTTCCTGCTCGCCGCAGGATCTGTGCCAGCTCTCTGTGAGGCAGCGTGAGCACAGAACGGCCCTCCACTGCCTCTAGATGGTCACCCTGCTGGATTTGACCGCTGCGTGCTGCTGGACTGCCTCTCCGCACGGTCACAAACCTGTGAGAGAACAGTGACGATGCTGGAGAGCAGCAGACAGACCAGAAAGAGGGTTGGAAAGAAAATAAATAGTGTTAGTGTGCTCAGAGTGTATTCCTAGTCTTCCGTTATACAAGGAATTATACAAGCCCTTTAAAATAAATGATTAAATGACTGATATTATAAAAGAATTCTCATCATTATTTGGAGCAAATATGTTTGTGTCTGCAAGAATCAAAGACAATTATTCAATATACACCTGTGTGCAGGTTAAACAATTATATTCCATTGGGGTCAAAATGACCCGTTTTATAATTTTACTTTTGCAACACAACGAGGCTAATAAAACCGTGTTCTTTTCATTTGGACCCGAGTGTCTGTCACATTCCCTCCATCTTTCCTTTTGCACTCTTGACCTGCACATGCACTGCTAAGCAGAGAATGGATCATGAGGGTTAATCTGTTGAATGTATTGCACTCTCCCCTCTTTCCTGCTTTAAAGACATGCATACATAATCAATATTAGGCAAGGGTGGTCCAAAATAGTTCCATCAACCACCAAAGAGGCCACACACAGTGACAGCACTGCTAATAATTGATGAAAGATTTAATAATAGAATACAGGCTGTGTGTCTGATTATGCCATCGAGCGTAGCTTGGCGCTCACAGAAACTGGATCACAACACATTTTAACCTACTGGATACTTCTTCTGATACTTCTTTCGAACTTTAGATACAAATTTGTTATTTGTGGTGTACATGTGTACATGTGTTGCTGCCTTATTTGTAAGTTGATGCCACTGCAGCGAGGAAGGGACACTGGTGAGAACTTGATCCGAATACACAATTCAATCTTTCTTTTAAAGGGGAACAATTGAGAGGTGTGACGGTGTTATACAGCATTTCAGCCTCGTGTTAGCACAATGTAGGGTATCGCTCGACCAGTTATCACATTTCTGTTTCAGTTCAACAAAAGCAGCCTGGCAGTGAAAAGCTGCATGAAAATACATAAAAACAGGAGAATAAGAATTCCCAGTGCAGCCAACAACAGATACATATTTTTATATTTACTATAGAGAATGGGATTTTTTTATTTAAATAAAAAAAAAGCACAAATGCAAACAAAGAATGTTTCAAATACTGTACCTCCAGTCCAGTACAAAGAAACATCTCTGCAACCCAGGAAAAAAGATAACACATTTCTGGCAAGGTAATCAACATTCAAGAAATGAAAATTAGTTCTTAATATAT
>JAOTRS010000031.1:3267365-3278168 GCA_028565755.1 Dinotopterus cunningtoni
TCTGAGCAGTTGAGGGTTAAGGGCCTTGCTCAAGGGCCCAACAGGGACAACTTGGTGGTCGTGGGATTTGAACCTGGAACCTTCCGAACCGTAGTCCAGTGCTACTTGTAACCATAATCTTTACAAGGCTACGTGATAAATATAACCCCATTACAACAACTTAAAAAATTGTACCAATAGTAACATATTGCTGCTGCCATAGAGATGTTTATTACAATTTCCAGCCTTACTGTACATTAGATCATGCTTTTGTAGCTCAAATTACTTGAATGTAAAATAATTTTAGTTATATGCAGGATTTTAAAAAATACTTACTTAATTACTTGTGTGTTATAAATGATTATTTTATGAATTCTGCATTACTGAGTCAGTACTGTAGTTCAAATTCCAATTTGTAAACTTGGGAAAGAAACGAACATATTACATAATACGCCACTTTTCCAGAAAAAGAAGGTCTCTGAGTTTTGCTTGCAAAAAATAAATAGTTAGAAAGTCTCCAGCGGAAAGTCAGTCTCCAGAATAACTCTCCAAATATTTTCAAGATACTGTGAAAAACCTACCAGACAGTTTATAAAACTGCACAGTATACCCAAGAGGCAGCACGGTGGTGTAGTGGTTAGCACTGTCGCCTTGCACCTCCAAGGTCCGGTTCGATTCCCGGCCACGCTCGATTCCCGTCTCTGTGTGCATGGAGTTTGCATGTTCTCCGCGTGCTTGGTGGGTTTCCTCCGGGTACTCCGGTTTCCTCCCACAGTCCAAAGACATGCAGATAAGGCCAATTGGCGCTCCCAAATTGCCCGTAGTGTGCGAGTGAGTGCATGTGTGTGCCCTGCGATGGACTGGGACCCTGTCCAGGGCGTGCCCTAAGCCTCCTGGGAGAGGCTCCAGGCCCCCCGCGACCCTGAATACCGAATAAAGCGGTATAGACGATGAGTGAGTGAGCGTGAGTATACCTAACACAACTGATAAGACAAAGAGTTATCACACTAAATAAATATTTCAGTCAGTTTATTGTACTTTACAGTATTTGCAGATGGCAAACGTACTTCACTTGAAAGGTAAGAAGGTACTTAATTTGCCAAAACTAATGGCAGGTATGCGCAGGTTTTTGCAGATCAAGCAGATTCACAACTCCAGGTACTGCTTCTAAGCAAATGGCCTGGCGGAGCGTTTCAACCAGAAGCCCAAAAGCATGTTGAGGCGAGTGGTAGATGAAGGAGGACGCAGCTAGGCCTGGCTACTGCTGTACGTTCTGTAGGCACCTTTGCAGAGTTTGCAGCATCCCTCTCATGTGCCCAAGAGTCTGTTTTGATGTCCATTTTGATACTTTATCTCCATTATGTAACTCGTACGTACCAGAAAGGAAGTAACTAGTGGTTAGTGGCAGCTTTAGTATCTACAATGTGATTTAGTAGTAATTCACTACATTTTATGACAGGGAGTGCTATTCATTTAAACTAACACTTTCAGTTGGAAGTTTCTAAAAGACCTTGACAGTGTCTAAATGATCCTACAGTAAGTGGTGGTCTAGCCTCCAATATCCAGACATATACATGTCATAGACAACTTTTAGTATTTATGCTAACGAGAAATTAAAGGCATATGAGTCTCTTACACCTTTGTTGTTTATGGGCACATTAAAGATGTAATGTTTTACAATTACAACATTGAGGACACTGCAAAACTAAAAGGTAAAGTGCTGCCCAGTCAGATGCCATAAACTCTGTCATAAATGTAGCCTGCCTAAAATATAAATTAGACTAAAATAAAAAGACAGCAAGCTAGCTAGCTAAATGCATCACTTAGAGGAAAGTCTTTGTGATTTAGTAAGAATGTAACAAAGCTATCTTGTGCTAATTAGCTAGTTTAGACAAGCTGTGTTTGTTTGTTTCTTTGTTGAAGCAGTCAGTCAGGTTTGCTAACTGGCAGGCTAAGCCTTTTAAAATTCAAGGTTAGCAAGCCATTTCACTGATACAGGATTTATGAGGCAACATTCACAGGAGATGATTGAAGCAAATAAAATATTAACTTTACATACCCTTATTTTTAAAATGACAAAACAATTGAAAAACAATTAAATTTAAAATTATAAAAAAGGGTAGAGTTTTCCCAATTTATTAAAGTTATTTAGAATTATTTTACCGTCATTTGACTTTCACTGTCAAATTTACAGTAAATATACTGTATTTCATGTCGATATTGTTAATAAAATAAAGATTGTTTCATGGTAGATTGTGCCATAAAAGTAATTTTAATAAATGTAGGCACATTTCCTGACTGACCAAGGTACTTCATTTGCCAAAACTAATGACAGGTATATGGCGGTTGTACGATACGGCCTCTTCTAAGCAAATGGCCTGGCGGAGCATTTCAACCTAAAGTCCAAAAGGATGTTAAGGCGAAAGGTAGATGAAGGACCGGCTACTGCTGTACGTTTTGTAGGTAGTCTGAGAGACACCCAAGCCTCCAACTTTACCTTGTTCACCTGTTCAAGCTGCTGTTCGGGAGATGTCCGCGGGGTCTGCTTGATCTGGTAAAGGCAGTTAGGGAAGAGCAGCCATCACTATTCTGCTCTAGAGTAGAATATGTGCAGGATATGCAAGCCAAAATCAAGTCCTGCCCATAGTACACGTACACATGGAGCAAGCCCAAGCCGAGCAGCACAAAGCCACGAGAGTTCCAGCCAGGGAACCATATGCTGCTGCTACTTTCCAGTGTGAAGTGCAAGTTTCTAGCCTGGTGGCAGGGGCCTTTTATCATCACAGTATGAGTCAGGCCTGTAAACTACAGGCTGAAACAACCAGGTAAGAAAAAAAGAAAAAAAGCACTGAACTCTCTCAATTTATTGAAGAAATAGATTGAACCATTGCCATTGTCTCAGCTCTAGCCACTCTCTTTAATGAGGCACAGGGGCGTGACGTACAGCAGTCCAGCAGGGAGAAGATCCCACCCCTTTCCAACAGCAGGATCTAAACAATCTAATGGACAAGTTTGGGGATGTGCTCTCCATTGAACTGGCACTCACTCATTTCGTAAGACCTGCTCTAATTGCATCTACAGTAAGCAGAGATTCCAGAATGCCTTGTGATGGCATTAAGTACCACCTCGCCAGTCCCCTGTCCTCTACTGGGCTCAGCCCTATCCTAGCCCAGAATTTTGATGGCAAGGAGCACTTAATTTTGTATGTAAGTAGATAGGGCCTCTGCCAACCAACGACAATTACAGAACTTTATTCAGGTTATGAAGGAAATTCCTACTGGAAAAGAAAATTCTATGAGGGAGGTCAGAGCAGGGTTCATACATTTTTTTTTTAATCAACAGGACATCGATACTTGGATATAGATGAACCTTCTCTTTGGTATAATTTTGCAGACATTTATGGTGCTTTTCTGACAAAATCCATCCTCTGACTTACAAAAACATAAATCCACTTACAAAAATATGAAAATACCATTTGATTTTGCAAATTTTGGCATAATTCTATTGTCATACACTTGCATGCCCATGCAAAAAAGTTGATTTAAAAAGTTTTTAAACTGCTGGATGTGTATTGAGTACTGGCAGGAGAAAAATACAGATGATTGGCTAGTACCGATTTAAGGAATGTGAAAGTGCACCTCTCTGCCCTAAGGGCACAGCCAACCTGCTTCCTAGCCTTCCACCTACAGATTTATAACGATTCGAACTCACAATCTCTGGATGATCTCTGGTCTTTACTACTAGGCCCTTTGAGAGCTCATGTGAAATCGACACAGAACTGGTCATTGCTAATCAAGCTTACGATTCTGGTTACTGGCTGATCGATTGGTGCATCTCAGAGAAATAGAATTATGTATTTTGACCATACTTGTTAGATCACCATTGGATATCAAACATTTTGTGCATGAAATTCACCATTAATTTACTCTTTTTGTTCATCAGTCCAAAGTCCTATTAAATGACATAAAAGAAACAAACTTATTTCTTATTGCCCATATAATGAACTCATTTTAGATCTTGACATTAGATTGATATTCATCTATTTGATTTTTCCTGTCACACTGTCTCTAGTCTGGATAATACAGTACTTTGAATCTACTTTAAATCTGTATGCCTGAATCCATTTTAAATGTTAAAATGTTCAAGGCAACATGAGCGTCATACACACTGAAGTCATTATACAGTACATGCAAAAGAACAGCAAAGCAAAGCTCCAGCTGCATTTAAACTCCTCAATACCGCAAGCAGGATGTGCGCCATTCTATAGAATTTTCCTAAGAATATCCATAATTTTCTCAGAAAATAAAAATGTTACTTCCGACATTAAAACAGGTTGCTTTGATTACAGCTTAGAGTCAAAGCCCAATAGAGACAAGCTTTCTCTCTCTCAAAGCAGAAGCTTTTGATTTCATGCAATCTCTGTATACAGCTGTGAAAAAATAGTGAGAGAAAGCAGAAGAGCAGAGGCAACTGAAACAGGGATTACTGAGAAAAGCCTCTTTTCTCCTGAGCACAGTGAAAAATAGCAGAAGCGGTTTGGCTTTTCAGTACAAACATCTCCACCAGGGGAAGCAATTTACAGCCCTCACATTGGACCACACATGAGGTATAAAGTTTTAAGTAATGCTGGTTTATAAATGGGTGATATTGTTACATTAGTTTCACAACACATTCTACGCAAGCTGCATGATAACTGAAATTAACAATTATTTTGTCTGGGAAGAACAAAGATACACCATAAGTCCAATAGGAAGTTCAGCATAGTTTAGGAAATAGTAGCTCCCTAGACATTTATTGACGCTATACAAGATAAAAAAGTTTTGTTCTTAATACTAGTTAATTATTAAAAAGTGAGTTTACACAGTTGTGCACTGTATGTTGTGCATGGTGTAGTTTGTGACTGAGTGCTGAGGAAAGCTAAATCCCCTGATCTAGTGCTAGTTAGCACATAATAGTTAGATTTCTTGTTGATGTCACCCCAATGTGTGAGGACACCATCAAATTTGGCAGAAAACTGGGCAGGTCACCATGTGCAGTATCAGTTTCTGTTAAAGATACATGGACAGCTAACAGCAACAGCAGGTCTCTTGGGCTTGTTGAATTTAGGGAAATTGTAGAACTGGGTTATCAGCCTGTGGATAAATGCCAAATAACACAGACAGAGACATGTCCTCATCTTGGCAATAGTAGCAGAAGCACTAGCTTGCTGGAGACACATGACTTTTCCCATGAATGGGGTCCACCTGGGAGTGCTGCCCCATTAAAATTAGTAGACTCAGACAACGCATACACATATACAGTATGAATGGCTTCTGTACCCAGAAATTGTATCCCAGATCTAGAAAATGCTTGGCAGCACACACATGGATGTCTTTGCCTAGGTCAGACTCATTATGCACTGTGGGTCTCCTTGATGAAACTGGACAGTGCATGGGTTTGGTGCAGTGGCCCATGAGTGCACGACTATTGTTTGTTTTCCCCCTCTATTGTTGCGTCTGCCCATATTGTAAAGAAATTAGCAAATAAATGGGGCAACAGGGACTGGCCACAAAGACAAAAGCCAGGGTTGAGCACTGGCTGCTTCCTAAAGTACTAGTCTTCCTGCAAAGACTTTTAACCAGAGTAGGGTTAGGTCCTAGTGTATAGTAGGTCTACACTGAAGGTGTACTGTATGTGGCAGCCACTTCAGCATATCACAGCATGGATGGCATCTTGATGCGGGTGTCACAACCTTTTCAAAGTCAGCAAGGCACATTTGTCTGCCATGATCCCTCAAATGCCCAGTCTGTGTTCTCATCTTTGTTCCCGAGTTACCCCCTTTTTAAGAAACTCATCTAGGATCTTAGATCTTCAGAAAAAAAATAATTCTTAGAATATATTAGCCTACCATTTGCTATATATTCTTACACCATACTATACATATTCCCATGCATGGTGTGAGATCTAAACCTTGTATTAATCTGATAGCTTTTAACTTGTATACATAGACCCTTTTCTGTTGTAAAAGTCAGATTTGGCTTGTTTGTGTCCGTCCTGTTGGCCAGATACAGCCAAACACCTCCTGAACACAGATCGCCCACCTTCTCCTGTGCGTTGTACAATGTAAATAGCATGCAAAAAGATAATTACATCATCACCTCGTGATTTAATATACACCTTAGGGTAATTCAGGGTTAGTCAGTTAGCTATTTGTATGCTTACCAATATCAAGTTAATGAATTGTGTATCCCCTGCTCAACATATATTACTACAATGTTTACCCTTTATTTATTCAAAAGAGGGGACACTAGGCAATGATTGATCAAAAGACTGACAAAGAAAGAAAAACAAAATCACCTGGCACTGGGATTCAAATCACCAAGCAGCCAGCTACAATGATAATACTGTACCTCGCAATGAGAATGAGGACAACAACGTCTGGGTCTCTTGAATGACAATTTAAAACTTTATACAAAGTTATATATTTGGTTAAATCATTTATATGAAGTCATTCCTAAAACAGTACCAAATAGTCCAATACAATTGAAGTTTGGATTTTTTTTGTCTGATAATACATGCTGACATTATACATCACAGGACCTGAAATCATGGCAATGAAAGAACTTGTGACTGATGTCAGCTTAATTTGCTTTATCATCTTCCTTAATTGTCTGCTGATTGTCTGCTTCAAAAATTAAGGATATTAATAAAATAAAATATAAAAATAAGAAAGACATGGTAAAGTAGTGAAGATACAGTATAAGGAATCAGATATAAGGAATCAAAAATGCTGCATTAGCAGTATAAAGAAATCTCTAAAAGCACATC
Source organism: Dinotopterus cunningtoni (assembly GCA_028565755.1). NCBI lineage: Eukaryota > Metazoa > Chordata > Actinopteri > Siluriformes > Clariidae > Dinotopterus > Dinotopterus cunningtoni. Next base: position 3,274,152 of record JAOTRS010000031.1, read on the forward strand.
TCAGTTTGAAGATTTTGTTTGGGATGCATTTTGCTCGCGTAGCATATAAAAGACTTCTGTCCAAAATGTCTTTGCTTTCAAGAAACTTTGCATACTGCAATATATAACTACAAATAGATATCATCTTTTTGATGTACTGTACATTTTTGAAACTGGTGCATTTAAAAAAAAAAGAAAATGTTAACTCAAGCAAGGATTTCTTTCAAGGGGAAGCTCTAAAGTCGGTGTGTGGAATCCTAAAACATTTAAAAACATTTTTCTTATGTTCAAGGTTTGGCTGCTTTCGAATGCTAGATTCTAACTATGAAAAGAATTATTGAGCATTTATAGCAGTGTAGCAGATTACTAATACTGTCTTTTAAATCTGCAAATAACACGAAACAGCCAATATTAGTCAGCATGGCACTTGGTAATGTACAAAGGTTATTGACTACGTACAAAAATAGTATTTTAGCAAGTTTTGTTTACATAATTACAGCACGCTCAAGCATTAAATATTCCCTTCGCCTAAAGTCATTCAGCTGTTTTATTAAAAACTCTCTTTGCATGATAAACAGCTATATGGAATGTTATGGTTCGTGCAATGTACAGCCATTTCAGAATGTTAATTTGTACAAATGGGTACGTTAATAAATGTAGACAGTACATGCATTGCCTCTGACCTTTGAACTTGCCGCTCTCAAGCAACGCTCCTGACTCCTCCAGAGAGAAGAACTCCTCAATTGAGACGAAGTTGTAGTCTACTCCAGAGATCTCTCCGTCCCGTGGCTGCCTGGTGGTACCTGCATCATGTACATACGATAATCAAAATACATTTTTAAACTGAGGTTAAATGTACTGTATTATAGTGGCAGCTCAGCTGGTTAAGGCTGATTGGACCGTCAGGGGTTTAAGCCCCAGTACCAACAAGCTGCCACAATTGAGCCCTCAAGAAGGGCCCTTTACCCTATCTGGTAAAGGGGCGCTGTATCCTGGCTGACCTTGTGCTCTGACCCCAGACTCCTAACTGGAATTTGTGGAAAAAAGAACAATAAATAATTGTGCTGTAACGTGACTAATTGAATCCTTAAAAAAAAAAAAGAAGTAGAAGAAGAAGAAGAAGAAGAATAGGCTCAGCTATAGGCTCAGCTATTAGACAGAAACATGAGCAACAAAAGATGTAATGCTCCTGGCAACAACAACAACAAAAAGATCCTTCACATTGATTAAAATTTTGATTTTTTCCTAATTATGACTTCATTATAGGGTAGTTCCAGTGTTATAAATACTGGTAAACAAAAAGCCTCGGAGCATGGACAAGCTTTGTGTGAATTAATTAATTTGCTTTATACAACAGTTAGTTCCGACCAAACTATCTGATTAGATGGAAGCCATTCCAGGAGCAGTGATAATGGACGGTAACACCACTGGGACATTTAACTATATGTATGGTTACTTGCCAAAATGAACATTTAAAACCAGTCAGAGATGCATTTTAGCAAGAAAACACATCTGGTAACATTATGACGTTATGACTTTGTCTACTTAATAACTGCTTCCATGTCATTCTAAAATGCCTCTGTGCTGTTTTATTTACGCCTAAGCCAAGCTAAAAAGCTAACTAGCATCTATCCCAAGACTGAATTCCAAATCGCTCTGTAACCCCTAACCAAGGGCACTAGTTGGTGTTTTGTTGAAATGACTCTACAGCTTAGTGCACTAGATTTCCGTTTAAGAATTTACTGGAAGTAAACAGCGCTAATATTCTAAAGCAGAATTAGTGGAATTATAAAAGAGACAATTACAAGATTTACTGGACTGTCCACCACCTCCATGGTTTATTCTCCTTACCTCTTGGCTACATACTGTAGTACCTATAAGAATTTAAAACTAGTTTCACTCCTGTCATTTACACTAACTGTTGGTTGCCAGCTCTGCCAGTCATGGTACGATCTGTTGATAATAAATGCTGTTTGTGGAACTGTTGTACACGAGCACATTGTTTGACAATGCTTGATACCCAATACAACAGCACTCCCTCTCAGGGGATATTGTTTAATTATATTTAATCTAATGTCTGCGGCCAAAATTCATATAATCATTTACATCCTGAAAATATAAAGCACTTTATCTACTTTATGGATATGACATTAAATGGACATACTTTTATGATGTAGTACAATTGTTTGTACAAATGCTGTGAATTTTAAAGACAACTGCAGAAAGAATTACACTTCTTGAATGAACACAAAAAGTGTCATTTTTGTAATATAAACTTGCATTATATGTGTGGCATTTTCATGTTATTGATGCTTCTGAATCAGCCCTCTACAAACTATATAAAGGACCTGCTTAAATAGTGAAATTTAATGTGAAGCATTCGAAATAGTACTCGTGTAAAAGCTACTATGAAATTATTTAATCAGCAGTTATTGCAGACATTCCGCTCGCTTTCTTTTCCTTTATATTTTTCAGCATTTTTGTGCCTCTTTGTGCTTTGTGACACTCAGCATTTGACATTATAAGACTTATTTAGCAGATGTAGTATTTGTTGTTTATCAGTAAGTTGACCTTTGTATGTAATTGCCCCGTCTGTACAGAACTATCTGGGCGTGTCATACTGCACAATGATTGACAAGAGTAAAGGCAACCTACTGTAAGGGGAGAAGCCTCTAATGCACTTTTGGTTTTACATGTGAGCTAAAGAAAGGTGTGTTAGTGTATTTTCTGCATATTACTGCACTCACAGAAAGGCAAATTAATGTGAGACTGCAGCTTGAGTGCACTATACTTATACTGTAACTGCTTTCCCCATTTCAGTGTAAATAGTTAAACTGATATCTGGAGCAGCATAAAATCAGTGTGTGTATATACATATATATATATGGTTTTAAAAAATGGATTCAAATGAAATGTTCTTTCATTTCTTTCATTTATTTTCTTTGTTTCTGTTATCTTAGAAACAAAATCAAAAACTGTAGTCCTGGTTTACATACATGTACAGATAGTCCCCGACTTGCAAACGAGTTCCGTTCCGGGAGCACATTCATAAGTCAGATTTGTTCTTAATTTAGACAAAGTGAGTCTTATATGCCTTTGACACGAATATACAATTTAAAACATACCAATCCATTGACTAAAATTTGTCCCCTTTCCCCACACTGCCATCACGTAGCCAAAAACTGTAATCGTGCCTAAGGAAATTAATCTCACACAAATATAACAGTGTTGTCTCTGCGCCTTTAAATCGCAAGGGGAAAACCCAGACGCCATTTTGTCTTAGAGCTGTTTTACACTGTATTGGACTGTTTTACACTATGTTGGACTGTGAGTAATGTGATTATTCACCATCAGGACAGCTTTACAGGACAGCCATTTTCTTTTATCAGTGAAACCAGTAAGGCTGACTCATGTTTCCTGCTCCTCCACACGCACACACATAATATACCGGACTTTAGACATTTTATACATTCACTTACACACTAAAAATATTGTATATAATTGTAAATATTGGTATCTGGTGCACTGCAGTGTCTATTTTTTTGTACAATACACCTAAGCTATTTCTGTGATTAAACCAGAAGTGGAAACGCATCTGCGGATGTTCGTATCTGCGGAAATTCGTAACTCAAATGGTTGTAAGTCAGGGACTACCTGTATTAACTTAGACCATAGACCATAGCCATGGCTCTCAAGCATGTTATCTCACATAATACTGTAATTGAAGATAATAGTTATTCAATTGCCATTGATATTTCTGAAAGGCATATTGTGATATAATTTACCAAAACCTTACGCCATTATACTGCAGCAAATAAAGGTTTTATGATATTCCAATAGAAAAATCTTTCAATAATCCCCAACCCTAAAACAACCATTACCCTACTGTAGCTTAGTGGTTTTAACATTTGTTAAACCAGAGACACATGACAACTGCAGGACCTGAATTACACAGCACACCGGATGGATGGATGGATGGATGGATGGATGGATGGATGGATGGATGGATGGATGGATGGATGGATGGATGGATGGATG
>JAOTRS010000031.1:3293169-3304337 GCA_028565755.1 Dinotopterus cunningtoni
AGTGTGTACACATTTTTTTGCTGATACACACACACATACAAACATATATGTACATACATATATATCCTGCAATCCTATCCTACTCACTGCATAACCGTGTTATATTAAACTGCATTTAATATAACTTTTAATAACTTATTTAACTTGAACCTTAAAATTTGCACAATGCCTATATTTGCACTTAAGTATAGGCACTACTGTTTAGTTGCTGATTACCTGTACTATGCAATGACAATAAAGTTGTACCTATTACCTGTTATATGCCAGCCAGTTGTGTAGACTTGTACTTGGCATAACTAAACCAAAATTGCTAAAGTCCATTACCATGTACAGAATATGCGTTATGCAGTCCATACTGACACACATGTAACCACATGCAAACTAAAATACATAACCAAATCTTATTCAAGAGGCAAATGCATTTATTTAGAGTCTAATCAAACAATTTGTATTGTGTCATCTAATAAGAAATACATAAATAATATCTGGGAATTGCTCATAATATGCATTATAAATAAATTGTGATTTTTGCCTTTTATCAGAACCCATTAAAGTGTCACCGGTCACCCATATTAAAAAATTATTTCATTATTTGAAAAGAGAAAGTGGGTTGTGATGGTAAGAGTTTTCAGAGAACAAAGAGATAAATTGATGATAGCAGTATGAATGTGTCAACATTCTATTAATATCTAATATGATGTGAGGTTAACTGTAATATTGTCATTTTAAAAAACAAGTCCTAAATTCCCAAATTATTACTTTACAATAAACACATCTCCATATCTAACTAGCAGTAGTTTTTGGTGTTATGCTATAGGTGCCATATTTTACAAGTTAACATACTGTACTGTAGGTCTCTGGGGTCCCCAAAAGTATGGCTTTTAATGCTCAGACTGAATTAACCATCAGATAATGCATTGTTTAATACCTCAATCTCCCCTTCCTTCACTCCTCCTCCAAATGTGACATTTTTGTGTCTGCAATGCCACACCAGAGAACAGCAGAGCTAAGCAACAACCTGGGAGAGGGAAGTGAATTTTCTTATGTGATGTCACATCAGGAGGAAAAAATCTAATTGGCTTAGTTAAATTCCAGTGAAAACAAAAAATGGCTTGTTTGGCACACACACACTGCTGACATATTTATTTCTGAAAATGTCTCAAATTTGAATTTTGCCTAATATATTGTCTTGGAGCAAATATTTCCACAATATACCACCAGAGGACAGTATATATTCACCACTCTGATGCCATAAATCAGCATAAAAAGTAACTGCTTCAGGATTTCAGGATTCATGACACTGTAATTGTTTCAGGATTAAGAAAAAAAAATAGTAATCAAAAAGTAAAGTGAGATAAAGTAGTAAATAATAATTGTGAGTAAAATAATCATTGTCACTAATTAGGGAAGGATACAGTTCCAGCCTACAGTATAGCTAAGTACACAATTCTCAATGGCTCATTACTGTATATGTTTTTGGCAGGCCTGGTACTAAAACTCACAATGGCTGAAATGAAAACCAGTATATAACATGACCAAATCCTGAAACAGTTACTTTTTAATTCCCATTTAACCAATGGGAATTAGCTGACAAATACAGTAAGATCATACAATGATCACAATACATATAATTGTTATTTGTTTATCAATGAGGATACATGAAGTGATTTGTAATCTGTGAGTACTGGAATATTAAATAAACAAGTGTATCATTACTACATTATATCACTTTCTCCAACTGATTAGAGATAAGGCTTTTGGTGTCCATAGTAATTATTTGTGATCTCTCTGTATATAAACAACTAGTAAACCTAGAGGTAACTAATCACTTTTTGTTGTAGAGTAGTAAGATGACCAAACTGCATTGGACTCTAAACCTACTTATACTGGCTTCTCAAAGAATAGAACTCATATTCAGCTGATGTTTGAACAGACCCTGACATTAACAGAAAATATGTTCTATTAAATATAACAGTAACAGTGTATAAGGTTAATTATGGATTACAGTGACACCGGATGCACATTTCAGTCAATGATAGGTCAGATGCAAATGCTAGTTACTAGTAGTTGTGTATGTTTCATGAGATCCATCAACAACGTCAGATAGTGTAGCATGATTTGAATATTTGCATTAAATATTGCTATTACACAGAAATCATTTTGTAAAAACCTTTTCATAGGAATGGGTCAATGCACCAGGCTCAGCTGTGTGAGGTATTCATAGCACTCTATTCACATATAAGCTTCCACTTAATAGTATACAAGGTCCAGGTGCTAGTGCTTGTGTTTAAGTACTAGTGTTTCCTGATATTAGATAACTGATGAGTCTATGGTGGCCTTTAAGGACAAAGCACATACAAAAGTGAAAGCACAAACATTACAGAAAGTTCTGTATTTCCTGATATTTTTCTTTGAACCATATTAAACTTAGCATGCTCCCCTTCTTTGTCTGTTTGAATTCTTTTCAGTCTTCCTTATTCTTTATATGGCAATATTCCCAGTGGTTTACTGTGGTATGCATGTAGACTATGTGAATGGTGCATGCCTGGTTATGTAGTGAATTAGATGACATGATGTACCCCTAATATGCCCTTTGTGTAGTTCTCATGATAGTTGTGGGTGTTGGCTTAGTCACTATGTAGAGTGGGTATAGAAAATAATCAATTGTGTTGCTTTGCAGCATGAAATGAAGATAGACACTGTTTTAGATTTATTCAGCTGCATTTAATGCAACTTTAAACTTCCAAGTGAAAGATATAAAACCAACATGTCAGAAACACATGCCACACAGTGGTTAAGGCATTGGTCTACCGTTCGGAAGGTCCCAGGTTCAAACCCCCACGACCACCAAGTTGTCCCTGTTGGGCCCTTGAGCAAGGCCCTTAACTCTCAACTGCTCAAATGTATAATAAGATAAAAATGTAAGTTGCTCTGGATAAGGGCGTCTGCCAAATGCCTAAATGTAAATATAAATGTAAAAAGAATTCGGAAAAAACAGACTTACTGATTTTGAGAAGGATCACTCTCCTCCTAAAATGACTTGTAAACTCAAACACATGAAGCTAATTACCTTCTCAGTGGCAAACAAAGCTTTGCACATCTTGGCTTTGTAATTTTTACCCACACCTCTTTGGTGAACTGCTCAGGATAAATTTGATGGTGACTACAGTATTTGTAGACTGCAGTCTTCAAGTCATTCTACCGATTTTCAAAGGGGTTTAAGCCTGGGCTCTGACTAGGCAATGCAAGGACACTCACCTTTCCCTCCTTTAACCACTGTATGGTTAGTTTTGCTGTGTTCTTTGGGTCATTTTCATGTTCATGAGTTGTCCTCATTGACAACTTTTTGGCAGAGGGCAGCAGATTTTCCTCAGGAATGTGACAGTATTTTGTGCCATCCAATTTTCTTCTAACAAGTGCCCCAGTCACTGCTGCAAAGAAATACCCCCATAACAGAGTATTACCACCTCCATGCTTCACTGTATGAATGGTCTTATTTGGATGGTGAGCTGTATTGGATTTCCGCCAGACATATAGTATGGTGTTGTGGCCAAATAATAAAATTTTAGTCATTTCTGACCATCTGCATGAGCGCATGTGGCCTTTCTTGAGAAATGGCATTGTTCTTGCAATCCTCCCATGCAAGCCACATTTATGGAGAATTTGTGATGTTGTTGTTAAATGCACATAAATTCCTTTAATTGCTTCATAGTTGCTGTAGGCCTCTTGATGGTCAGTAACTTTCATCCAATTTGGAGTGAGGTCTTGATCCAGGCAGGGTCTGTGCTGTTCCAAATACCTTCCACTTTATTGTGACTTGTGCCAGGTGTCTTAGGTTGCCTCAACACAATTATAAAATACATAAACTTATTAATAAAAATATTAAGCACGATTACAAATTCTAATTCCATCTTGAAAAAGGAAACTTAAATGTATTCCAAAATGCGTATTTCATAAAAGTATTTTAAAGCACTGTTTCCTTATGAATTAAGACATATAGACATGACTAAATACATTTGAGGCAAAGTCTTGTCAGTGACACTTTTGATTGTTCTAGCTAAATGATTAATAGGGCAGTAATATACTTTTTTTGTTTAGTTTTTTTGTGACATGGAATATGCTATGCAAATCTGTCTCCACGGCTGCAAAGGTGACCCTGGGTGCATGCAGGGAACCTGTGAAAAATGAGAAATATATTTATCTGCCAAGAAAGAAGCCAAAAGCAAGCACCATCACTAAGGCCAAATCTGTCTACTACCAGGAACTGTGCAAGCAGGTGGAGACAAACGATGGAGAAAAGAGTATCTATCAATTGGCAAATGCATGTGTAGGAACAGCACAAGACCTTGACCAATATGTTTCTGTGAAAGACAAATACAGTCGGCAGCTCCAGGGCACACATGAAATTCTACAATCATGGCAGCAGTATTTTAACAAAATATCAACTGCGTAATCTCAGATTGGGCTGACCACTAGCATCACCATGCTCATTTTCCAGAACAAACTCAACCGGTGGAATGCTCCATCTACCATCCCATTCATTTATTAACACACCAAGATAAATAGCCCAAGTTTCTCCATGAAACCCTTTCAGACAATGGTGTGAACTGGGTACCCCAGGTATTTACAGTACAATGTCCTATGGGAAGGCAAAGGACCAGAAGACATAGATTAAGATCAACTCAAAGATATTTAGAGAATCAACCTATGATCACCATACTTTTTGTGTGGTTCTGTAAAGGAGGAAGATCCATAATGAAGTCTATGGCCAGATGTGACAAAGGTCGTTGAGGTGCGAGTATGAGAGAGGTTTGCCTGCTCACTTTTGAACTGCACTTTTGAAATTTTGATCTGTTGAATGTCTTGATGCATGTTTGACCAGTAGTAATTTTCTCACGGGAACTGTGGTGCTTTTTGAATGCAGTTAATGACGAAATAGAGACTCTAAACAAGTTTGGCACCACTTTCTGTTTATGTGTATATGTGTGTTTTCTGTTCATGTGTGTGTCCTGACCGGCAGAGCTGACTCATGGGAAACCACGAAATGGGAACATCATTCTGAATCATGAGAGTTTCTCCCAGGAGCTGTGAAGTGTGTACACTCTCACCATCCCAGAAAAGAAGGCCTCCAAGATTCTGTTACAGTAAATCCAGGGTAATAAACCCTGCTTCTGACTATGCAACAAAATTCAGAACTCTTGCTGCTGATATTAAATGGAAAGTCTGCTCTGAGAGATACTGATGAGCTAGATACATATTTTCTTACACATTTTATACTAATATACATAGTTTTCTTTTGATGCTGAACAGCTGCTTTACGCCAATGACCGTTGTTAAAAGTGCTATACAAATAAAATTGAATAGAAATTAAATCAAACAGATAAGCTAGTCAATTTGGCTATCCAGAAAGAGAAAAAATGGTACACCAACAAAGAGCATCAGTGGCAGTAAAATGCATCAATTCTTTTGCAGTAAGTCGTGATTGGAGACCCCCCTTTAGAGTTAAGAGCAATGTGAACTGTTCTCATAATGCACCAGGCAGAGATGAATCACCTGAACCTACGCAGATTACCAGTCGCAAGTTATCATCAGCAGAAAGGCAGAGACGTTTTCATGGTACCTCTATCCAAATAATTTCCCTGCTATCTATTAATTCATGTCCAAGTTAATAAGTATAGGTTGATAAGCAGTCTCAGTTCCTAAATGTTTTTATTGATTCAGGTGTTGATACAGAATTCATTGATGAGGAGTTGCTCCCTCCTGCAGGTTAGATCAAAGGACAATTTCCTACATCGTGTGACCCATAGAACTAAACCAGTTAATATGGTGATCTCATGTAACATCTATATCAGTTTTCATTTCATTTGCTCCACAAGTTCCTTTAATTTTGGGTTTCAGCTGGCTAAGTCACCACAACCTACATGTTGATTGGTCCAATGGAAAAATTCTTGAATGGAGTACTCATTGCTTATTTGTCTCAGATCTGCTGCCACTCATTCCCCTGAAAGCCCTGTAGATTAGGAATTATCTCCTGACCTGTCATCCTTAAGGAGGTTTTTAAGAAGATCCAGGCCACATCCCTTCCTCACTACCTGTATACATGTCTCCTAAGTGACAACTTTTTTTTATGGCCCAGAGATGTAGGCTATAAAGAAATACTTTAGGGAGCCTCTGGCTACAGGCATCATCAGACCCTTATCATCTCAGATAAAACCCTTTGCCCATGCATTCATTACCGAGGGCTTAATTAATTCAGTTTAAAAAACAGATACCTGCTTCCCCATGTCTCATTGGTTTTCGGGCTACTTTAAGGTACCAATAGTGCCTATAGGCAGTCCTATATATAAATGGCGGCATGGTGATGTAATGGTTAGCGATATGGCGTCACACCTCCAGGATCGAGGGTTTGATTCCCACCTCATAGAGGTTGCATGTTCTCCCTGCGCTTAGTGGGATTCATCCGGGGACTCCAGTTTCCTCCCACAGTCCAAAGACATGCAGATTAGGCAAACTGGCATTCCCAAATTGTCCATAGTATGTGTGTGTGTGCGTGTGCATGCCCTGAGATGGACTGAAACCCTGTCCACGATGTACCTTGCCTTGTGCGCAAAGACTCCTGGGGTAGGCTCCAGGCCTCCTGTGACCCTGTATAGGATAAGTGGTATGGATAAATGAATGAATGAATGAATGAACATATACTGTGGATCCAGTAAGTTGGATCTTTGTAACACCTACTGTACCATTTGGTCTGTAGTAGACAGGGCGAAGAGTGGAAGACTGACTTTAACATCCCAGTTGGTTGAACAGGTCTCCAGTATCATTTTGAGTCAGACTTGGTCATGTGGTTCAGTCTACTGTATTTGCCAAAAACAGATAGAACCGAAAAGGTCAAGGCATTTGAGAATAGCTAACCCCATAAAATGGTAAGCAAATGCAGAACTTTTTTGGGGTTCACCAACTTTTATCAGAAATTCATCTGGGGCTATAGTGCTGTAACTGCCCTGTTACACCAGCTAAACTCTCATCATCCTTTCTACTTTATTACACTGTTTGAAAGACCTCTTTACCTCAGTTTCTGATCTTTCCAGATCTAACCAGACTGGTAGAGGTGGATGCCTCAGATGATGGGGTAGGGGCAGTCATGTCAAAACACTCGCCCAAAGACAATCATTGTTACCCAAGTGCATTTTTCTCTTGATGCCTCACCTTCTCTGAATGGAATTAGGACATTGGCAATAGGGAGCTTTTGGCAGTTAAGTTACGCTTAGAAGAATGTTACCATTGACTAGAGGGTTCTGAGTAGACCTTCACTGTTTGGACCAACCACAAAAACTTAGAATATTTTTACACATCCTAGTAACTTAACCTTCATCAGGCTTGGTGGGCCAAGGTCCAAAAAAGGGAAAGTTGATGCTCTATCCTGTCAGTTTGTCTTTGATGAAGGGGGTAAATCTGAGTTCATCCTTATTTAGCCAATCTAAAAACCAGACAAGAGATTAAAAGGAATGCTATAGACTCCCTTGCAAATCACCAAATCTGTTCCTGATAATTGTGCCATAACAACCTGTTTCATGTATATAATAAGTGGATAACCTTCTGGCCAATAGGATAGGTGAGTGCTGGTCTGCATTTTAAGTTGGCCCATTTCACATAACACTGTGAGGTCTTAAGGAGAAATTTGCAGGCTTTTATCCAGGTCCAGTGACAATGCACCTTGAAGGCCTGAGCTGAGGGAACCATAGCCTCCCTCTCTAGGGTTGACATCTGACTCATAATGTGAAGCGTGACATGGAAGAGGCATGCTCAGGGGTGGAATGTAATGACAAAGTTGCTCATGGCACTGACAGAGTTGCTCCCAGCGCTGCTACCGATGCTCTTCCTCCCAATTTTTGACTTGCATCAGCTTTATGAGCTTTAAATTTGTTAGCAGGGTGTTGAAGTGGAGGAACATGTCAGTTGGTGCATTGAAAGACACCTGGTTATCACAGGATTTCAGCTTTTTAAGCAGATAGAACATTGTCATGAGGGCTGGTTCATTCCAGCCACATCTGACTGCCAAGCTCAAGAAATTTCAGTGTGGTCACTGGAGTACTTTTTGGGATGAGCTGTGAGCACAGATGAGGGAAGAGCTTTTACTGATAGCATCAGATGTTACACAAGAGCCCCATGTAATGTAAAAAAAAATGCTGTAGATTTGACAGAAATTTATTGGAATTCTAGTAAATAGATATAAGTAACATATATAAAGTAAAGGACTGTGATATTTGACATGGTATAAAGTAACACATAATCCAGTAAATATACTCTTCGGGCCAATGCTAGGATTTGCACAGACATCCTTCTGAATTATATCTCAGAACCTTAACAGGGATCCATCACAACTAGGGCAGCTGATTCTAAGCAATTATGTAGTGACCTTAATTCAGTAAAATACAGTATATTGAATCAACATTAATAATGGTTGTGGTGGCTAAGTGGTTAAGCCTTTTGTTACAGATTAAAGTTGTATGATCCAGTCCCAGCATGATCATCCCTTCAAGGAAATGTACAGTAGATAATACAGTAATTTACTTTCAATATGTTTTAGGGGTGTTTACTGTGAATTTCACAGCACTTTACATAAGTAATGTACTGTTAAATGTTAAGGGATTAGGCTACACAGCCTCTCAACCTTCCTCAGATTCCTCTGGTTAGAATTGATCCCGAAATATAAATATTAGATAAAGTATCTGTCTTCCCTTAAACGTTTCTAAGAAATTTACTTACGACAGAGCTTTAGTGGGTGCATTCTGGGCGGGTTGATTGTGAACTGGGAGGATTTTAAAGCTTGATAGTAAATCCAATCTGGCAACCCTGCTGTCTACGCTCCATATATTCATCCCAGAATCCCTCCCTTTAATAAGTTTCCAGGCTGCTGTTTGCTCTAAACCACCTGTTTTGCTTTAATCCCGATTTGGAGGCTTAGATAAGACGCAGAGATAAATAGAGAATGAATGGTTATACCCTGTAGTGTCAAACCGCGACGGTCTCATCACCAGATACAAACTTGAGCTTCTCTCCCGCCTTTTAATGGAGGCATTAGTGTCTCGGGGATTTGCTCTTTAATTTATTCGAGGTCAATTCATGCGCAAAGAAAAAGCGAAGTCGAGGCACAATAACAGAAGAAGTGCTGTGCGTGTTATTCGGGTTGTTATAATTTAAGGTGAATTTTTCTAGAATACACACACACACAAGCGGAGCTGAGGGCAAACCGATGGTGAGCGTCATGCACTGCGTTCCGATGAGGTGAATGGGAGCGAATCCGACATGAATGAGGAGAACCGGAAAAGTAAGTCAACAATATTCCCTACAGTCCTCTTTTGATTTTAACGCATATCAAATGAGGGTCAGATTACACGCTTTTTTGGGAAATCTTTGTGCCTTTGCGCGTTTTGTGGGAATAATTAAGAGAAACACGGCCAATTATAGACGCAGAAATATTCACCATACAATTTGTAAGGAGAGATGAAGGTTAGGAGCTGTGCTGGATTGGACCAGATGTTGCTCTGCCACTGATTTAAAGAATGACACTCTGCAGATTGTTTACATACTGTACAACAAGCTGTCAGTGTGTAATTTCAAATGATGTTATAGAAATATATGTGGTAATTATCCTAGGTATTGCATATTAGACTGTAATAAATGTAACATAAAAAAAAGTAATCTCCAGATTTATGGTTTGCTAGTGCAAACTTGGGCAGTGCAAATAAATTCTAAGTACTGTATATCTTATAAATAAATAAATAAATAAATAAATAATTCTGTCATTAGGTTTAGAAGATTGTATAAGGTGCTAATTTATTTTTAAATACTCCAATAAATTCTCAATTTGTTTGCCTGCTTGTTAAATTTTGGCCAACCAATGCCTAATTATCCTCTTAAAAAGGATGACACTACAAGTTTGTAAGGCATATTGCATTCAAATGCAAGATCATCTGTGTCGGTTCCATGGACATTTAAAACCTAACGTATATCAGAATAAGAAGGATGTTTTAAATCCAGTCTCGTACCAGTCAATCATTTCCAGATCGTCAGACTAAAGCTCAAACATGGATCACTCCTGCATTTTGTGACTATAGGAATAATGTTCTAATAATTCAGAAAACGATGCCAGTTCGTAATGCAGCTTTACTACAGAACATGCAATTGTAATACCGTAAAAGCTGCATTACTGCTGAGCTTTTAGTCAATGAACCCTTAAAGAATCCTCTTTTCAGATTTACATCAATCCAGGAAGGTAATGTCAGTGTTACCCAGATATTTATAACCAATGGTTTATACTTGTGATGTGCACCTTATAAAAACTTATTGGTAAAAGTTTTACAAGAAGATGGATACACAAATATTCTCCATGTCACATTCAAAAGCTGATGATGATTAAAAGGTTCTTGTGAGATTGGAAGGTCCGTGTTTTTCACAATAAAACAGTGAGAATGCTAGTAAAAGTGTTTGAGAAAGTATTTTATGGAATAATCAAAACAGCATAGACCAGCTCTTTAGATGAGTTGTGGGCTGCTACAATTTGTGTATCAGAGGGACTGTGATTATAGTGACTAACGATTCTTTTAAAAGTGACACAAACATATAACCTACTTGCTTTTATCTGAATTATTTATTTATTTATTTATTTATTTATTCACTGCCTACCTGTTTAAAGTAGATCATAGATCTAATCATAGAGCAAATAGAGGTCTGTTCTCCATAATATGAGTTCTGTTTCATTTGGTCTTTATGGAAATGAGACAGATTTATTTTTACAATATTCTCTCTTTACTGATATATTGTAGCTGGGCTGTGTTTAGCCAGCAGCTAATCAAATGAGTCCACAGGTACTAGAGTGCTAAGAAACCTCTGTCCCAGAATCCTGTTCGTTCACACTCACTCTGTCCTTGCATGGAAGTAGGTCACATCTGTCACAGTGTGGCTCAGCTCACCTATTGTAAAAATCTCATCTCCTCACCACAGTGCGCAGTGGCTGATTAGCAAAGATTTGCTTTCAGCTTTTTGCAGTAAGGGATATTCACTGCTGATTTTTCAATGTAAAAAAAAAACAAAAAAAAACAGACTTTTGTATGAGCACAGTATTAAGTATTAAATTAGTAAATGTACATCAGTCAATTTAAACAAAT
>JAOTRS010000031.1:3309465-3320362 GCA_028565755.1 Dinotopterus cunningtoni
CACAGCAAAGGGTCTGAATACTTAGGACCATGTGATATTTCAGTTTTTCTTTTTTAATAAATCTGCAAAAATGTCAATACCTTTGTGAATCATGTTGCATTTATTTGTAAAATATGACACTGATCTGACTCCATATAAAACTTATTGTTTGAAATAGCAAACACAAATCATCTATTCTTCGTGTTTCTCTGTAGCATAAGATACAGGCAGCAAAAGACACAAGCCCTTAATCTGGCTGAAAGAAACAGTTAAAAAAAAAGTTACTGGTGGTGAGGTGTAAAGTAATGTCCTTATTGCTGTTTTATTTCCCACTTGCAGGCTGTGAGGAAGAGAATCTGGACTGCATGCTGGCTCAGCCAGACTCTGATATTTACTGTTTATTATTTCTCTGATTATTCTTACGGATGGTCTTTAGTTTGACATTAAAGTTTCTTAGCTTGAGTCATGTCTTCATTATACACACATGACATTAAGAAGCTAGCTTTTATATGTCAATATTGTTGTTAACTTTCGATAGTAAAATATTTCCAGCCTGAAAGATCAGACCTACTATCTACAGAGTGGCCAGGGGCTACAGCGTTGTTTCAACATCCAAACATTGCCGGGGGGGAATTTTGGATTATATGATGTCCCAGGTACATATTGCTAATAAGCAAATGCTTTCCGTGCAACATCTTAATGATGTTATTTGATATATAGGGACATCGGCTAGATGTACTGTATATGTGCTGTTTGGGATGTCGTAAGCTACAATCTAAAATAATTTTGGAAAAACTCCTATTCAGGGTCAATAATAAACATCAGCATACAGTTTAGCAGCTCATTTTAAGTAATTTGACGTACATATGTTCAACCTTGTATTTCCCATGACCCTAGTCACAATGTGCAATGCTGTTGCCAGAAACCATAGAGGCGCCCTCTCCTGCCATTAACTGACACCTTGACTCCAGCCACAAACCCCCACCACATTCCCGCTTTGCTCATGCCACAGTCATAATTCCTGCATCATGCAAAACAAGTTCAATAAAGGAAAAGAGTAGCACATTCATTTACTTTTTTATAGCCTTTGCGCAGTCATATGTGTGGCCATTATGGTGCAGATGCATGTCTGAGAAACATACTGTACATTATCTAATCCATAATTCCCTTTTTCCTTTCCCAATTTTGTAATGATTTAGTTCTGTACCTAATGTTCTATGTAGCCGAAATGTAAGGAGAATAGAATTCAAAATAGCCTCAACTGCTCTGTGGTTGATTCTCAAATAGCATGAAATTAAAAGCCAGTGCACAAGGGTTTAAAATCCATTTTCCACACCCCAATCAATGCTCTTGTTCAGTGGTTAGAGAGGGATATGGGATTTAGCCTTATGTTAGAAGCTAGTTAATTTTGTAGCATGCATTAGCTGTTGAAGTGAGTCATGACTCTGTTAGCATGTTGGCAGAAGCTCATGCTCATGTTACCTAGAGTGAGCATGAGCATAAACTCAATGAAAGAAAGAAACACAACAAGTGAGCATAAACTCAATGAAAGAAAGAAACACAACAAGTGTTTCTGAGGCAATTTAGAAATTAGAGGCAATTACTAAGGAGACCTAGACAAAGTTTCTTGTTGAAAGTGATACCATGACTGGTTTCTGGTACCGTGTACTGGCACTAAGTTTTTTAATGGTATGCAGTACCGGACTGTGCTAGTCTATATTCACTCATGAATACATGGCCAAACGTCTGTGGACACCTAACCATCAGACGTGTGTTCTTGTTGAGTATTTAAGTCCAAACCCGTATACTTCATAACTGCCTTATATACAGTAACAGTTCATATCAGAGGTGACCAGTGGGGCTGTGGTTAGCGCTATGTGCTTATTACTCAAGCTCGTCAATACCAACCTTGGCAGACATGTTTTTGTGGATTGAATTTTGAAAAATGCAAGCATATTTGTGAGTAGCTGAGTCTGTCAGCCAAAACGTTCAGTGTCACTACTGAATCCCACAGAACCAAATAGAACCAAAATAGTTACCCTCTGCCCTGGCGACCTTCCATTATTATTTAACAGCAACGGATTAACTTGTTCATATTTGTGGTTACTGTTTGTGGAGATGAAGAAATGAATTTCCCGGTCAGCTCAATATTATAATGCTCTCCAGCCAAGTCTATGAGCACATGTGGCCAATCCTCCATCTTTCTGCATGTGGACTGTAATCTCTTTGAGTGCTTCAGTTTATATCCAATAAAAACAAGCGGTTCTAATCTCCCTTTTCCCCATGATCCAAATGCTGTCTTGGTGCTTTGGCCTTTTTTATTTACAAAGTATGACTGCTTTCTAGTTCTCTAACTGTGATTTTGTTGTGATGGTCTTAAAAGAACACAGGATCCTAGCTAAGGATTAGAAAGTCTGCATCAGCCTAATGAATTGTGTGCTTTGTATGGGGAGTTTGGGAGTCAGAAGGTGATGCATGCTCTTGCTTCCTTTGAAAGGTCATCAAATATGAAGAAAATGAACAGATCAGAAAAAGCCCCCTGTCAACACTTTTAAGTGGAGGCTTGAGTTAATTAGCTATTTAAAAAAAAAAAAAAAAGCAACACTAGTACAGTCTTATTCTAACCCCATGTTTATCTTTTATGAGAATTGAGCTTAATGGACCATACATGAGGGAAAATCTCAGAACTGTATGAGTACCATTTATTCAGGGGGGACATGCATGGCATCCCTTTAGTGTAATGCAAGTACTGTACACTTAGTGAACCAAGCAGTTGTCAGATATGAGGGGTTACCATAGGGCTTGTGAGAGAAAGCCAGAGAGAGAGAGAAGCCTAATAAGGTTGCACATCATCGCACTGTTGGATACTCACCCTTTAGGCATAGCCTTCTGCCAGTCCAGTTGGAGCGGCTGTATATGGAGCGGTGGAGCAGTCCAATTTCCATGCAAATGAAGCAAAGCAAGCTGCTCTGATCATTGAACACTTAAATACAGTATATTAAAGAAACCTGAAGATAACCTGAAGAAACTGGAATAATGGAAATGCATGTGAGATGGTCATGAGTGTAATAACACTGTCTCTTGCAGAAAATTTTTCTGATGATTGTGATTGTTTTGGGCTCTTTAAATTTGTTTCTAATATTGCTGGTGAACTTGTTTATACTACAGTACATGGATTTATAGCATAATCAAGTTTTCATACCAAAGAATATGCTTTGTTTAGATGACCACAGTGAGGCACAAGTTTAGTGTTTGTGTGTAAAAATCCGTTCAAACTTTATAAGCTTCCCAAACAAACAAAAAATTTTACTTTTATTTAATAACAAACTCTGTGGAGAATTGCATGCCTCGGTCATAGTTTGATATTTACAACTTTGGCAGATGCCTTTATCCAGAGTGATGTACATTTATCTCATTATACGTCTGAGTTGTTGACAGTCTTGTTCAAGGGCCCATCAATGTTAGTTTGGTGTTGCTGGTTTCGACCTTCTGTGACCTTCGTTCCATGGGCCGACAACTTAAATACTGTGCTACAAGCCTTGTGCATCTGGTGGTACAAGGTGCAAGTTGTTTAGTACAAAATACAAGGCTGTGTGTAAAGAAAATGCATAGTAAGTGATTGTGATTTACTAAGCAAGAATTTACTATTTGACATTTGAAGCTATTATGAATTTACTTTTTGTTTAAATAACGACACACACACAATGACACACGTGCACAATTCATGAAATTAGTGTCCCAAAAAAGTAATTGAAGTAAAAAATGAGCCAATGTTTGCTGTTACTTACTGTTATTAATATTCTGAAGATAAATCTGAAGTATAAGTGAAATACAAGTAGTCTAAGCCACTGAAACATTCATAACGCCCTATCAATAGACATTCATATTTACACCTTGGTGAAATCCTTTTATAGTTACCTTAGACCTTATTTAACTTCAATTACCCAGATGGTTGGGGGCTGTCTCTGTTCCCGGCTTAGAGGAGGCTGCAGCACCATGTTGCTTCGGGTAGAGTGCCTTGCTCAAGGGCAGAAGGGCACTGGTGCAAAGTAGGACATTTTAACCCAAAGCCCAACAACAGCCACTTACCGTCTTTGAAAAAGCTTTCCTGAAGAATGAGATTCTCACCTAGGTGGAATTTTTCCAAAACAAATCCCTTAACCAAAAAATAATATCCTACTGGGAAAACAGATATGAGGTTACAAAACATGAAGTGGTTGTACTGTGAATAAGTATTGGCTCCCTGGATTTTCTTCAAAGTCATACAAAAAGGTACAGAACCATCTGGCTTCTCCCAAATATAAGGACAGAGAATGGCTTTATATTTGGGAGAAGGGCAAAGTAAAATTCAGAGGGACGTGCTGAGAGAGTGTTTGGAGGAGGGTAAGGGAAGATTGTAACTGCCCGTTTGATGGCTGCTTTAAATGCTGTTGTTCTGATAAGCAGCTTACTCTGCTTCCCTCACTCTGTCTCTCTTCTACATCACTCCATCACTCATTTTTGTCGCTACATCTCTCTCCATCCCCCACTTTCTCTCGCTGCACCACTGTGTGGATGCTTAAAGCCAGATCTCAGATGCCAGGTGCAGAGGGGGAGGGACGTAGTTAATGAGTGTGTGTGTGTGTGTGTGTGTGTGTGTGTGTGTGTGTGTGAGAAACAGCCAACTCATTTCTCTGATCCTTCTGCAATATTGATACCTCATCATATTATAGTAGTTTTCATTAGTCCAGTAGTATAAAATGTATGTAGTCACACTTTTAACAGATGGATGTTCAGTGTTCTGCAGAAAAAAACATTGTTTTTGGGCTTTGAAACAATCCCTTTACTTATTGCTGGCATTTTTAAGCCATAAATTAAAGTATAGTACCATGTTATATATAGTATAGATTGCCATTAAGGTTATATAGAAGTTATATAATGCTCGTTTTTTCTCATTGAGGCTTTGGAACTGGGTACATGTAAGTAATGTATACATAGTTCTATGCAAATGTTTTAGGCAGGTGTGGAAAAAATGCTGTAAAGTGAGAATGCCTTCAAAAATAGACCTGCAAAATACAGTAGCATCCATCCCTCCAGGTACACTTGCACACAGTTTTTGAAGGAACTCGGCAGGTAGCTTGATCCCAACCTCTTGGGGAGCTAACCACAGATCTTTAAATCTGTCTGTCTCTTCATGTCATTCCAGACAGACTCGATGATTTTGAGATAAGGGCTCTGTTGGGACCAAACCATTACTTCCAGGAACCCTTGTTCTTCTCTATGCTGAAGATAGTTCTTAATGACATTGGCTGTATGTTTGGAGTCATTGTACTGCTGCAGAATAATTTTTGGCAAATCAGACCCCTCGCTGATGGTATTGCATGATGGATAAGTATCTGCCTGTATTTCTTAGTATTGAGGACCGCATTAATCCTGACCAAATGTCCAACTCAATTTACAAAAAAGCAGCCCCATTGTTGCCTGCATACATTCATCATTGTATTGCTCTCCAGCCGTTCAGTAATCAACCTGCCTCCTGCTACAGCCAAATATTTCAGATTTTGACTCATCATTCAGAGCATGTGCTGCGATTTTTTTGCATCTTTGTTTTAATGCATTGTTCCTACGTTACTACTGTATGTTTTCATGCATTGTTGAGTCATTTAGACATTTTTCAACATCGGAAGTATGGTTTTTTGGCCACAATTCTTCATTGAAGACCAATTCTGGCTAGACTTCTCCGGACAGTAAATGGGTGTACTTGGGTCCCACTGGCTTTTGTTCTTTGCTAATGGCACTATTGGGCATCTTCTTATGTCGAAGGGAAGTAAACATGACGTGTCTTTCCTCTGCTGAATTAAGTTTCCTTGGCTGACCACTGCATCTACCGTCCTCAACATTCTACTGTATGTGCTTCTTCAAAATAGCTTGAACAGCATATCGTGAAAACCTAACCTACTTTAAAACTATCTACTTTGAAAACCCAATCTACATTGAGATTATTGTCAGCACCTTGCTGATGCAGTATAGCTACCTTGCATCGTACTGTGTAGTCTACCTTGTAGTCTTGCCATGGTGTATGATCTGTGACATAAAACGGTCTCCTCACCTTGGTAGCAGAGTTTTCCTATTCCTCACCCACCTTTAAGCATCTTACACAGGTGTTTCTGTTTCAGTTAATGATTGTATTTTAACCTGAAATCAATATGGAATTAATGATTATTAACACCCTGATATAATTTGTTAATCATACACCTGAGTCTAATTGTACAAAACTCCTGACTTTGTGCAAGTATAAGAATTGATGCTGGTTGGAAGCCAAAGGGTAGGAAACCAGAGCACCTTGAGGAAACCAACAAAGCATGGAGGGAAGAGGATATACTTTAATCACAGTATATACATTACCAGTAAAATGTTTGGACACACCTCAAACTAATGCAAGATATAATACATTTAAAATATGCAATAATCTCCTTTGAACAATTGATATTGAGATGTGTCTACTACTGTACCTATGCTCTTTAAACCTTTCATACCGGCTATTATCCGAGGGGCTGTAGATTGGCAAGTTTTGAGGCTGGTAACTTTAAAGGAAGTTCTCCTCTGTAGCAGAGATTAGTTTTGATCTTGCTTTGCCTGGGATAGTCTTCATGAGAGCCAGTTTCATCATGGCTTAATGGTTTTTGCAAATGCTCTTGATTAAACAAGGCGGCATTTTTGGTTTTATTATTACAGTTCAGAAGGTATAGATTTGGTTTGTTGCTACCAGTGATGATGTTGCTCCAACGAGTCAACCAAAGCCACTCTCTGGCTTGATCATTGAGGATAAAACAACAACAAGCTGTTAAATGCTTACTGTAAAATAAAGCACTATATGAATAACATTGAATTGAATGGCAAATAGAGCACAGAAAGAGAGTGGAGGATTTCTGACAGATTGGTAATCCTTCAAAATGCTCACTAATTCCCCATCCTTATTTTAAAGTCAAATGTGTTGGATCATGACTATCTCTCTCTCTGTGTTTCTTTCCTCTTCTCTTTCACATTTATCATATTTTAGATTTCCAAAAAAACACTATGTAACACAAATTTTGTTCATTGATGATATGTGTTATTTCTTAATTGCTTATGTTTTAAAAGTCTAAAAAAGGCAATTATTCACTTCAAGATTTGCTTTTGTGACCTGGTTAATGAAATTTAGAAATTAATCTGTTTTCTGTGTGAAAATGACTAAATTTGCACATTCATTTAATAAAGCAACATATGAATCAAGATTTACATCTATTTATACTAAAGTTATACAAAAATAAACAGAAATGTTCAGAACTGAGTAGTTTTTAGGGATTTGCAACTGAAATATAAATCACATTCATGTGTCAGCCCCCACATGGCCTCCCATCATGTTTTCGTTATACGCTCCTCGGTAGCGGCATTCACAATCCGGTATGCTGAAATATGACTTTTATGCCTTCACACATTTTAGCAGATGCTGTCACCGGGTATTTTTTTCCTTATGATAAATTGGTTGCATACAAAAGTATTCTGGAGAATACTTGCAGCTTCTTGATGCCATCTCTTATAAATTCAGGCAGTTCTGTCTGTTCACTTACAGCGCTAGAAGTGTTAAGTGGTGAGCAGCTATATACTCTATGTGCAAATGCCATGCAGTGTTTTGGACTTTTTAAAGAAAATCTCAGTTGACGAGCCAAAGTCAGAGCTTATGCTTTTAAACACATTAATATGAGTAACGCCCAAACACACACACACACACACACACACACACACACACACACACACAAACACACACACACACACTGTACACACACACGCACGCACACACACACACACACACACACACACACACACACCAAATACGTATATCAGCTTGATGACATTTCTTCCCTATCATGTGCACAGGAACAAGTGGAGTACATCTTTCTGATCATCTTCACGATAGAAACCTTCCTCAAGATTTTGGCCTACGGGCTGGTCATGCACCCCAGCTCCTACATCCGCAATGGCTGGAACCTGTTAGACTTTGTCATCGTCATTGTAGGGTAAATTATCTTTGTCACTTTCCGTTCTCACCGTGTCTGTTCTTATTTAGATAATTGCTCACTTTTGTATGTATGATTATCCATATTATATATTCAGGTGGTATAATACTTGATTAAAGTTAATACTTTTTTTCTTCAGTATCCAGTATTTTCCAGTAATTTCAGTTCCTTTACATGTCCTTCTTTTGCTCTTTTTGGTCCTTATCCTGAGCTTCTTCATATTTCTCTCACTTTATCTTTTACTTTTAAAATAATTAGACATTTTGACTAGTACTTGTAAATATAAGGAAGGGTTTAAAAATACATAGTAATAACTTTAACATAAAACTGTTTTTTAAACTTTAGCTATTTTGTGGATGGCCTATATTATATATGTGTTTGGTTGCATGGAGGATTTCCTTAGTAAACTCTTCTTTTGGAAGTGTTTATTATTATTATTATTTCAACATTATTTCAGAATTATTATTATTTTTTTTATAATTGCATGTGTGCAGGTTGTTCAGTGTGGTATTGGAGACTGCAACCCATAAACCTGGGGAAACGCTACACATGCCAGGGAAGCCAGGAGGCCTGGATGTGAAAGCACTTAGAGCTTTCAGAGTGTTACGACCTCTCAGACTTGTCTCAGGAGTGCCCAGTCAGTTTGTGTGTGTGTGTGTGTGTGTGTGTGTGTGTATTCATGTCTTTTAAAACTCAAAGTTTTTTATTTGTCTTGTATTAATTATTGGCACAGTAGGTTAGGGCATATAGTATGTACACTGAAATGCCTTGGGTAGAGCCTAGCTGCTGCAAATAAACACCCTAAACACGTTAACTATCTCTGGCTTGTATTTTATTACCAGCTGAATAAAAAAATGTGTATGGTGGCATGACAAACTTTTAGACATGCATTATGCCTATAAGAGACAATACTTAATTTAACCTTTCACGGTATGAAGTGTGCACTTCCAACACAAGCATTTCTGATGATCACATCAGTTTAATTCTTTCGTATTAATGCATTTAACTAAAGTTGTTTTGATTATTTTTATTACAGTTGCAGCAGGTATACAATAAGTCTTCAAGTTAGATCCATTAAATCATAGCAAGATGATATTTTTGGTAGCTGCTTAACCTGAGGAAATTATGGTTTGCTTCTTTTTGCCTCCAGCTAACACAGTAATGTAATCTTGACATAAGCTCTAAAAAGTCTGTTAGCACTGCACGGCACAACTATCTACAGCATGTATGAGGATTAAGTATGTAATATAGAACGCCTCCTTTCTCCAGGCATAGACCAAATTACTTGCATCATTCTGTTTTTTTGGTAACTATTTCTGTCCATGAGAGTAGCTCTTATTCTAGCCATTTTGTAACTAATAGCATGCAAAGTACTCTAACTAAAAGGCTGATTGACCTTGATGATAGTATTAGATTTTATGTGGCACAGTACCCCTTGTGGCATTTGTGTCTCATTCAATAGCTGTAGCATGGAAACATGACTAAGCCCGAGCCATAATTCCAGCCTCTGGAGTTGTTTAAAATCTTTACAATAGGTTGATTTATCTCTGTAGCCAACAGTAATGGTATTGTACATTAAACGATTTAATCAGAGCAAAGCCAAAGAAGCTTGTTACAATATGTGATTTTAGCTTAATTTATAAAAGCACCTTTGGGTACTTAAGACACTTAAGGTTTCATTGTATTTTCTACATTGACGAATTCTTGAAAAAGTATTCATTAAAAGGTGTGTACAGAATAAAAACTGGGTAAAATTTATTCATGTGTGGCATGATCTATTTATCTCTTTGTATTTTTTTCATATTTTCAGGTTTGCAGATTGTGTTGAACTCCATTATGAAAGCTATGGTTCCTTTACTGCACATCTCTCTTCTTGTCATGTTTGTCATCATCATCTATGCAATAATTGGACTTGAGCTCTTCATTGGTCGCATGCACAAGACCTGCTACTTTATCAGCAAAGGTTAACGCTCACACACATAACCAGCTTACATATTTTGCCACAAACCAGATGTGTTGATTATTAATGATGTAAATATGTCATAAATTACGTAAAAAAAGATATATAAATGTACTAAACCCCTAAATAAACCACAAAATTACATGCGCAAAATAACTGGGTAGTTAATATATAACATAATAAAAAAACAGGTAAGCACTAGGTACATTTGACTTGGATGTAGTGCCCTTTCTACCTAAGCTATATCCTAATTTTCAATTAATTTAAAGTCTGCAATTGATTTCTGTCTCATTTTCTCTCTTTTTTTCTTCCAGATGAGTTTGCAGATGATGACCCGGTACCATGTGCATTCGCTGGTCATGGTCGTCAGTGTACTGTGAACGGCTCAGAGTGTAGAGGAAAGTGGGAGGGACCGAATGGCGGCATCACTAACTTTGATAATTTCTTCTTTGCCATGCTAACTGTTTTCCAGTGCATTACAATGGAGGGGTGGACTGATATTCTTTACTGGGTAAGTGTCTGGCTTAACACTATGACTATAGTATACTCTTACACTCAATCATGCTAGCAACCAATAAGTGATCCTTCTCCAGCTTTGACATTAAGGAATAATGTGCAGACATTTTTCCCAGTAACACTGTAACACCTGTACTACATTGTTACTTTTGCAATAAGTTACTCCACAGTACAAAACCACCATGCTTTTCTCCATTGCTTGCATGCTAAAATTTAAATTGTAATAGGATTCATACAGACAACATGCAATTAATTTGTATAAAATGGAGAAAATATATACTTTTATATACTATACTTGTGGAGAAAATCTTAATTTAAAGCTTTTTGTTTGATGTAACAAACATAAGAAATTAATAGACCCTTTATATCTAAACTGTATCTAAACTGCTGATACTCACATCGAAAT
>JAOTRS010000031.1:3346119-3356231 GCA_028565755.1 Dinotopterus cunningtoni
ACAGACATTTTGATCTACTGTTAAAAATACTCTTAAACCCTAATGTCTTATATTGTATAATGTATATTGTGATGTGTATAATATAACATAAGAGATCTTATCAAGTATTGTGATATGATATTTTTGTCAAATTTCCAACCCCTAGACACTACTTTAAAAGTGTATTTGCCCAGCCGAAAACTCCAAACAAGATTCCCAGACAATATGTTTCTGCCACATACTGTACATGTTAATTACTATCTAATGCAGCCCATAGTTAAAGGAAGCTGCTATCTTTTGGCTTGCATGATGTTTGTTTGATTTAATTACATACTATATAAATTTTTTCAATTCTCAGATTATTAATTTGTTCGTTGCTGTCATTATGGACAATTTTGACTATCTGACACGTGATTGGTCAATTCTGGGGCCACATCATCTGGACGAGTTCAAAAGGATTTGGTCAGAGTATGATCCAGAAGCCAAGTAAGACCATCATGTCTGTCTTTTAAGAATTGCATTTGTCTTTGTTTCTCTCTTATTGTCCTTTCTATCCATCTTAAATGTGCTTGTGTATATTTTAACACAGGGGTCGGATAAAGCACTTAGATGTTGTGGCTCTGCTTAGGAGGATCCAGCCTCCTCTGGGATTTGGAAAACTTTGTCCTCACCGTGTGGCGTGCAAGGTACACAAAAACCTATAGATTCCCTTTAGAAAGCTAGGACTGTTAGCCATCCAAAGATGCTATCAAGGAACTCCTCTTTCCAATCATGTCATACATACACATCCTTTCAGCATAAAAACTACTTCACACACTTACATGTACATACAAAAAGGTACATTTTGGATGCTTGCCAGCTATCTCTCTCACACACATTTTATTCTGTTTCACTTTTTATATTTTTATCTCTCTCTGTCTGGTAGCGACTGGTTGCTATGAACATGCCCCTGAACTCAGATGGCACGGTGACCTTCAACGCTACTTTGTTTGCCCTAGTCAGAACTGCCCTGAAGATTAAAACAGAGGGTTAGTACTATAGCTTTGGGAAATACGTTTAACCTGAGTAACCAAAAAAGTAAGCCTTTTTTATTTATTTTTTTTCTTTAATTAAAGCTAAATGTTTTACATAGAAAAGCAATATATGGGCTACATTCACATTATAAGCCACTTTGTTCAATTCTGATCTTTTGGTCAGATCGGATTTCAATGTCCTGCTGGTTCACGTTCATAATTACAAGTGACTTTTATCTGACCCACATTGGATGCATCTATCCTCTGAAAGAGTGAACATGTGTGTACTGATATGTTTTTGTTCGCACCATCTGGGATAAAACATGCCATACTGTACAGTATGTGTGCGACCACTCATTTATTTAAAAAAATAGATGCTATTTTAACAAAAATACACTTGGGAATTTGTTCTGAAGGATCGCAAGCAGTTAGTCGACTATATTTTTGAGGTCCAGAAGTAGGAGGAAAGCCGGACATCTCACCTTAGCTGTTTTAGCAGCTATTGCTGGCACTGCTATGAAATCCCCAAGCTGCTGGTGCTGACTAATGACTCCAGCGCCTTAAGCATGTCCCTTAGGCAAAAAGTCAAATGAATCCTTATCTGCTTTTTCTCATTGAGTCACATGACCACAATAAAAATTCCAATGTAGGACCACATATAAAAGTGACTTAGATCTGATCTGAAAAAAACATCAGATTTGTGCATTCAGGCACATTGGAAGAAAATTGCATTTGAGTCACTAGTCAGGCTAGTGAAAGTAGCCTTGGTCTTGCCAAATGTACAAAAGGTGCTATACAACTGCTATATTTGGTGCACATAAGGGGAAAACTATTTAGGGCACACGCATTAGCAGATTTACTGACACACCATTCAGAGATGAATTTGTGCTTGGAATTAAATAAGTCTATTTTAACGTTCCTTAGCCATGTTTAACTACAGTAAGTAACTCCAGTAAACAGTAAGTAACTGAACCATAGAGTGCTTGGGGAAAGGTCATGTAAAGGAAGTTGATAAATGTTTGGGCATGAGTTAGACTTTTTTTTAGTATAATTAATTTAATCAGTCATGTTTAAATATAACCCAAACTGTCACCCATAACTCTTGTTGTTCTCAGGTCACCCAGATCAGGAGAATGAGGAGCTGAGGATCATCATTAAGAAGATCTGGAAGCGCATGAAACCCAAAATCTTGGATGAGGTCATTCCTCCTCCTGCTGGTGGGAAGAACTGCTGTCATTTAGCTTTTTACTGTTCATTTGTAGCCTTTTATAGACACGGCTTTATGTAAATTAGTTGATTTGCTATTTTATTAGGAGCAGTCTCTAGTGCTTTATATGTGATAAGGTAGATTACACATATTTTGTTGGGCTTTATTAAACTAACTTCCAACATTTAATCATTTAATCAAATAAATATAATTAATTTCAGAGCTTTCTTTACGTAAAATGATTTTTTGCTTTTGCTTTTTCTTACTCTGTTTCTCAATATGTTTTATAGAGGAGGAAGTGACTGTAGGGAAGTTTTATGCCACATTTCTCATTCAGGACTACTTTAGGAAGTTCCGTAAAAGGAAGGAGAAAGTGGGTCTAGGAGACCC
This sequence comes from Dinotopterus cunningtoni, assembly GCA_028565755.1. Lineage (NCBI taxonomy): Eukaryota > Metazoa > Chordata > Actinopteri > Siluriformes > Clariidae > Dinotopterus > Dinotopterus cunningtoni. The sequence continues at coordinate 3,348,709 of JAOTRS010000031.1, forward strand.
GGACCCCAAACAGCCATCAGCTCTACAGGTAAATGTCTAACCTAGTTTGTTTTTCTTTTCACATTGACCTATTTAAACGTTTTTTTAGGTCACATATATTATTACTTAATAGCAGAATCACTTTGCTTAAAGATTTCATAACGATGAGTTCCAGAAATGGGAAAAATTATTAACTCCACCATAGCAGACAAAGAAAACACGGGTACATTTACACATGGTAGTAATGTAAGCCTTTTTTAAGGCTTCTGTGGGAAGAAACATCTCGGTCAAACAGTAGCAGCCAGTGTTAAATTTTCATAATTAATCTGAATAATGCTTATTTCATTTTCTCTGCAGGGAAAATAGAAGGGAGAAATAAACCATTTTGAATGATACCTAATGCAATTTGAAAGTAGAAATATATAAAAAGATTTTATTACAATTGTCTTATGTGTTTTATCACAAGTAGAAACAAGCTAATAATATTTCAGAAAAAAAGGTATTTATCACCAGAACCTGAAGCTCTTGTGCGTTTCTGTTGCTTTAAATGGGGAAAAGAAACAAATATAAAAACTAGCCTCCAGGTGTAGGTGCGTTAAAAGCTTATACAGCATATATATACTGTGGCCCCTCTTTTCTCCATTTGCATCTGTGTCAGGCTGGTCTGCGCACCCTGCAAGATCTTGGGCCAGAAATTCGCCTGGCCATGAATGCAGACCTCGAGGAGGACGAGGAGGACCTGGAAGAAGAACAAGAAGAGGATGAGGTACAGTTTTATGGAATATTTGAGAGAAGACTGCTGCAGTGTGCCTCATGGACATTTAAATTAATGTACTGTATTTTATACAGTATATACTGTACACAGATTAGCCATAACATTAAAACCATCTGCCTAATATTGTTTACAGTAGGTTACAGATGTTCCACCAAAACAGCTCTGTCCCTTGCATTCATGGACTCTCAGGGACACAAGTTCTCTGAAGGTGAAGGTGCTATGGCAACTTATTACTAAAACATTAGCAGCAGATCCTTCCTCAATGAGACTCATTTGTCCTCGCATGCCGGATGTGCTCAGTCATAATGAAAACATGATTCTTCCACTACTCCATGGTCCAGTACTATTGCTCTTGTGCTTATTTCTGTGTTAGCCAGCCTTATCGTTTTCAGTCATTTATGCTACAGTAGCTGTTTTGTTGGATTAGATTAGAATCTTGGATGCATTTGAGCCTCTCATCAGTTTACCAGATGCCCTTCTTTAGACCTATTTTGGTAGGTACTGAAATCTGGACACTGGAAACATCCCACAAGATCTGATGTTTTGGAGATGCTCTGACCCAGTCTTGGGGCCATCACCATTTTGCCCTTGTCATTTCGGCAGGTGCCACTGTAATGAAATAATCAATGTTATTCACTTCACCTGTCAATGGGTTTAATGTATGGCTGATCAACTGATTAGATAATTACTGTACATCAATGAGCAGGTGTGCAGATGTTTCTAATAAATCTATTCTGCTAAAACCGCATTTGGTAAGGAGAGAGTTATAAACATTTGTGGTGTTAAAAATACTCCTAAGCCTCCTGCCTAAGGACATTATTTTCAGTCACAGTAAATCTGCTCAAGTCAGGTTTCAGTTAAGTTAGTGGAAAGCTATGTGTTGTAGTAAACTGGATGAAAGCCAAATCAATTCTGTTTGAAATTAGATACCAGCTATGTCTATGATACTTCAACACAGTTTGAATGAAAACTTTAAAAATAAATTTCTCCCTCTTACCATATTATTTTCAGATGACATTTTAGCAACAATATACAGTACCTGATTTTTTTCACAAGCTTTAGTCATTTTATGAGTTGGTGAATAAAGACCCAGTTGGAGAGGGTTGCAGTAAAGATTATTGTATGATATTAGAACAAAGATAAACCTTTTTTTTCCACATATCTACCATAGTTTTATTATAGAATCATCATAGTTTATTATTTATTTAACTATTTTCTGTATTGAACATGTAGTTACCATCATATATTATACATAGCTTGCTCTGTCTCCGCTTTGCTAGAATGAAAATGGCTATGCTGGGAACTCTGAGTTCTCAGACCGTCGCTCCTCCGTAGTCTCCACACCGACAGGTTCATCCCCTGCTGTGTCAGGAGAAGGCTTCTCCAATGGAGTCCTGAGTCACAGGAATTCACTGACCAGAACACCAAATTGCAGCAGCATCTTAGAGCAGGAAAAGTTTAGGAGCGGAGAAAAGAGACGCTCTTCCCTCTATGTCCAGCACAAGAATGGTGTGATCGACCAGCCGTCCATGAGGTCTGAGATGCTGTCAATGTGGACAGCAGTATGAATGTTTCTAAAAAGTGAAAACCTATTCAATTTTTAATAAGTTACTGACTCAGGTAGCAAGAACTGTAAGATTACAAACATAAACTTATAAAGCTGCTTTAGTATTACCCCCTCATTATCTGATTTTTTTGTGTTAGCCATTTTATTTACAGTTATAAGCAGTGGTTCCACTAGAGGTTCTGAAAGCCTAATACACTGGCCCACCAAACCAACCTTTTTGTTAATTTCCATAGTATTTTTAAAGGACCCCTGTCTTCCAGGGGCCCTTGGAATTGTCCTTACTTTTCAAAACCCATTTGGACAAACCACTGACAACTACCACAATGCTGCATATTTTGATTTATTTCATTTACTGCACATTCTGCATGTCTGTGATGATTAAACACTCTTCTTTCTGCCCTGTTCTTTTTCTGCTGTAATATCTTTTTCTTAATTCTCTTTCTGTACTTTTATAGAGTGTCATATTACAAGCACCCACAGTAAGTTCAGAACACAGCTCACATCACAGTTTCTTTGTTAATTGTTGTTTTATACAATTGACATTGTGACATTTTCAGACATCTCAGGCGAGACTCGAGGGACTACTTCAGCTCTTCTCTCTCACGTGTTGATGGAGAGGATGGGTACTCTAGGGAACAGCTTTTCTACAGGAGGGAAGAAGATGAGGGGGTCATAGCACACAGAGACAGGTTTTCATCTTTCCTCGTACACTCCTCATCCTTATGTAAATCAACTGTAGTGTAAATGGCACAATATAAGAATAGCATATTGTATTGTGTACTTGTGTGGGTGTGTGGGTTATCAAACTCTGCAGAGTTATAATAAATAAATAAATAAATAAAAAGTTAAATATATATACTGTAGGACCTTTCTTAAAAGGTTGAGATCAACAGAAAGGAAATAACAAATAAATAAATCATCATCATATAGCACATGTATTGTACACCAAAACATTTGGATAAGTACATTGGGGTGTCAAAACCATATCATGAAAACGCTAGAAATAGTGAGGCGCTTACATCGATTAAGAAAGCTTTCAACTAGTTCACCATGCTTTATTTAAGCTTCATTTTCATTCAGCGACTGTATCTTCATCAATCACATATCCTGTTCAGGGGTGATGTGCAGAGCCTATCCTAGGAACACTGAGTGTAAGGCAGGAATACAGCCTGGATGGGATGCCAGTCACACATTTACACCTTCTGGCAATTTAAGTATGGCCAATACACCTACACACATGTCTTTGGGATGTAAAAGTAACCCAGAGGAAACCTCTGTGAACAGAAATATGATATGTACAGGAACTCCATAAAGTCAGTGACACAAGCTCAAGATCAAACTTGGGTCCCTTGATTCACATCAACACTACCTGTTACCACCTAGTGTTATGTTTGCTGAAGTGGTTTACCAAAATGTCAGCAAAGACACAAATACTGTGAAACAAAATGTATTTGTTTATTAGATTTATGAACATGTCCTTGAGAATACTTTTCCTGTTTCTGTTTTTCTGCAGGCACGGCTACCCAGATGAAGTCCCTATGTGTTCTCGCCATAGAGTTCAAGGGTGTGATGGACAGCCTGCTTATGGTAACCAGTATGCCAACAGTTATGGCGAGGCCAGAAGGTCAGCCAGAAGACGACTCCTTCCTGCAACCCCCACTGGTACAATCAATAATCAGTAATCCCTTGATAATCCCTACTCTATAAATATATACAGTCTTTTACTCAATCCTTCATTTGATTATTGCAGTAAGTGGGGAATATTAAAACAAATCTGTTATATAACACACATGGTCATATTTTCAACATAATATTACAGGTCTTGTTACAAATTATTTTTAAGAATATATATTCACACTCCAGTGTCCACTTTATTAAGTATAGATGCCTTTTTAGATGAACAGTTACTGTACTGACAGTAGTCCGTCTGTCAGCCTTCCTCTACCCAAGAGGTATTTAAGAAAATGTCATATTGTATAAAATCCCTTGCTTTAAAAAAGTTTACGTAAACAACTAACATTGACAACAAAAAAAATGAAAGTTGAAATCTTATCTTAACTATTGTAATTTAATCTAATCTAATGACCGAATGGTGACAATAGTGTCCTACAATTAAATGCCAACAATAATTATTTCCTGCCAAAAAATAATACACATCAATTTAAAGTGGTTGTGCTGTTTTGCATTGCCATTTTACATTATGTATTTTAAATAAGGACAAACTAAAGTATGCACAATGTTTTAAAGTCCCGACAATGCTGATGCATCACACATTACCATTGCACACTACTAGTCTAATTATCATTTCACCTACCATTTCACAAACATTACAAATAACAGGGCTGATTTATACATTATCTGTTAATTTTCTTTAACAAAAATCTCACAGATTTATGAGCTTTTTTTTATGTTGATTTATTTCACATGTGAATGTTAATAAATGCTAATAACCTCTAAAGCAGAGGTCTTCAGTCTTAACCTTAAAGGGTAAGTGTGGCTATAGGCTTTTATAATAATGAAATTGGAGGCTCACTTGAATAGTTAATTGAAGAATAAGATGAACTGGTTAAACAAGTGAACCTGCAGCACAATGGCCTTTCCTGGATTAGATTGAAAACCCCTGCTCCCGGACATGCCACTGCTCAGTTGCGTTTCCATAAAAGGTGAAGCTCTCAGAAAGCTGAACGCGAATAAAAAGGATAAAAAAGGCTCAAGAGACAGAATTGGAAGTTACGAGCGGTGATCAACTTACGGAAGACACGTGCCTGACTGTGGGAACTGTACACACACCACTTGCCCTTTACAGAAATTTGATTGGGAGTTATTGCCACACCCTGTACAGTCCTGTCCTTACTCCAAGTGATTTCCAGATGTTTGCTCCATTAAAGGAGCTCCTGGGTAGCCAGCATTTCAGACATGAAGCAGGCAGTCTGAAGTGCTAGTGAAACACTGGGATAAGTATAGCAGAGTATTTTATAGGGAAATTAGGTTAGTTTTTACTCTCATAACTTTGTTTGTTATTCTGCACAATCAAAAGTCCCTGTCTGACTTGAACGCACCTTATACTGACTCATGTCAAGTGATTAAAAATTTTCCATTTCCACTGACACTCTTTAAACAAAACATTGTGAATGCCGTCATAACAAGTACTCATGTTCCATCTCTCACAGGTCGGAAGTCATCTTTTACCATCCAGTGTCTGAGAAGGCAGGAGAGCAGTGATGATCTCCCCATCCCAGGCACCTACCATCAGAATTTCCCACCGTGTAGATCACGCTCACAAGTACACAGTTTACATATGCATGCTTTATTTATATTATTTTATAGTGTAGGTTCTGGTAGAGAGCTGCACAGTGCCATGGTATAGGGATGCACAAAAATATTTAATGTTATGATTTTAAATTGTTTTAATGACCACTTTACAAAAACAGTGCCACTGTTCCTCCTCATTTACTGTGACAAATGGTAAGACACTAATTTACACATACATCTTATGTGTGAGCAAAGGAGATAATTTTGGTTAATTTTATTGAAAATAACTTCATGGTTACAGCGTTGGATTACTGATCAAACCTCAGCACCACCAAGTTGCCGCTGTTGGGCCCTTGAGCAAGGCCTTTAACCCTCAACTGCTCAGATGTATAATGAGATAAAATGTAGGTCACTCTGGATAAGGACTTTTGCCAAATGTCGTGAAATGTAAATGTTGGGAGGACACACTATATTCATGGAGCACTTATATGAACAAGTCTTCGCTAAATAGCAACTATTAAATATGTGCCAATAAATAAGTACTACAAAATACAAAAGTCGACATTCACAGTCATCTACCAGGTAAAATGTTGCGACAATCTGCAGCACTTTATGGATTAAATTAATTTACATATTGTTCCTTACAAAACAGTTCAAAGAATCAGAACTGAGAATTGTAGGCACAGCAAGTAGAACATCCTGAAAAAGGCTTGTGCAATGCATAGCTATCCATATATTGTATGCCTGAAACCTGGCTGGCATGGCATGAAGCTTCCATTTAAGAAAAAAAAAACAGTGCTATCTCAAAACATATTTCATCCACTGTGCAGCCCTAGCATGTCAAATTAATGGAACACAAGGTACTTCTTGGCAAAATGACCTCTTTATCATCTCTATCTTTCTCTCCCTCCTTCCCTCTTCCTGTCTTTCCCCTCAGGCGTATGGCAGTTATGACTCACGCCAGAGTAGCAGTCGTTCTTCCACAGGCTCAATGGCCTCCTGGGCGAACCCCAGCCCCCGCCGCAGTCGTCTTCTTTATGCCCCCCTCATACTAGTGGAGGATGAGATGTCAGCTGGCACAAGCAATGTGGGCGTCTGGGATAAGCAGGTCAAGGATGGTGTTAGTGTGCCTGTGGCAGGGCGAGTGGGTCAGGCATACAGGCCATACACCACCCTGAGAGTGCCCACACAACTCAGCCCGCAGTACAGCGAGAAGAGAGGCAGTGCTGACAGCCTGGTGGAGGCGGTAAGACATAAGCGAGTCAACAAAATTATATACACAGAAATATACACAGTTATGATTCTGATATTATCTGTTTTTCTGCTGTGAGATATTTTTCACACTGGGTATTAAAAGATAAATTCTGTAAGTCAATATAATAGTTTATTATTAATTATGCAATTCCTCTTAGCCAATGTAAAATTGGCATAATATTTGGCTTTCATTACATAGTGCTACATGCTACATGAATATGTACATTACTTAGGAACAAAAGTCTTGAGCCACCCCTAATTTCTTCATATTCATTTTCCAAAAAGACAGATCTTCTAACTCACTCATCGTCTATACCTCTTTATCCTGTATACAGGGTCACGGGGGCCTGGAGCCTATCCCAGGAGACTTAGGACATCTTCTTGTATTCTTTTAAATGTCATCTTAAGGAAAAGTTCTCTTGTACTTTTTCGTAACATTTAGGATAGATGTTAAAGTAGTTTTACTCGTTTATAAATCACTCAATGGCCTAGGACCTACAGTAAATACATTGCAGATATGCTCACTAAATATAAACCTAACAGACCACTTAGATCGTTAGGATCGAGTCAGTTAGAAATACCAAGGCTTCACACAAAACAAGGGGAGTCCGCTTTTAGTCATTATGCTGCCCGCAGTTGAAACCAGCTTCCAGAAGAGATCAGATGTGCTAAAACATTAGTCACATTTAAATCTAG
>JAOTRS010000031.1:3366927-3382584 GCA_028565755.1 Dinotopterus cunningtoni
TATATATTCCCATATCACGGAGGTTGTGATGATTTTTATTATGTTATTTCCAGTAAAATCATCTTTTAGGCATTTGATTAAATACATAAATCAGATCAAGATTATAATCCGTGAATTCTGTTTGATGGTGAATAATAAAAGACGCGCATCAAAATCTGTCGCACGTAAGGCCTTGTGTGATCTGAAGCTGCAGCTGGAGAGGTTGCGGTGGAAAATGGCAGCTGACTGAGCCGAGCCGCTTGTGTGACTCAGACCATCTTTCTCATTTAAAGCCATCTGCCTCTTTTTCCGCTTTGGACGCCATTGGTTTGCAAAGGCAAACTGGATTTGGTTTGAAAAGTCACCTTGATCAGTTAGGAATATTTAGGAGAAGGCGAATGTTATCAATATTATTTATTACCAATAACATGTAAATTGGACCAATGAAACAATGCGTGTGAATAAGTAGATCGTAAGATTGCATCGATTCGGATGCTGGAAATCTCCCACTGATGTCGCGTGCAACCGCGCCTTCTGACGTCACTCCCTCCTCCTGGTCTCGTTGTGTGTTTGTCACAAACCGCTGGGTCTAATAAACCTGTTGTTGTTCGGCCTGTTGTTTTTGTTGTATGGTATGGAATTATAGTTATACCTACCTAATTTATACAGTATCATAATGTCTTTATCAGTCTAATACAGTACAATATGTCTCTCTGATGAACAGTGTGAAGAAATAATAAAAAAAAAAAGGTTGTTTTAGTTTTAATGTTGGGCAGCAGGGTGGCGTATTGGTAAGCTCTGTGGACTTGCACCTCCAGGGTCCGGGTTCGACTCCCGCCTCAGGTCTGTGTGCGTGAAGTTTTCTCCCCGTGCTTGGAGGGTTTATGCCGGGTACTTTGGTTTCCTCCCACAGTTTATTAGATCAGGAAGATTAGGCCTATTGGCATTCCCAAACTGTCCGTAGAGTCTGCAATTTATTGGCACCCTGTCAAGGGTGTACTCTGCCTCACGTCCTAAGTCTCCTGGGATAGGCTCCAGGTTCCACGCAACCCTGTATACAGGATAAAGCGATATAGACACTATTCAAATGTAGGCCTGTGTGTCCCTCAGCAGTTTTTTGAATATTGGCAGAAAATGGTCTGCTTAATTTAAGGGGTCTTGCACTCCTTTTGTGTAACCTTTCCTCCCGAACTGGTCTTATTTAGAGAAAAGGGTCCATGCTTTTATCTCTCTTTGTCAGCAGATTGGGGGAAAAAAACATCACCTGGTACTTTAAAATTTTTTACTTGTGCAGTTTTGTTGCACCTTAGATGAGTTAAACCTGATGTGATCTTTTGCTGTTGAAGCACATCCACCACCATGTTGTGTCGATGATATTTGTCTGTTCAGCTCACCACGGTTGTAAAGAACTCTTGTTTGAATTACTATAACCTTCCTGTCAGCTTGAACCGGTTTGGTCATTCTCTGATCTCTCTAATCCACAGAGCATGTATGCCCACAGAACTGTCACATCCCATGTAAGCATTATAGACTGCTGTGTGTAAAAATCCCAGGGGATCATCTTATATAAAACACAAACCTATGTATTCACAACACAATCATCTGTGATCTCAGTTTCCAAATTAAGATGATTGACGTAAACATTAATTAAATTTCTTAACTTCCATATGCATGTTTTTTGCATTGAGCTGCTACCCATTGATTGACTGGAATCGAATCAAGTTTTCGAGCTTGTATATTTAATGAAATGTTTTTACGTTATACATTTAGCGCCTGATTTAGTCAGTACTTTTTCAGAGAAGTGGAATGTCCTTTATCAACACTTTGCTTCTACAGCAAGTAAAAATGCCCATTAATTACCAGTTATTACATTTGCACTTGCAAATACCCAGAGGCAGAGCAGAATATGCCAAATGGTATGAGTTGTCTCTGGAAGATGCCTCAGAATATTTCTTATTTAGTGCAGTGATTATGGTTGTTCAGAATCAAGTGGGAAAGAGCCCAATTGCCACCATTCAACATATGTTAATCTTAATAAAGTCTACATTTTTAACTAATTTTAAGTTTTGAAATTCAGTTTAAATACTAATGACCTCTTGAATTACCAGTATATTTTTAATGATACTATTTGACAGATATAAGCGATATTACATTGATTTAGTTACTTTCCATAATGTGCAGTTATTTGGCAACATTCGATAATTATAACAGTATTTGAATAGAAAATTACATGTACATTAATATGATATTGTGAAATCAGTCATTTATCTGATTTGACAGTAAATATGTAGTTGGACTGATGCTGCATCCTTTCTTACCCAGCATGATTGTGGTTGATTGTGTACATGGATATGACTTATGATGAAACCAAAACCATATACTGTAGAGCAATTTGCTAATGTGCTGTGCCTGGCACAGTATTGAGAAATGTGCTTCCATCTTGCTTAGTATGGCATTCAGCTTTTAGCCTCCCACTGGATGACAGATCATTTTGGATTTGCCTTCCAAGAGCAGGACATCTAATTCAAAGTTCTACCTTTCACTCCCAGTCTGGTGCCAAGCAAAACCTCATATCTGATGGCCTGAGTTATTAGAATACTGCTATAGTTGGACAAGTCATGCCCTGTGTGTCTCCTCAGTGGAACTGGCCATTTGAGACATGTCCACCGTGCTTGCATACATTACTGGGATTACTGTAACAGTAGATAAACACCAAAAAAGACACCCCAAATATTTGGCTTGTAGCTAGATTTATTAGGAATGTACTGTAACAAACCCTAAAGTTTCCTTGTCTCCAACAATACTGAGAGACTGTGGGTTATCAGCCTGTAGACAGATTCCAAAAAAACAAAGCAGTGGCTCAATAAGATATTTCTCATGAAAGAGGAGTGCTGTCCCACTGGAGAGAGATTGTTACCATGGAGTTCTATCTAACAGGATGGGGAAGAGTAGTGCAGTTGGGGCATCAGGGTGTGTGAGTAAGTGTAAGATTAAAAGTAAAAACTGAGGGTGATCTATCTGGCCCTCAAGTTTCCTGAATTGAGAAATTCAGTCAGATATATTAACAGAGCCACATGAGGCCACATGATGCCCTTCACCTGGCACAAAAACATCTCCTCAGGTGGGCCCACTATTACACTTATTTAGGCAACTCACCTACCTACAATATCATGTCTGCAGGATTGTCCAGCAGATGAGCAGTAGACCCGATAAAGTAATGTTTACGCCCAGCAGTGGTGTCCCAGGTTTGCAATATGTTTGGTAAGCCCAAGATGAACAACTTCACCAGTACCTGATTGATTTATTGTTAGCTATCGTTGGTATTGTGGCACCAAGCACAGCCAGTACAGTATGTGCACGTCCTATTCTATTACACTTTTATTACACTAAAGGTGTACTGTATATGGTAGCCAGTTCCTTAATGTTTCTCTTTAAGAGACTGTGCCAGATGTCCAACTGAAATGGGTGTCTCTAAGATGTCTTTCTCAGCAGATCTTGAGAATTGCATGTTATGGAGATAAGCTCACCATGCAAGAATTAGTAGTCAGATAATTTGGGATGTGACCTTTGCTGGTTTTCAGCCAAATTTATATCCCACAATATTTTAGACAATTGACTCATTCTCAGCATTTTATAAAGCTTTCTCTGTCAATTTTTTTTGTATGTGTCCTTTGGTACTATATGGACCAAATGGCTGTAAATTGAAAATCATATTTGTTTATCTGTCACAGAGAAAATGATGCAAGGAGATTATCTGTCTAAACAGAGTGGTGCACATCATCACAATGGCCTGGCTGAGTGTCCAGGCCTTACAATGACAATGGTCTCCCTATGGGCAACACTTAAATGCATTCTGCTGACTATAATGCTTCTTAATGGGAATCACTGTGCAATCCTAAAGCCTTTCCAGGCAGTCCTAATTTATATAGGTTTCACATACCATTGCAGCCTTTTTGGCATTTTAAGCATCTTTTTGTATGATCGATCAAAAATGTTTGCAAATGCTAAATGTAATCTGTAAGCAGTATATAATTATGTGAGACTGACAGTAGTGTGATTGTTACCACAAAACTACCAATGATACACAGAAAATAGGGAAAAAATCGCCACCTATTGACATCTAGCATGCTCATTTATGGTGATGTTTATTTTAATATAGCATATGGTTCAGATGTCACTTTTATTTGTTAATAGAAAATTAATACATTGCTGTGTTTTTATTTTGCTGTTAACAGTTAGTTGCTAATGGACAATTCAGGGTGCTAAAAGTGCCTCTGGGCTTCATCAAAGTTCTGCAGTGGGTAAGTGCTTCTTCATCATTGCTTACTGTATGTTTGAATTAATATTATAATTTATTTAGAATGTTATTAAATCATCTTTGCTTTTGGTCTTTTTTATAATTTACTCTTTATTTATCATCACCGATGATAGATGCTTACTTACGCAAACAGTATGATGAATACATACTAAACAGCATGCAGTTGTGCCTATTTTTTTTTTTTTATCATATATGATTTTCCTACGCAAGTTGCTAACACCTTGCAGGATTCTATTATATAGGCCACAGCACCATGTTGACATGTCAAGGTCTCATGTAGAAGGTTTCATGCAGCTGGGAGGAGTAGTGGCTGACTGGCACAGTAGTGACACCTGGTGGTGCTTGTATGACAGCCTATCTTATATGAATAATGGTATAAATATATATAAAGAATGATTTGTATGGATATTAGTTTGTTTTTAAAAGTAATTGTGAATGCTGAGGTTGAAACATATTTATATTGAAAAGAACTGGTAATTAAACTTGAATAAATTAAGTGAATTTGCGCTGCATTTAAGGGGAAAATATGCAAACTAAAGTATTAGATTTTCATTAAATGCAGTATTTAAAGGAACAAATGGGGAATAAAGCTAATTAAAACAGTTTTCTTTCTGTTTTATATGTGATGTATGTAACATTAACATTGCTGTGCCTCCAGAGAGTCCCCAGTTTACATTGCTTTGTTAGTTGGAAAATAACATTTCATAATTTTGACACAAATTTAATTTGATTCATGGATTTAAGACCATGTTCATTTAATTTTGTGATGTTTCATAATTTTTTTAAATTTGATAATGAATCATTGACATTTATTATATGATTTAAATCAATTTGGTATATCAATCTATTCATGCAATAGTGTTCATATCTTCTGTTTTGGCTTTTGACCTTCTTTTCCTCTTTCACATTTATCAGCATTTTTCTGGTTTGTATTCATTCAGTTTTGGTCTAGTGCAGTTTACTGTCAGCTGGTTTGGTTCACACTGTTAGGTGTAGCAAATCTTCTCTGAATCATCCATGTGTGGCTGCATCCCGCCAGACTTCAGTTCCACTGTGTGACAGATGGCCATAGAACTCTGTTATATTTAATAGCGCCATTCTTCATTCAAACCTTCCTCCAACCTACACCACTGTGCATGTAGTCTCAGTGACTCAAGCTCACAAATTTTAGGGAGACTAGTAAAACCTAGTACAATGAGATTGTGAGTATATCGGTAGAAGGATGCTAAGGCTGGAACTGCCAGGCAGAAGGTCTAGAGGAAGAGCAAAGTGGAGATTTATGGATGCAGTGAGAGAGGACATGAAGTTAGTTGGTGTGACAGAAGTGGATACAGAGGATAGGGTTAGATGGAGGCAGATGATTCGCTTGGCGACCCCTGAAAGGGAACAGCCGAAAGACAAATAAAAAGTAAAATCTAGTACAATGATATGCTTAAATGCAGAACCTTTACTTTTTATGTTTTGTAAATGTCTTTAATTGCATTGATTGCTGGACTGGTTCATGCCTGATAACTTGAGCACATGTCTAGGATACGAAAATAATATCTATCAAAACTGTTTCTAATTTTATGTGCGAAATTTTTAAATGCTTTTACATTTTTCACATTTTCAAATGCAAAAACGTTTTGTTGTTGCCCTGTCTGTTTGTTTCTTTGTTTGCTTGTTTAAAAAAATTCCTGAGCAAGCTGTCATAGACACCATAGTAACAAGGTTTTGTTTATACTTTCAGGTGTTTGCCATCTTTGCATTTTCCACATGTGGCACTTACTCAGGCTCCTTTCGCATGTGTGTGGATTGCAAAAACAGATCCGAGAGTAACCCAAGAATAAATGTCGACTTTGAATACCCATTCAGGTACCAATATTTTTTTTAAGAATGTTTATTTTTATAAGTATGTCTTAAGCATATTGCAGTTAATATGTCTTCCTCGATGAACATCAAATGCCAACTGAATCATAAAGTCAGATATTGAAAAAGTCTTCAAATGTTTTATATATTTAAATGTATGCATAGAAGGCAAATAATAGTGAGTCTTTCGTTATATTCTTTCAGGCTGCATCAAGTCTACTTTGATGCTCCATCCTGCAAGGGAAGTCAAACTGAGCGTTTGTTCCTTGTGGGTGACTACTCCTCCTCTGCCGAGTTCTTCGTCACCATCGGTGTTTTTGCCTTCCTGTACTCCATGGCAGCTCTTAGCGTCTATATATTTGCCTTTGAGAAATACCGTGAAAACAACAAAGGGCCACTGATTGTGAGTTCAATTAATACTGTTTCGACTATTTCCTTTATCAAATAATTTTAATATATTTTTTTACCAACAAAATAAAATGATACATATTACACTGTGCTAACTGTACAGGTTTACAGTGATAAAACTTAAAGACAAACCTTAAATTAAAAAAATCACTTGACTTCAGGTACAGAAAGATCAAACTGGCTTGTCTTTTTCAGGATTTTGGTGTGACGTGTGTATTCACCTTCATGTGGCTTGTGAGCTCAGCAGCGTGGGCGAAGGGTTTGTCAGACGTGAAGACGGCCACAGACCCAGAGAAGGTGATCGAACTCATCTCGGCCTGTAAGCAGGAAAGCAACAGCTGTTCTGAGGTTCATGACCCTGTCATGTCTGGCCTCAATACCTCAGTGGTGAGTCGAGTCTGCTAGCTCTGGCTGTCTTGTTTGTCGTTTATAAGAAGTATTGCATCTTGATGTGAAGTTGTAGGGTTCCTGAGTGATTTATGGAAATATTTCAAAAGGAAACTCAAAAATTATTTTTTTAATTAAAAAGATTGACCAATATTTTCAAGTATTTTCTATTAGATTAAAATGACTTTGATTATTGTAATGTAAAGTATGATTTGCAAATCCTATTTTGATGATAGCTCCTACTGTATGTTCAGGTCATTTACACCTTAAATTATTATGACATGAAATAAAAGTCTTAAAATTAAGACTTACACTGTTAAAAGTTGTATTTGGTCTTGCACATACTGTACTCCCTCCATCTAAAAGGAATCTCGGTTGTGTGCCCTACATGTGCACCTTACTTCATACAATCTGTGCAAATAAAGCTACATTAAAAAGGACTGAGGACTGATGTATGATTAGAAGAATGATAAAAAAAAATGTTTGTAGAAATTCCTTTGAAGATATTTATGTGTGTGTATTGTAACTGAAATTAAATTGCTACATAGTAAAGAGAGCATAAGCAATAAGTTTGCCATTTCTCTTTCAGGTCTTCGGCTTCTTGAATCTGATCTTGTGGGCAGGCAACATCTGGTTTGTATTTAAAGAGACAGGAATCATTGCTCCTTTCATGCGCCAACCACCCGCCCAGGAAAAGCAGCCAGCCCCTGACTCCTATGGTCAGCAGGGTTATGGGCAGCAGGACCCATACTCAAGCTCCCAGGGAGGGTATCAGCCTGAGTATAGCCAGCAGGGCTACAACCAGGGTGGTGATTACGGCCAAGGCGGCTACAACCAGCAGGGGGCTCCCACCTCATTCGCCAACCAGATGTAAGGAAGGGGCAGTAAAAAAGGTAAATGGAGGTTGGTAAGTGCTTTATCCATATTACTCTAATGTGGGTGTGCATGTTGTGTAGGTTAATGTGTGTGTGTGTGTGTGTGTGTGTGTGTGTGTGTGTGTGTGTGTGCGCGCGCGCGCGCACATAGTGCCCTTCTTTCTTCTTACCCTTTCTCCTTTTCCCCCCACAGAAACGATCGTCTAATCAAAGGAGTGTGGCATGAACCCTACCCACACACCCACAATCTTCCTTGTCTGTGTGTTTGTGCATATGTCTGTGGATGTAATGATTGGGGGGAGGGAACAGGGGTAGGTGATATATACAGAAAGTTGTAGGCTATAAGGAGAAACAGAGGGATTATTCTGTGTGCTGTTTATTATTGTGATGTATAAAGGAAAAAAAAAATTAGGTCTGGTCAAATGAAGAAACAATACAGAAAATACAAAAATATAAAACTTAATATAAAAAAATATATGAAAAAATATATAAATCATTACTATATACATTTTGAATTGATGATTTTGACAATAGTTATGCTCAACTCTGAAAGAATGAATTTGTCTGTGCTGTATAAATATCAATATTAACAAATATATACAAATATTTCCTAAAGATATGTATGGGATTATTCTTGTATAGTATAAGTTATGTTTAGAGAATTTCACTGATGACTATACTAACTACGTAAATGAGCTCTGAACCCACTAGGAATAGTTCTCTGAGAATTAATTGAGTTGGTACAAATTACATAGATATTCACTGAATAAGAAATGGAATATTTAGATTTTCACCCATATAGTTTTTTCCTTTTCTATTTTTTTTTCTTTGAGCTTAAAGATATTTCTGCTGAAAGCAATAGGCTGTATGAGACCAAACTCCAAATACCTTGAAACCTAAAACGATCTTGCAGTATTTTTTATTTTCTTTCAGATTTTTTTTTTAAATACAACAAGCATGTGTGTAATGAGTTAGCGTGGTTTGAGTAGCCCCTAAATACTATGCTTTGTTTGCAATGACGCTCAAGTGTGTTAGTGCTGTTTCATGCAATTGGAGGACTAATATTAGATTTGTTCTGTGTAGTGTGGGGACCAGACAGAGAATCAGTCCTGTGCATTGAGTTGGTGGTAGTCTAGATTAATGTTCCAGTTTTGATTTCCAGTTTCAATATTTGACCCTCTATTTTTTACTGTTCTTGCTCACACACACTTAAATCTCATTGTAACCTAATTTTATCCGAAAGAGATTAAATCACTAGGTTGGTTTGTTTGTTTTAGTGTAGTTACACTGAAATATATTTTCAAAAATTTGTGTAAATATATGTATATGCCATGCAAAATCTGCAATCTAGTGATTTACTCTTTTATGTTATATAGCAGATCTATAAAAAAAAATAACATCAGTATATGCACTAACTGGACTGAAGTACAATGGAATAAAATAATGCAAATGTTTTTTTAATGCTTTGATCATAGAACCATATGAATGCCAGGTTTATCTGCTTGACTAATCATTCGATTTGCCGAAGCCGAACATATCTGGCATTATATGAAAACTGACTGGGTTGCTTTAGACCAGCCTGCATTGTCCATTCAGGCTAACTTGTGTGATTCAAGTAACAAGCATGAACCTCTTAACAAACATCATTTTGCTCGTACAGACATGTATATGAGCAATATATCTACACGTTCTTGTATGAGCCTTGAATTATGGCTTGTGTAGCTGTAGTAATCTATATGCAAGAAAGATGAATATACACTCTCTAAAGGCTGAGGAACATCACGGTCATACTCAGTCCCCTACAATCAGTGCATTTATTTGGCATTAATTTAGGTGGATATTTTTATGATGAGCTGCTTTGTAGTTATGCATGATCTCGTGCTCATATCTTTAGCTTGATTCAATTTATGACTGGGTTTCATCAGGTATTTGCACACTTTTTATTGGTCCATGGGTGTAAGGCACTTTGAGTAGCTTTTGAGTAGATCTAGACAGCCTGTGAACCCACAGCCTTAGCATCTCTCTCTCTCTCTCTCTCTCTCTGTCTCTCTCTCTCTCTCTCTTCCTTTTCCCTTTCCTTTATATTCTTCTTTCTTGCTCTTTCTAATCTGTTCCATTCCTGTTTGCCCTAATAAATATGCTATTCAACTACTCCGTTGTTAGTGGTGTTTAGTACGTCTTGTGAAACTCTCGATGCCTTTGGGTTGTGCTGTATTTATTGTGTACAATATATTCTTAGCGTTCAAATGATGTTGATGACAGTGAATATGACCATGCTGAAAATTCACCAAAATTAACCAGAAATTCTGTTGTTATTGTTCTATGGAATCCATGAAGGAAAATTCAATAAAGAATAAGTTATCCTGTTGAAAATAAAAGCCTCATTTCTTGTCCAACCATATAAGGTCATAAGATGTTTGATTAATACCTACTGTGTCAGTATTACCAACCATGGGAGCTCATGGAGTGAATGTATGTGCGTTATTATGATGATCAATACAAGAAGCCATGAGGTCTGCAGCTACACAGCCCCAAACACAGCAAGCTGAGATTCACTGTATGTTGTGACACCTTCATATCATAGCCAGAAATACCTTTTTCAGCAAATTGTGCTAAAGTAGCTTTCCTGTTTGATTGGTCCTTACACGCTAGCCTTTGCTTCCTATGCAGATGAATGAGACTTGGATGGCCATGTCTTTTCCTTCCTTGGACCACTTTTGGTAGGTACTAAGCACTGCATACCAGGAACACCTGAGAACACCTTTAGCTTTGGGTATGCTCTGACCCAGCATTTTACGTAAAGTCTATTAGATTCTCATGCTTGCCTATTTTCCTTCTTCTAGAACATTAGCATCAGGAACTGATTGTTAACTTTCTGCCCAATATTTCCTTATACCTTGACAGGTGTCAATGCAAGGTGACGATACAATTACTGTACAATACATTTATCTTATTATACATATGAGTAGGTGAGGCTTGAGGGCCTTGTTCAAGGGCCCAAATGTTACCTTCTGAGCATTAGTCCAAAGTCTTATGAACGGTGCTAGACCTGCCCACCTGCTGATTGGTGTGTATATACAGCGAGAAGACAGCCTGGTGGAGGCAGTAAGACATATGCAAGTCAACACAATTTTAAATATACACAGCTGTGTTTCTGATCTTATCTGTTTTCTTACTGTAACATATTAATCAAAAAACATTTATGTGGTCTTTCCAATAGAGAATTTTTTGCCCTCTCTTCCTTTTAGAAATGTGATTCAGAAAGATGTTTCCTTCATCCATGCTTGTTCCTTAGTCATGTGCCTAGGTCCTGAACATTCATCTTCATACTGCACTGCTATATTGAATGCCTGTGAATTTTCTTAGTGTAATATATTGCAATTTGCTTTACACTAGCCATACTAGAACCTATTTAATAACTTGTCATAGGACACTGATTTTCTCATAGTCAATGTGAAATGGGCATTTATATTTTGGCTTTCATTTTGCAGTGCAAATAATTATATAGTACTATGCAAAAGTCTTGAACCACCGCTCGTTTCTTTATACTTTGCTTCTAAAGAAACAATACTTTCTTGTATTTTTTATGTTTTTTTTTGAAGGATAATTCTCCAGGCTTCCTAAAGGATTTTTTTTGGCTCTCATTTTTTGCTTTGATTTTTTAGTCCAGTGCCAACAATTAAACTTACTTAAGGCATGAACCAGTGATAAACAGGGGCAGATGAAGACAGATGATCAGTATAATGGTGATTCTGAATGCTGAGTGGTTAGAACAGACAAGAAGGGAAATGAGGTTGTTGCTGAAGTTATTATGTAAATATCAAATTTTTAAATTGTAGCTTTAGCCAATTTAAAAATTGCTTCGCAGCCTGTCGCACTGAAACATTTGTTTCTATTTCTTTAATTTTACCTTCATAATTTAATTTAATTTAATATGAAGAGATGAGGGGTGACTCATGACTGTGTGTAAGTGTGTGTGATCTGTGTTTATTTTCCATGATCATCTATTATTTTTATTTAAAAGACTATTTTTCAATAAAAAAGTTTATTTATAAGAATGAATGTATAAAAAGTGAAGAACAACATTTTCAGTACATTTCAGACACATATAAATGTCCGGTAATAAGTATTACACACTCCTATACCAAGACACCCAGAACTTAATTTAGTAAAAAATAATTAAATATACTGCTTGGCATGTGAGCAGCCTTTCAAAGTATTTTCTCATACTACGTAGCTTTCCTGAGTTCTTTGTTATCTTACACATTTGTGGGATCTATAAACTGGTCTCCTCTAGGTTTAGGTGGTTCAGTAGTTTGTTGTTCTTCCCATAGCTGAGTTACTGCCATGAAGTTGTCTCCTGTTAAGCCAAAGGTCTTAGTACAGTTTTTTAGTCCATCTTTAAGCTCAGACAGCTGGTGGGAATGACTGACAAGGGTGCTGTTGACTTGGGAAAAATATTCTTCTGAATGTTTTTCCAGTTCTCCTCGGATCAGCTCCAAGTCTTCAGCCAGCCGTGACAAGCCACCACACTGACCTTCTACACGGGCCACACGTCCCCCTACATCAGTTACCTCTTTCTGAACTCCCAGAGCAGTTGAACGGCAGGCATTGAGCTCTGAGGCCAGCCTCCTCCTTAGATCCTGTAACTCGCCTTTCAGACGAGTCAGCCTCCTCTCCCCAGCACCTAACATAAAAGCCTGCCGCCCAACCAGTTGCACTACACCCTTAACCTGCTGTGCTAGCCTCTCTTCTCGTTCTTGCCAGGTAAGGTTAACTTGTCCAACTTCTTGCACCACCTTTCCAAATGAATCTTTGAGTCCATAAAGCATATTATTGACAGAGTGCATGGTCACCTTCAACAGAGTTACCTCACCTTCAAGCTCTTTCTCATGTTGTCTTTCAGTCAGCTGCACAAGGAAAGAATTTAGAGTGGCATTCAGATGGTCTAGCCTTTCTGTCTGTGCTCTGAGCTTCTCATTAAGATAGTCATGTGTTTTCTTGTCTTTTTCTTCTACAGTTATCAGCTGTGCAGAATATTCTGTAAGAACTGGTTGGGAAGCACAAGAGGAATTGCACACAAGTTCAAGGGAGTTAAGCTGCTTTTGAATAAGGTCCAGATCTATGTCTACCTTCTTTTTGAGGAATGTCACTTCTGTGTCTAACACTGCTTGACCTTCAACCAGAGCTGAAGATGAAACATTACCTAGTTCCTCCATGACAGCAAACAAACGAATTTCAAGATCCTTCAGCTTTTCCTCTAGGTAGTCCTCTTCAATACCAGATGTTTGTGCACCAACACTTCCATTTTTCTTTTCTGTTGTATTCAAAAGTGACTCCACATAGGCAAGTCTACCTTCTATCATACCTTCTACATGGTCCTTGTGGCCACTTAGCTCAGCTTGAAGGTGCATATGGGACTGGTTAAAACCATCCATAGACTGCTCTAGAAGAACCAGCCTTTCAGTCATTCCAGACATCGCTATGCAGCAAGTATCTTCAGGTTCTGGAATTTGGAGATCAGCTTGAATGTTTGTGAGCTCAATTTTTAAGGCTGTCACACTACCATTTATGATCTGCTCCAGTTGTTCCTGACCTTCCATTAGGTCTTTCTTGCACTGGTGATGCACCTCCATCACTCTATCCTTGCAACGTTGCTCTGCAGTTTTCACACGCTTGTCAAACTCTCCTAGGACAACTGCTCCTGCCTTACTAAGTTTGGTCTCCACCATTGCCTCTATGGCTTGTTGAGAATCTGTTAGGTTCAGTGCCCCTTCAGACAGGCTCTGTAGCGTGCCCTCATGGTTTAGCACTGTGTTTTTTAACTCTATAAGATCTGTGTTCTTAGCCATTAGCTCAGCACGCAGCTCTGCCAGCTTTTCAGTCAACTCACCAAGGTTTGGGAACTGGTCTACAGCATCTGACCCCTCTATATCTAGTGCACTTCCAGGCAGATGTCCAAAACCAACAGTCATGTCCTGAGATGGAGCAGCAATGGGAGCTGGAGGTGCAGAGAGAAGGGTAGAAAGCATACGGTTTGCATCTTCCCTGAGTGATGTAAGTAGGTGGTCTTCTAAGCTGTTCACTTTAGCACGAAGTGTCTCAAGACCAAGCGAAATTCGCTGCACATCCTCTTCCATCTGATTTAAACGTTCAACTCCTACTTGGTTTTCTTCAACAGCTGTGGTGAAAAAATGCAAAAACATAACATGTTTTTAAGTAGTAGTTTAGTCAATGATGAAATGTCACACCTTAATGATTAATAGAAATTTAATAAATAAATAATAATGTTTGTTGTATGAAAACATGCATATGGAAGTGGTAGTCTTACCCTGATTTAGCCCACTGTCACCCGAAGATGCCTTTGTTTCAGAACCCAGCTTTGTCTCTGGCTGTGGAATGAACTGTTGGTTATCTGTTATGGGATCCTGGTAGTTAGTAATTGGCTCATGATCAGCTGAAATGGTATCATCTTCAGAACCTTGATTTATAGTCAGAGGATTGTCTTGTTCCAGCACTGCATCAAGATGATCTGTTTCAGGCTCCTGATAAGGCTCAAATGAAGTATCTGGATAAGGTGGTGCAGCATGGTGACCAGGATATCCATGCATCATGTTATTTGGGGTCATGGGTTGATTCCAGAGGTTTCTATTATAGTTAGGTTGGGACATTGGGTGCTGAAATACAGGCTTTGGACCTTTTTGGGATGGCACTCTCCCTTTATAATCATTTACTTGCTCATTATAAGATGGCATTCGTCCCTTATAGGCAGGCATTGGGCCCTTGAAATGTGACATAGAGCCTTTATAAAAAGATAGAGGTCCTTTAAATGATGGCTGCAGACCTTTATGAGATGGCAGTGGACCTTTGTGGGATGGCCCTTGACCCTTGAAGGGGGGCATTGCTTTCATTCCATAAGCAGTAGGTCCAATGTTACAACCAACACCAGTGAATCCAGGACAACAGCGCCACTCTAACTCAGTCATTGTCTTGTATGCAACTTTAAAAACTGGCTTGTAGAGCATCCTGTACCTATAAATATAGATAAGGAATACACTAATGTAAGTAATCAGATTCTTTGTTGGTTTATTGTTAGGAAATGTATTTTTTAAATGGAATCAATCCATCTATATCGTTTCTCAAATAATTAAAGTAATCAGTGGTCATCTTCACCTTAAATAAATTAAACAGATAATTGCAGTAATACCTACCTAAGTCCTGGACACTTCTTCCTCCAGTCACATTTTTTGTACTCAGCCTTCACATAAGGAGCTGCACCATCCTGAACAGTGTAAGAGACACTCTTTTCCACAACATATGCACAGTGGTTTCTAAAACAAAAATGGTGAAAGACAAATAAGAACAAGGCAGAATTTTTTTTTATCATAAAATAATCTTTTTTTTTTTTTTTTTTTAGTATAATAGGCTGAAAATTTTAAATGGTGGCTGATCTTGAAAATAAAGCAAGAGCTAAAAGGAATAATAATTACCAACAATAATTAAAAATATGTTTATAGTACAGGTATATTTGGTTTTAGCTGTTGAAACTGTTCCATTTTTTTTAAGTAACAGAGAAGAATACTATCTTTAACAGTAATTAAACAAAACAAATTATTCAAACAAAGCACAATCTGCATTTAAAACAAGTAAGTGTGCATTACGAGAAGTAAATGGATTGCCAAGTGTTTATAGGACATGAATATTTCATTGATTAGTGATACCTTAGATGTCAGACTTGAATGCATACATACATACAGTACATTTTATACATACATACATACATACATACATACATACAGTACATTTTACACATACATACATACATACATACATACATACATA
>JAOTRS010000031.1:3408879-3419002 GCA_028565755.1 Dinotopterus cunningtoni
ATGGATGTTGGAAAACATTTTTTTGTATTAGTTATAAGTATGCATAAACCACTTAGCATTATTTTTGACCTTGCGTAAATGAAGGGACTTTTTAAAAATTCCTGTTATTTTCTAATCCGTTAAACCACTTGAATTTAAGATGAAAGTCTACACTTAAATCATATCTTGATTGCTTTATTTCAAACCCATTGTGGTGGTGTACAGGGCCACTGTCCAAATACGTACAGGGACACTGTCCAAATACTTACCTGACTGTATAGAAAGCAGGTTGTCTCATTGTCACCTGCAGATAAATGTTCAATGACCAAACACCCCCATTATTATTTTGATCATTTAATGTTCAATTATTGGATTTGGTGGTATTTATACACACACCATTGGTTGCTACGGGGTGCAGAGTCCTCTTAAAGTTCCAGCCATATCATAGTGAATGAATGGGATCCAAAAGGACATATGTGTACAACCAGTGCTGTTCTTTGATTTTAGCTTTGTGCGTACACATGTCTGCTGTTACACATGAAAGATCTCCCTAGGGCCACTCAAGAGAGAAGACTGCAGTTAAAATGGATGTCAGGAAGGTGGGGGGGGGGGGGAGGGAGAGAGTGTGAGGGCGAAAACTGTGAAGGAGAGAGAAAATTGGAGGTAAATGGGAGTGGACCAAAATAATAACACACACACACAAACACACACGGCTGTTAACGGGTCATCTAAGCAAACATACATAATACAATAATGAAAAGGACTTTGTGAGAGTGGATGGTACAGCGCAAAAATATATATATATTTTTTAAAAATAGCAATAATAAATGCCAAAACTTAAAAGGTTTATTAACACTGTCTACATAAATCCTGAGTATATAAAATATATAAAGTTTGATTTTGGGACACCTGCAACAACATTTGTGTTGGAACTGTGCTAGAGGTTAGTAAATAGCTTTTAGATGGCCTCAGTTTAATGGGATTTGTTTATGACAACAATCCTAGATGAAATAATCCATCTTAATTACTGACAGCGCATAGAGCAGAACATTGCTATTAAAAAAATAAAATAATATAAAAAAGATTTATTTCCTACAGCTCTCTGTAGCAGTTTGAATGCCATCACCGTGACTGAATATTGCTCGCTTAGTAAAGAAAAAAAGAAGCTGGGTGTGCATACTGTATATATATGTCTCACTTGGTATGGTATCGATGTAATGCATTCCTAACAAGCTTTGAAACTTGCGATATGATGCACAGACTCCAAAGCCTCCACTTAGAGTGGATTTGCCCATTTCACTGGAATTGCTTTGTTCTCTCTCTCTCTGTCTGTCTATCTCACATTTATTTCTGTTTCCTCTCTCAGCTTCACACAGGGAATGCATACTCTGTTTACCACACTAGTCCCACCCTGCCAAGTCTGTCTAGGCCAGTGGTTCTCTGGTCCCAGCAGGACGTATGTCGGTGGTTAAAGAAACACTGTCCTCACAACTACCTGACCTACGTGGAGGCTTTTTCCCACCATGCAATTACAGGTACATTGTCAAGCTTTTGAGGTCACCGCTACCAGAGACAGGTTAATGCACTAGGGGCATGTTCTTCAGTTGTGACACAAAAATTACTCTTTTTTTTTTTTTTGTAATAGAGCTAAAAGATCTATCCTATTTTGTCACAATAAAGACTTGTTTATTGTGGCTGGCTGCTGCTGAAAATTGCATTAGCTTGGAAAAAATGGAACATGTAATTTTGTCCACCAAAATGAACTCAATGTTCATTTAACATTTTTTTATATTGTAAAATTAAATCGTATGGATGCTATTATTACATCATAGATGCTATAATGTGCACCATTTTGTTATCTAATGATTTAAAGCAGTCAACATATTCATTATTTTAAAAGCATGGAATATACTAACAAGTCACTCTAAATGAAACATAAAAGACATGAAATATGTTTCACCATTGATGAGGGTGTCAAAGGAATGGCAGAATCAATGACACTACCAAAGTTATAAAAAGCAATGCTTTTTGTTTATATTAGGTTCCATGTAACAGCACATGGATGGATGTTTGAGAATGTTGTACATATACTGTATGTTCTTGTAAGTCCCTTGTAATGCTGCCTTTGTGGATTTGTACCTATTTGCTTAGTGCATCCCATGGGCTTTGGGATCTCTCCCTGCCTGGATTCAGAAGGTTGTAGTGTACATGGTGTTCTGGTGCCTTTTTATTGTGGCCAACATTGACTTTTTTTCAGTGATTAGTGCTGCATTGTTTTTTTTTTTTTGTGGGATTGATCCAGATGGGCTGCCCTTGGGTTAACTTGGATAAGCCTTAGGTGTCTGTGATCTTGCCACCAGTTTGTGGTACATAATTGGTAATTAATGTTAATGTGTTAATGTTATGGCTGATTGATGTACATTATGCTTAGACTTGTATTTCTACTGTCCCAATTCTTAGTAACCCTTTTAAATTGTTTAATTTGATGGTATTCTCAGACTAATGTTTTATATTAGAGACTACAAAACATTAATGTAAGTCACTCTGGATAAGGGCATCTGTCAAACGCTGTAAATGTAAATTTTCCCCACCCTCTCCTTCTCCAGAGAACCCCATCTGGCTCACTGTTCCTGTCCTCTTGCTCTAATTGAACATAAAGCATCTGGGGCTCAGATGTTATTCAAGTGACAAAAGAAACAGGGAGAGTGACTGAGATGCTGACAGAGGCTTTGCCTGTCATTTGGGGAGAAGACAAGAAGGCAAAGAAAGGCAATAGAGCGGCTGGCCATTCAGGGTTGTGCACTAAAGGGTCTGAAAAAATAGCAAGCTCAGTAGGCTTCAGGGTCATGAAAATGACTTCAAGCTTGGTTACCTCTCAGGGAGCAGCTTTAGCAGGATGCCATAATTACATTCAGAAACTCCCCTACTTATGATTTGCTTGAAGGATCCCAATGAGTATGGGAGATGCTTTCATGATTTACCAGTAATTTGAAGAACGAGAGTACATGAGACTCCTTGGTTTAGCATCCCAAAAGATTCTTGGCTAATTAAAAAAAATTGCTTCGGTATTTCAGTGTTCCATTAATCCAAACAATTCCTGCAACAAAGCAGCTTTCATTATGTGCTCTTTAATAGGTGCTGAAAATGAACATAAAGACAAATTTTTTTTCTTCCCTGTTTTCTACCCATTTATCAAGATATTAATTAAACCATAACATGTCTGCCAGTCTGTTGGTGTTTGGCATTCTTCTAGGAGACAGCAGGGAGGAAAATAACCTCTGAGATATACAGCAACGCTGCAGAGTCAAAAATGACCTTCAGGCTTGAGCTCCCTTTCCGGTGTGTGTGTCTTGTCAGCCCATCTGTATCTGCCCATGTAAGGGCTCTTTTGTGGCCGGTGACCCAATTTTATACATGATTTAATCTTTTGATCAACATTCCAATCAGCACTTACACCAAGGATCTTATTAATTTGCATTTTAATCTGCTGGGGTAAAAAAAAAGTAGCAGAAGAAAGTGGTGCCATTTTTTTATTTTATTTCTTTTTTTAAGAACATCAGCTTCAGCAGACATGAAGTTGCTTATGTCAGAGGGTCTCAGACAGCTCTTTTTTATACTAGAATTGAATATTTCTTTAACCATATTCATTTATACAAATTGTAGACTAAAAGAACCATCTCTCTCTCTCTCCCTCTCTCCCTGTCTCTCTCTCTCTCTCTCTCTCTCACTTTTAGGCCGAGCTTTGTTAAGGCTGAATGGCGAGAAGTTGGAGAGGATGGGTCTTGTACAGGAAACTCTCAGGCAAGAGCTTCTTCAGCAGATTCTGCAACTGCAAGTCCAGGAAGAAAGGCGCAACCTCCAGCTCCTTAGCAGAGGTGAACGGAAGCAATTTAAAAAGACAAAGGGCCTCTTTTATCAATCTTTTAGTGAATTTTTATGTAAATGTTTGACCAAGCCAAGCTGAACTAAAGAAGTCACAAAACTTGCAAAAGTTTCAGGAACGCAGAATTTCTTTGAATTCACTTGTGTATGCTGATCACCCACAAAGAGCAAAATGTGTTCTGAACACAGCTTGAATTTTGTTTTGACTTGAATTTAGCAACATGCGCAAAACTCAAACAGGTCAAGTTGACAATAGCTGGAAACATGAAATGACTACTAAACAACAAAAGAAAAGGGGGGACACATTGAGTTGACCCTCTGAAAAAAATCTAAAGACAAATTACAAAAAAGGTAGCTTAGGTGTGAATTAACTTGGGTGACAAGAAAATTGTCACATGAAAAATAAAAATCTAAACTGGACCCAGGGGACCATGCACACCAAACAGTTTAAAAATAGTTTGAATTGTCTCAGCCACAATGCTGGAAATGTTGTACAGCACATCAAATAAGATGCAAATGCAACAGATTTTTAGACCAGCTTTCAAGCTCAAAATAATAATAATTTTTAAAAAAAAAAGTCATAATAAAATTCATACCAGTCTTTAAACATCCTTTTTCTCATAAGCGTGACATGCACCAAATCAAAATGTTAAAAACTGTAAATAAACATTAATGAACAATTCAAACATGACAGTATAATCCATCTACAAAAGTACAATGCAAAATATATGATTTGAAGTTGAGGTTTACATTTTACATCCATGGTTAAGGTAGGAACATTTTTTTCATGAATACGAAATTTCTAGTGTGAATGTCTAAGTGCAAATGATTTACAAATAAATTTGTTTGTATCTAGCTATATAAATAAGGTACACTTTTTGAATCGTGAGAAAAGTGATGAAAGTTCAGAGGAAAAAAAACTAAAACCGTCTGTTTGCTTTTCCATATAAACCGGATCTCCTTTGCTTGGGAGAATTATGTATTCATTCCTTTCTTCTCCCTCTTCCTCTTACTACAGGGACTTTTGGGAACCTGTCATAGCCACAGACATGCGTGGGCAGCTCTTCCAGGCTCAGTATGCTGTAAGAGGTCATTGAGGCATGGGGCCACAGGCTGTGTGAGTGCAAAAACAGACCACTGTCTTGGACTGCCACAGGCTTTGGCAGAGCTTTCAGCATCAGCACCTGAACCTTTATGTACATCTCAGATTCCAGATGAGCATAGACTGAATCAGCAGCAACAAGGAGAATAAATAATCTAACCAGAATCTCCCCCTGAGAGTGGTGTAAATCTACTCCAGAATGTTGTTTCTGTTTGAGTACGAGGTTCCAAATCTTTAACCAGGAGTGCTGGGAAATACAGGTTTTTCTGATGACCTGAAACTGTTTTCCTCTGTGGGATTATTTTTCATTTCCAAGACAACAAGTAATTTTGTCCACAAAGACTATGTAGGTGATTTTCCTCTTGACAATATTTCACTGTAATAATCTTACAGGAGACAAATTTCAGCTAGGAGTGTAATTGCACAAAAGTTAAACAAGCAGCAAGCCTTGACATGCCTCTTAAAGTTATCATATCTAACCGTCAGATTGATAATGTGAGACGGGTTGAGAGAAAGATGAAGTGATGAAAACAAGCTCATCAAGACTTCACATTGTTCAACGCTTACAGAATTTAATGTTGTGCTGAAAAAATACTGCAAAAGAAATGAAAGGTATTTTTCCATGACTTTTGTTACACACAAATGTGGGCTGTTCTTGACTATTTGTCACCTTGATGACGCTCTGAGCTTTACCTGGGGACATTTAAGCATTACACAAATTCCACAGTATAAAAGTTTGACATTCTATCCATACTTGCATTATGAATGTTCATAGACTTTTTTTTTAAATGGCTTTTCAAAATCTGTACTGTCTTTTAAAAACCATTCTAGTTTACCTGTTACCCTTTGGCCTGAGGACACGTGTCCTTAATGCCATTTTACATTCTGATTTTTACCTAATGTTTGCATGTTTCATATTAATTTTTTAAGTTATATTATAAAATATGTAAATGTAATATGATGTAGGTCTAAAAATTTTAATTAGTTGCCACTTCATTTGTGTCTGTTATCATTTACCTCAAATCTCTAATGTGTGAGTTTTTATGTATGTTGTGTAGTAGTTACACTGATTTGATTGAGCTGTTGAGCGAATACAGTATGTAAGTATTACTTGTTCAGTAATATGTGCCAACACTACCTCATTGCTGGTTCTTCATGTTGATTCTTTTTTGTATATGATTTGTATATGACTCAGATTATAGTGTGTAGCCTACAGGTCTGATAGGCAGACTGTTACTTTTTGAACATAGTGTATCATGGTGTAGCCTACTGAAAGAATATAATAAGCAAATCTTACTGAGCTTTTGAATAATTCTCTTTCTTGCGAAGAATAAATATCTGTGTGGGGATTTGAAAGGCAGATTACATCTCATTTGCACAAATACTGCTTAAACCCATCACTGGTACCACATGCAATCCACGCTGTTATTGTTTTGGCAATTTTAATGGACCTGGCTTAGCTCATTAGTACGTGTTGTGACTGGGTTTACATATTTAAAAAAAAAATGTGTGAAAAATACAGTATTTGTGTGAGAGAAACGCTGTGGTGGGGTGTCACACAATTATCCATGATGAAAGCAGTTGTTGGTGTATTCTGCCATCTACTGACCTTTTTATACTAAAATCCCTCAGTTGAAAGCTAGCCCTAAAGAAAGATATGGTGGTAAATTGAAGGAAGATCAGAAATGTACTGGAGGGATCAACACCATTTTCTGAAATATATTCCACAGCTGGTGTCTGGATGATGGTGGTAGAAAGATCTCAAAATCCTCCTGAAGTGTTCAGTTGAGTTGAGATCTGTTGACTACAAACAACAGAAATATGATTACATATTTTTTATACTCGTACAATCCTTTAATGATTTGGGCATTGTCATTCTAGAAGAGAATCCTCCCATCAGGCAATGTAGAAATGTTTCATAATAGGAAAACCTTAATCAGTCAAAAGGACTTTGCATTGATTTGCAGTAACTCTTCCTTCTAAGACTCTGGTTTCTTCTCACATTTAGATTAGGTTAATTGGCATTTTCAAATTGCCAATAGTGTGTGAGCATATGAGTGCTTGTGCCCCACGATGGATTGGAACCCTGTCCAGGTTGTACCCTGCCTTGTGCCCTGAGTTCCCTGAGATAGGCTTCATGCCTCACGTGGCCTCACTTACAGAATAAGTGGTATAGAGAATTAAGGACTTCCTTTAAAGGGGACAAATGGAAACCCTTAGTAGCAAAATGCCCTTACAGCATATCCTCTATTTGTCAGTCAGACTCAATACAGAAACTCGGTTTCCCAGCACATATCACTGCCTACAGTATAAACATTGCTATGAAGGACTACACTTCCTATAATGCACAAACTCTGTCACAGTCACCTGAACACAATCACCTGCACTCTGTATATAAGGACTTCTTTATAACATACAGTTTGTGGAGAAAACACTAAGTTTACCTGTGCCAGACAGACAGATATCATAACATATTTGTTTATGTGTTGTTGTTTAACATTTCTCATCCTGTTGACGATTGCTGTCTTTGCACCTCTATTGATGTTTGCAGTTTGGCTGTCCTTCTGACTGTTTGCAAGATCACAAGTTTTAAACACTGTTTGATTTGTCTGCCTGAATATCTATTAAAAAATTGCCTTAACTATAGTAGTATCCACTTCAAATTACTTTCTATGACCCCATGCTTATTTCGCATCATGTCATTATCAGTATAATGATACCGTAACATAGCTTTGACAAATCAGGTATGTTACAGTCAAGTCCATAATTTCTGGAACACTATACAGTATGAAGAGCATATAGTCAGATTCATAAATATTTTGACATTGTCAAAAGTATTTAAATAATGCAATTTAATAATACAAACTGCAGACATATAGCTTCATGATAAGAAATTTAAAATCTTCCATTGATGTCTAAAAGCCACAAATATTAACAGATGCTGGATTTTTCCCTACTGATTCTCTGCCAGACATTTACTGCAGCTGTCCTCAGTTACTGTTTTTTTAGGTTGTTTGCATGCATTTCGCTTGCTAAAGCCAAACTGAAGCACAGTTGGACAATCAGATCTTGGGTTGCTTTCAAAATATTCTTCAAGTCATTTAGCAATGTGTACTGTAAAGCACCATCCAATGGGTTTTTAAGCATTCGGCTGAATCTGAGCAGATAATATAGCCATATACACTTTAGAATTTATCCTGCTGTTTTGTCAGGAGTCACATTATCAATAAATAGCAGGACACTGGCAGCCATTATATTATCATGCTATAACACTACTTCCAAAAAAAAACACTACTTCCACCATGATGGGGTGATAGGTCTCTGATCATGAACAAATTCCTCCCTTCTCCAAACATTTCTCATCCCTTCATTCTTATACTGTACATTGATCTTTGTCTTATATGTCGATAGAATGGTGTTCCAGAGCTGGATATGCTTTTTAGATGTTTTTTCCCAAACTTTAATCTGGTTCTCCAGTGTTAAATCCTCTGTATTTACTCTGCTACAAAACAATTTCCCAGACTGAGTTGAAGTCCATAGAGGACAGTCAAAAAGATGAGGACTGATTTGCTAGAAGCATGAAGTTTCTAAGTAATACCCACAAGGATTTATGATGTATATCATTTAATTTAAATTAATTAGGATCCCAGTGGTCTGGAGGTACTGTAGGTAGTAAGGAATAGAAACAACACATTTTAGTATATTCACTGTTAGAAAGGACGTGTAGAAGTGATAGCAGTAGTTTCTAGTGATCGTCTAGTTAGGAAAAGTGAAGGTGTTATGGATCTTGCAAACTGAATATCTGAAGCTTTCAGTTTTCCCTTGTGGAATGTGGTTTTAATAACAGTCACATTGGAGAAGACCTCTGACAGAAGAAGGAGGTATGAGACATCGGTATCAAGTGATTTCCTCCACTTTCTCTCAGCCGCACTTAATTTTTTTTCCAGTTGCATAGCATGTCTGACAGGCAAAGAGCGGAGAGGGGAGATTTTCTTGGTCCGGAAGAACAAGGGCAGGGGTGGTCAATGGATGAAGTAAGTGAAAAGAGTGCAGTATTAGTGGTTGAATCATGCAATTATCTGAAAAGTGAGACCAGTACGGTTGATCTCTAAAGTTGAAAGTCAGCTAAAGAACAGTTACAATGTGCACTGGAGGGCAATTGTTGAAAATCAGCTGAATGGAAATGAGGCAAAAGGATTAAGTGTAAGAAGGTGGAGTATCAGGTTCCATGAAAAATAAACTGATTACAGAGGAATCCAATAAATTATTGCACTGTTATTGGGTTTGTGATGGATAACGGGAACATGATGATTAATGAGAGAAATAACAGTAAAAAATAGTTGTGTAAGAGCTGTTGAGCTTCATTATTGGCAGAAGGAAGGCTATTGCCACCTCCCCTGTTTTTAGGGACTGTGATGGAAAACATTCTATTTACCCATTGATAAATAAATAACTAATGCAATAACTAAATTGCATTATAACATAATAACATAAAACAATGACTAAAGCCAGAACCATGCCTTACCACACAGAGATTAGATACAAGACAGAAATGCTGAAGTATCTACTACGCTTTGTTTCCAGTATGAGCATCTTCACAGTAGCTTTGGTTCTTGCAACTGAAGAGAAGAGCACATGATATGTAAACCCAGCTCTACCATGAGACTGACAGATGTGGTATAACATCTGTTGAAAGATCTAAGGAAAGCAGAAAACAAAGATGCTGATTTGATCATTTCAGAATTTTCACAGCTAGCTGGAGCAGGTGCATCTTGTGCAGACTGTTCAAAGATATATTATTTTAAAAAATCACATTGCATACAGAAACAGCGCCCTCTGTCGTATCAAAATGTTTTTGTTGAATCCACTTTAACCTGGATTTTAACTCATCCAAAAGACTGGAAATGTATGACAGTTGGCTTTATGGTAATATTTATTAGTCCATTACTGTATTTCATTCACAGATTTGCTAACAAATGTGTAGCATTAGACACTAAACCAAATCATACTGAGAGCTACATGACAAAGATGGAAAGAAAGCACCTTTTTTATCCTATTCAGTATCTATAGATGTGGAGACAGAGACTGGCTGTGGGTCTGTGATTTTTTTTTAATTTATTATTGCTGCTACAGCACCAAAGCTTTAAACTGCTCTCCTTA
>JAOTRS010000031.1:3427499-3437675 GCA_028565755.1 Dinotopterus cunningtoni
ACATTCAGCGCAAAAAAAAAAAAAAAAAAAACTAATATATTTAATAAAAGCAGGAACAAATCTTTCTCAATTATTTCAAAATTATCTTACAGATCTACAATAAAATTACGGATCTACCCTAATTGACCTAACATAGGATATGTACCTTGAATTTTGTTTTCCTTTAACTTGGGCTTTAGCAAGATTTGTCAGTTTTATAGAAAATGGTGATAGACCACAGAGCTTCTTGCATTTTTACCAAATATATTATGTAAATCCAAGTCAGGTTTTTTAGGTGCTACTTTATTAGAAAAGTATAAACTTGTTGACATTTTTTATGAATAGTAATTTTGTTATAAAAACATTACAATCTTTTGCACATGAGTACTTACACGGCTGGAACACACAACCCTGTTGTTTGATAAGCAAACACACAACATCAGCTGCCACACTAATACTCAGTTGATCTTTGAAATACACATTATAGCTTAAGATGGCACGGGAAAAGGAAAAAAAAAACACATCAAAACCCACAGAGATACTGCTGAGCAAAAGTTTCACCAGAGAAAACATTCCAAAAGAAAATAAAAGAAACAAAAAACAAACAAAAAGAAACACGTGTTCAAATACACCTACAGCAACTTCACCTTGTTCCTCCTGTTCTTTTCATTTCTTCAATTCTTTGTAAAATATTTACAACATTGTTCCAACATAAATGACAGTGACTGTGTGCCACACTCATAGACTATAGTCTTTCTCCATGGGTTCAAGCCTCTTTTAACACTAATATAAAATCTCACTGTTTTTTTTTTCTTCTTTTTTTCTCAATTCTGGAGCAACGTCACAGATAATGTTGTCTGCATTAACAGAAAAACCACTGTAACGAACTACACTCACACTGGTTACCATCATTTGAATAGCATGAATAGAATATTTTATTATAGTATTCCCAATTATTATACAGCTGATTAATGTGCTGTAGGAAGGTAGAGTGAAATCCTGATTGGTGTTCACTTGGAAAAATGAGGAGTATTGTCTATGATTTATTCACTATGACCAGTCACATTCTGCTTCCAGTTGTGTAATGTCAGATGTAGACGAAGTTCACCTTGAGTTATCAGTCCTGAAGCAAAACATTGTGCTCTCTCTTCAGCAGAGGAAAAGGCAATTAAATCAAATAAGCAACCGACAACAGCAAGAAAGAAACCATTCTCAGACACCAGATAACTTGTTTTTATCACCTTTTCTCATTTGTATGCTTTTTTTTATAATACATGCATCTTTTTTTTTTTATCAGGCAAAGTGCATTAACAGTATTAACAACATAAAACATTATTGTACTGTATTTGTACGGCAGTGGTGACTTCATACACAGCCATTTAGGTGTTTATGCTATGAGATAAAAAAAAATATATATTATATAATAATACTATGAAAACAAAAACCTAAAAAACATTCTGAAGGGCAAGGTCCGATGCCTAAACTGCTCTAAACTCTTTTTTGTTTCACTTAGAGGAAAACAGTTCCATGTGCAACTAATTTAATTACGTTTATATATTTTTCCACTTTCCCTGAGCTTTTGCGAATTCTGTTTAGGGTCTCTTTTTTTTAATTGCTACTGTAATTATCATGTAATTTATTTTAGCTCGCATTTTTTTTTCAAATGGTCTCTCAGAAGGAGTCTACAATGCATTCAAGTGCTGGAGGAGGAAATTTGCAATTTATGATTATGTGCTTTTGAATATGCAGACCAATATACAGTTGTGTGATTCAGTCAATGGGAATACTGTCTTTATATCTATATTTTATATTTATTTCCCATAGAATTCCATTACAGAAATAGAGGCTTTATCATTAGAAAAATAGTGCCACATATTTTCCCAAAGCTTGTGAATGTATTTGTAAAGAATTTAGATAAAGGCCTATGTTCACCGTCAAGCTACAAGGTCTAACAATAGTGGCCTTAGCCAGACCCTTATTATTAGTTATATTTTTGCTATTGGTTTGTCACTAAAATAAGGGACTTGTTTCCTGCTGCATTATTTTTCTCTGTCAATAGAACTCTAAAACATTGAGTATAAATACTCTGTGCCATTTTTGTATTCTTTCTGCTCAGTAGAGTTGTGCTCATTTTGTCCTTTCCTTTGGAATTAACATAAAATTAAAACAAAAGAAACCCGCAATTCCGATGGAAACTTACACAGAAACTAATGCACAAGTGAGTGTACTGTCAAAAAAAAAAGGATTTTGGAGTATACCTTAAACAGGCTTTCCCTATGTAGTGATATGTTGGTAATTTGTTAAATCTGATGTCTGCTACTCCTGAAAGATGTGATTATGCGAGAAGTTTTCACCTTTATGTTATCACTTTTTCCCCACCACATTTTCATATTTAATTCCGTAGTCATTTAATACTGATACACCATGTTAGACATAAAGTGGTAGTGCCATGTGTGTTTACCAAATTGATGTATGATGCAACAGCATCCCCACTGAAAACTTTAGCACAATATCTTCTGTATGATAAACCCCCTTTTCCAGACTGCTTCTCTAAGGCAATGTGTGGGGCTACTTAGGAACCATAGAGCTGAAATGTAAACATGATGTGTGAATGAGTGCAGAAAGAGTTGTTGCCTTGTCAAGTCTCTTCCCCACTCAACTATACGATGGGGGTCTTTCCATTTAAGATTTAAGTTTGAGCCCTTTACAGGCCAGTGACATACATTTCCATTCCATCATTAAAAGTGAAGATGGTGGTGGTACTCGATGTGGTTGAGCCCTGCTTCAGGTCAGGGATGCTCTCATAGAGATTCTCGCCTGGCAGCAAAAGTGCTTTGGCTGGCAGGTGCTGCATCTTGGGTGTATGCTGGGGAGGAGGAGGTGGTGGAGGTGGCTGGTGTTGTGGCTGCTGTGGCTTCCTCTTCTTGGGCCGGAGGGTGGCACTGGCATTGGGTGGAGGCCTTTCCCGTTTCCATCCTCCTCCTCCTCCTCCACCACCTCCTCCTCCAACCTCTGCAGCTTCATAGGACATTTCACTCTCCTCTGCACCAATGGCTTCATAGCAGTGCTCTTCCATTGAGCCAGGGGGCATCCTTGAAGATTTTGCCTCCTGCGGTGCCCATGTTTGTGGCTTCACCACCACATTAAAGCCACCATCACGTTCACCTCGGGCCAAGGTCCTATAGCCACCAATATCCCTAGGACCTGTGGGAGAGCCAGGCATGCCTCTCTTCTTTTTGCCTGGTTTGCAAACTTTGGAGTACATATCTGAGATCTGAAGAATAACACAGAAACAATGAGTCACAAAAGGTAAAGCAAAATAATAATTATTTATTATTATTATTATTATTATTATTATTTAAAAAAAATAATATACATAATACATATTAAAAGCACAGATAAATTAAACCTGCTTCTACACTGGTTCAAATCTGCTTTTACAGTGACAGTGCATTTAACGTTAGGTTGCTAGCTAGTTCTTTATACCTTAACGTCATGGCTACATTGTACGATAGCTGCCTGTCTGGTTTGCAAGCTTTTGTTATTTTGTCGATAGTGGTAGCACGTTTAACACAGTCACATGCAGCTTAATATAAGCCATCCTTAACGTGAATATCTCGTTACCAAACCCTGCCAGACAAAAGTCAAGAATGTCTTGTCAACAGGTCTTTCTGAAAATATGTAGTGACATTTTCATAAAAAAAAGTGTCTTTCAAAAAAAAATTACTCATGAACTCATGTTATTTAGCAGTAATATTAATATTGGTATTAACAAAAAATATATGTACAATATATTTCATAATAAAATAATATTAATAATAAAATAATAATTACTATTAACAGAAAAGTTTTTAATTTGGCATAAGCGTCGGATCCTAGAATCACCCCTGGCTTTTGCTAATGAAATTACACCTCAACATTTACATGACTACGTATAGACTAGAAATTAGGTGAAAGCTAGTAAACCTTGATAAGCATTTATATTGAAAAGGACGTACCCCAGCTGCCATGTTTTCTCCCATGTGAGGGCTCAGAGGGCCTATGTGCTTGGGCTGGAACATGATGTCATCATCTTCAGGAGGTTTCCATATGTACTCCTCTCCGTTACCAATAAACACTGCCTCCTGAGTAAACAGTGCAAAGTATGTAAACAATCTTATTATATACAGACTCTTTTTGATTAAAGTGTCTCTAGCATCATATATCCATGTGTACACAAGTGTAACCAATTTAAACCAATGTAGCAGTATTGAATTACTGAATTAACATGCTAGCTGTAGTTCGTAGGATATATTTGCTACAAATAAAAAAAAAATGATATGACGTTCCTGAACTGAGTTGCCCTGACCATCCTGTATTAAAGGGTGTAGGGTCAGAATTAGGGTTGCCAACCCTTTTTTTCGGGAGATTCAGTGACAGGTCTCAGTCTCTAAAAAAGAAAAAAAAAAAATCTCATCCCAGGATTTTTTTTTTTTGCATATTTAAATGGTTAAATGAAATAAAAATAAATGCAAATTATGAAACACTTAAGAGCAATACTTTATTTTAACAAGAACTGTGTGTTTGTATCAACTTTACAAGACACCCTCACTTAATTTCAGTAGTATATTTTAAGTCAGAGTCTCCTGAGTGGGGCAACAGATAGTCAGGCCAGCAATAAACTGATTTGTAAATGTAGACTCTACAATCTAAACAAACAGATGAACCTTCCAAGAACAGGGAAAGATGTAGGAGGAGGGAGCAGAAACAGCACATATTTAATTATAGATGGATTATTTCATGTTATTGTTTGATTGTGATGTACATTTGAGTTAATGTGAACAGGTTAAACTAGTTCTTTTAACTTATTTATTGTTGCATTCCAAGAAACAAAATGAATGGCAAGAATGTCGCATAAGACACCACCTATGTATTTTCATATGACGTTAAGCGACAAAACAATATTTAATGCTCAGGTCAGCCAGTCCCGAGGACATTATTTTTGTTTTTTTGTTTTTTTTTTAGGTTTAAGGAAGTCTTTTCAAAGACTTCTATGGATACAGGTTTCTGTGTGATGAACAAAAATGCAACCGAACAAGAAATTTAAAATTTGATCAAATTAATATTCAAAGCATAGAATGAAGCATAGATATGTTTTGGAATCTTATGCTTTTACAACTGAACTACAACTAATGATCGGACATCTGGAAAAGTCAGATAGAGAGGTTATGCATATAGTCTACTGCTGTGTATAAAGTCTGCTGGATCTTTGTTTAAACACTGCTTACTGATTTGCAATGTCGTAGATTAATCTGTGGCTGCCAGGTGCCGTAGTGGTTAGCACTGTGGCCTCGCACCTACGTGGGCGAAGTATCGATTCCCACTTCAGGTCTGTGTGCGTGGAGTTTGTTCTCCCTGGATGTGGTGGGTTTCCTCTGGGTATTCTGGTGTTCTTGCAGATTAGACAATTATCTGCAAGATAACTGCCCTTCACAAATTGCCCCTAGAGTGTATGTGCTCTCTGCAATGAATTGGCACTCTACCGAGGGTGTACCCCACCTTGTGCTCAAAGTCTCCTGTGATGAAAACCTTGAAAAATTTTGTTTGATCATTTTACATATTTACCTAACTTAAACATATTAACATATTGATTGTGTTTTTTTTTTTTTTTTACTAATTAAAATGAGGCCACTTGACAGCAATATCAAGGACTGCTTTAAAAAAAAATTCCCCTAATCCCACCCAATTTACTCTTACCTCATGGTGTCAGTTTGGGTCTTCTTTCAAACCTTGGCAAAGTGCCTACCCTTCCTAATATTTTGTACTTATGTAGAATTATTTGAACTATAATCTTGAAATCTTCAATCCCTCTGATAAACGTGAATCTATCATCCTCTTCCTCAGATCTGCACTGAGCTCCATGGACCTTTGTAATGTGTGTTGGTTAATCCAATGAACGATTTCAAACAAACACTTTTTTCACTCACTCAGTGTTTTCATTCAAAGCCTCTCAACTACTGATTGAGTGCAAAAGGGTTTGCTTGACATCATTCATCAGAAAACCTAAAAGAAATGCAAGATGCTTTTAATTAAAGATGTGTGTTGCACAATCATCCTTTAACTTTTCTGAAATTTAGAGAGCTAGTACGAAACATGTCCTCTAACACATTGTTAAGGTCAGTGCGATCCATCTGGCGTTCCCCCTGCTGACTGACTAGCTCATCTATAACCACTCAGTGTATCTAATGACTTAAAGCTTAATGAGTTTCCCCGACCGGGCAGCTGTGAGCGAACTATACTTTAAATAGAAAAGTATGTTCCACTATGTACTAGCAAAGTATATTCTTCAGCCTATTTATTTGGAATGTTTGTTTTTATGACATTAGTGTAGAGTTAAGAGCTCGGTGGGGTGTTTTATTTAAATCTTATTATATGTCTATTATGATTCTGTCAGAGAAGCAATGTAAAGCTCCCTTAAATGTGTAAAGTTGCCTAAGAAGCTACAATGTACGAGCTATACATCTAAATATTTATTTCAAGATTATAGGTTTTTGTTTATAAGAAAATATACCTTTTATCAATAGGAAGTTGCTAGCCGTCTAAGACCTGAATTTGAATAACGAGAACACAGGCATTGCATATGAGTTGCTGTGTATTGCATCATCTGTATGGCATACCTTCTGGGTATGCCTCAGCAGGAATGCCATGTGGATAGAAACGAGTGTCAGGAATTTTCACAAGAGGATGTGATTAGTAGGGATGGAAAGGAACAAAACTATATCTACCCTCATTACGGAGTACTTGGTTCAAGTGTATTGATACTTTTTAGTAAAATTAAATTATAGTGCCTAATTGTGAGCTTTTTTTAAAAGATGAAAATATTCAACTTCACTGCACTACAATTGCAATACAATACAATTGCCACAATAACATTATACCATTTACACCTACAGTAGTAGGTTAAG
Source organism: Dinotopterus cunningtoni (assembly GCA_028565755.1). Taxonomy (NCBI): domain Eukaryota; kingdom Metazoa; phylum Chordata; class Actinopteri; order Siluriformes; family Clariidae; genus Dinotopterus; species Dinotopterus cunningtoni. The sequence continues at coordinate 3,434,423 of JAOTRS010000031.1, forward strand.
TAAAAAACAGAAACTGCAAACTCTTAAACCCCTAAACGCCTACAGTACATTGCTATAGCAGTAACCACTATTGTGAACAAAAGACATCACAAGTAAATTCCGTCATTTAGTGCTAATTATGAACATATAAAACAGGCCAAAAAAAACCATACATACATACTGTACATACACTCACTCATCGTCTGTACCGCTTTGTCCTGTATTCAGGGTCACAGGGGCCCCTAGCCTATCCCAGGAGACTTAGGGCACGAGGTGGGGTACACCCTGGACAGGGTGCCAATTCATCGCAGGACACGCACACATACACTCACTCATTCACACACTGCGGTCAATTTGGGAACACCAATAAGCCTAATCTGCATGTCTTTGGACTGTGGGAGGAAACCGGAGTACCCGGATGAGACCCACCAAGCACAGGGAGAACATGCAAACTCCACGCACACAGAGATGGAAATCGAGCCTGGCCGGGAATCGAACCCGGACCCTGGAGGTGCAAGGCGACAGTGCTAAGCACTACACCACCTACTGTACATACATATTTATTTATTTATTTATGTATGTATTTTTCCCCTGGCATATCATAAAGAAATTGATTCAATCTAAAAAAATCTGTATCTTCCTACACTCACTCACTCACTCATCTTCTATACTGCTTTATCCTGTATTCACAGGGGCCTGGAGCCTATCCCATTTATTGCAACTTAGGGCACAAGGCAGGGTACACCCTGGACAGGGTGCCAATCCATCGCAGGGCACACACACACACACACACACACACACACACACACACACACACACACAAACACACACTCATTCACACACTACGGTCAATTTGGGAACGCCAATTAGCCTAACCTGCATATCTTTGGACTGTGGGAAGAAACCGGAGTACCCGGAGGAAACCCAAAAAGCACGAGGAGAACATGCAAACTCCATGCACACAGAGAATCGAGCCTGGGCGGTAATCGAACCCGGACCCTGAAGGTACAAGGCTTATCAAAAGGAATTGATTCAATCTAAATAAATCTGTATCATCCTACACACTTCAGGGGCTAAATGCTTAGTCAACAACAGCAATGTCTGAGACACTGGTGACAAATAAGTATCCCAATTTATTAGACATCTTCAGTTTTAAAATGCTTCAAATCAAACAGTTTAATATCCTGGAAAGTATGTGAGTAAACAAGAGATACTGACATTTCACAACTCAATATCTAACCTAACATAATGTACAGGTAATGTTGCATTTCTTTATAGATTGTTGATCAGTCAGATGGTGTTATGGCCATTTTAAAAATGAACAACAAAACAGGATGTGTCAGTTGCAGACTATAATTACTGTAGTGCAGTAGTAACAAAATAAATGATGTATGCTAACGCAAGGAATTCAATTTTACTCATCAATTATTAATGCTTTTACTCAAGTCAGTGTTTTTATATTCTTTCCACTACTTGTACTTAGAGAACATGAGCAACTAATTTTCATTTCCTTCTTGCTACCTCAGATGAACTGATCCTGCAGTTTTTTCCTGCATTCAAAATGAGGGTAAACCAACTTATTCACTCACTCATCAACTATACCGCTGTCCTGTATACAGGGTCGCGGGGGGTCTGGAGCCTATCCCAGGAGACCAGGGTACAACCTGGACAGGGTGCCAATCCATCATGGGGAACTCATACTGTACATACACACACTCTAACATGCTCATTCACGCACTACAGGCAATTTGGAAATACAGTAGCAATTCGCCTAATCTGCATGTCTTTGAGATGAAACCGGAGCACACAGAGGAAAGCCACCAAGCACATGGAGAACATGCAAACTCCATGCACGAAGACGCAAGGTGGGAATTAAACCTGGTCACTGGAGGTGCCAGTGCTAACCACTACGTCACCTCTAAGCCAACTAGTAATTATTAATTAAGTTAAATATTTTCACAGACACAATAATGCAAAATAAACGGTCAGTACTTATCTGTCTACTGGCTTACTAAAGCCATTCACCTACCTTTGGAAAGAAAGGAAGATTGAAAGCCTCCACATTCTTGCGCTGCAACTTTTGACTGTGTGGGTGTGGTGGGGGTGGAGCTGGATGACTGGGTGGAGCATGACGAATCTCTCCACTACTGTGCCGTTGTGCCTGCCCGAGCCCCTCCTCTGTCTCAGTGCCATTATCCCTCTTCTGGGCAGCTTTGTCAACCTTGCGAACTTTTCTGATACATGCATATTCAGCTGTTTCCGTGGGCTGGGGAGGCGGGTTCATTACCTGAGGAAGGGTCTCAGGCTCAGGAATACCGCCATCCAGGCTGTCGCCATCCGGATCAGGTGGGGCTGGGGTATTAGCGGGAACAGCTGGGGGGGCAGGAGTGTCCGTCTCTCCAGCCCTCCCCCTGAGCGCGGCCTCGGGACAGCGAGTAGGCGACGAGCGGCGCCCAACCTCAGCGTACGTGTGTTCTCCATCCTCTCCTGTGGGCACCTGTGGAACCTGGCGGCCTTGTGAGGTTCGGAGGTCCGAGTTGGAGCGACGGCTTGGCAGCAGGAGCAGGTCCATGCTGGCTGGACGGTTCTTCTTGGAGGATTCTGAAGATTTAAGATCAAATTTAAGCTTCATGGAGTTTGAAATATGTAATATTTTAAAGAAGAAACAGAACATTGTGGGCTAAACTGCAGAGGCAAAGGTGGCACAGACGGCGCCAACCCTCACAAAGTGAAAAAACATCTACGGGTGGCTCTACTACAGAAGAACGGAAAAAAAATTGTATCCCGAAATGAAACTTATACCATCCCGCATGCTCCGACTCTATATCCGAATTTGAGGCGACCCTGCGGCCTCGGTAACACTATCAAGCAGTGTGAGAAGCGAATGTACATACTTTTGCCATTGCAGTTGAGTCTGTTCATCTCATGGAGCTTGGTGTCTGACTTACTGATGGAGCGCAGCTTTGACTGCCGCAATATGTTCTAAAAGCAAAAACAGAGACCATTTTCACTATATAGCCTGATATGAGTTGTAGATCATAGTATGAGATGTAAAAGAGTAAAACGTAGAGAATAGATCAGTCTTTAGGCTTTTTATTATAAAGATCACAGTATAGTTGAATAGATATGTTTTTACTGTAAATAATTACAAGCAAAAAAACTCTTTTGTGTGTGTGTGTGTGTGTGTGTGTGTGTGTGTGTTTTAGAGAGTGTGTGAGGAACAGCTGTGTGTGTAGATCAGACAGTGAGTGTTACCTGGAGGAACTGGATGTGA
>JAOTRS010000031.1:3506859-3521371 GCA_028565755.1 Dinotopterus cunningtoni
AACCTGTTAATAAATTATACTTCAACATTGTCAATAACAACTTCATCAAAGTGCCTAATTTAGAGTGGTGCAAATTTAGGCTTTATCCCCCATTATTAAATCCCAATACAAATTGCTTTTTTACTTTTTCATTTGTACTGTATCTATTCATAATATATATATAATTTTTTTTTGTTTCAGTGTGCCAAGTTTTGTAACGAAGTTTTGTGTAACTTCAGGAAAAATTATTATACAGGACAGGGAAACTATGTAATTGTCCTTTATTAATGCTATACGCATTGAATTTTTATACACATCACACATTTCATACCAAGTCTTCACAGTGGTGAAAAAATAAAATTGTTAAAAACACTCCTGTCTCTCACAGTGTAGAGCGTGAGGCAGATTATAATCATGTGTGAGTGGCTTAAGCGTGAAATCACTCTATTCTGTTTACCACTGATGTTCCCTGAGGCAGAGCTGGCATGGTGTGTGTTATAAATTTTAAAGTTATAAAACAATACGTTTATGGTACAGTGACAGGATTTTCACTGTACCATATTTATTTTTTTATTTATTTTTTTGACGAACATAGCACTTTTTTTTTTTGGCCTCCTAGTGGCGCATTGGTAAAGTGCTCGCCCTATCATCCGGAGATCACGAGTTTGATTCCCAGGTGATGCTGTAACCTCTCGCAGCCGGGGCCAAGAGAGAGCTGATTGGCCGAGCTCTCTCAGAGGGGAGGGATGAGAGGTACGTAGTCCTCCTACATTAATCACGGCTCTACAGCCAATCAATCTGTGAGCTCGTGCAAGCGGAAGGAGCGGATAGCGCTGTCCTCAGAGTGTGTTACGCCGCACCCAATTGTGCCTGAGCAAGGAAACACGTGATAGTCTTCGGCCCTCCTGACTGAAGGGGTAGTAGTAGCCTTAATGTGGGAGCCCCCTAGTGACGGGGAGGAATTGGACACGACTAATTTAGGGAATTTAGGGAAAAATCCTCCCCAAAAAAACATAGCACTTTTTGTTTTGCTTTACTAAACTTTGTTTTTTTCTTTTTTTTTTTCTGTATCTTTGTTCCATTTTATTTTCTCATCTAAGGGAATCTTCACTTTAGGCACCATTGATTTGTACCGTGCCCAGAAATGGTTGCTCCCTCCGACCACTCCCCCTCTGGCCAACATTCACATTGTTTTTGTTCTCTGTTACGCTTGCGTATTTACATTCTCTAATACAGCAGGTGGCACCTTTTTGGTTTGTGACCTACCATTAAACACAAAAGAAAAAGAGAACAATGCTGTGCCTAAAATGTTGATATTTCGGGAAAAAAAAGTGAGGTTCTCTAGCCTCGTGCTTGAGCTGTGTAGGTCAGAGAATGAGATTGGCGCGTGCTACGTGCACACAGGTTTCAGAGGAGACAGGCGGCACTGATGATGCCACGTCTACTTCCATGCTGTGGTATGTGTGGCTTCTGTGTCTGATTTGATCCATGCCCGAGTACACTGTACACTTTGCCTGAGACCACATCTTCAAGCGAACTCGAGCACGGTTACTGAGCATGGAATGATAGTGTTCTCACTGATCAAAATACTTTATGGTCTTGGAAACAATTCTGAGGTTCAATGGGAAAACATTCTAAGGTGTCAACACAGACCCTGCTTTGTAAATCACTAGGGAGAACCCAGTATAATGTTACCACAATCCAATACAATGTTGCCACAACCCAGTACAATGTTGACATAGGTGCCAACGTGAGTTGTATTGCAATTCTGTATCATGATTTTATAATTACCGATTTGATGTCATCATCAGATGTTAGTCGTGTTACTACAGTCCCTAACTTTATCATGACACTGTTCGAATGCAGCATGGCTCATATCCAACTCCCCATTACTAATTAAATTCTGAAAGCCAAGAATCCATACATTCAGAGGAACAGCCAGTGACTGTGGTGTGTCATCTGCCATTATTGTTCTTTTTAAACAATGTGTTGCTTCTAGTAAATGTGTTGCTGTGCTGCCTGACAAAATGTGTGAATAGTTTAGAGCATGCCATCTGTAAGATCATAGAGGAATGGCAACTTTTCACCACCTCAAATGTAAACCTCTTTTTTTAAGTTAGCATTAGATATCAACACAGCTGTATTCATTGTTAAAAGCTCACAGAAATGTTCATGAATTTTAACCAGATTGTGAAATATTTTTTTCTCCTCACCTGAAGAAAAAAATGTCGGAGTGTAATTCTGATGCGCTGTGGCAGCACTACACCTGTCCTAGCGAGGCTGCATTGTTGAACATGTGCTAATTCAGTTGCTAATGCAGAAACAGACTGGAAAATAAGTTTTAAATTTTAGTTCTTCATACACAGCTCTAGGAGAGAAGGCACAATGTGTTGTCCAGTATCTATGCTAAAGCTTTGGTGAACAGAATATATTACATTATAAAAGCACTCGCGCATTCAACCTGCACAGTTAAAACTTACCTGAAGAAGTTTGGCCTGTATTCACTCGGATTACAGTATCCAACATTTTTGTGACAACATTGCAGTCACTTATGTTTTAAATATTTTTTTTAGTAGTGTACACTACAAACACTTTAAACATAAGATTTAATGCCTAGTTCACATATGCACATGTATTTTTTAAGACAGTGGTGTTTCAGTGTGTTCTGGACTTTTGTGGATGTGCAAATTGTTTTTTAGGTCACTAAAAATGGATCCTTTGAAAATATTTAGGTCTAGTCTATGTGAAAATGGATATTTAAAAAAATATATATGTGGGGGTTTCCTCATTCTTAAAATAAAATCTTTATTTATTACCAGGTAAATCACACTCTGATGCAAAACTAAGGAGGTACTGGCACACACTTTTTCCCTGATGGCACATCAACGGCAAAATTACACTTTCTGAAAAATTTTCACCACAGAAGGACCCCGTTTAAAAAAACAGCCATGTGTGTATTGAGTAGGCTTAATATGGTACATATATATGGTGCTGATCTTTGTTTTCATTTCTAATGAAGTATTTTGGCTTGCTAACAGTAATGCAAATGTGCTTCTTTTCAATAAACACCAGTTAGTAGCAGGAAGGCTTGTGATGTTGGCAGGCTAGCACTATGCAGGTTTTGAATTCCTAAATGTAGTTTGTTGCTTGCTTTGGGTTAATTCTGAGAGAATATTCTTCACAGAAACAGTACTAAAGTTGTGTGATGTAACAAATTTGTTGGTAGATTGGCTATTTTTTTATTCAGAATTGATTCAGCTGTTTAGGTAAACTTCTGAGAGTTAAAAGGTCTAAAATTGAGTTTGAGTTGCTTAAAATATACCACAGCTAAAACAAAACCGATTGCATATACCTCAAATACTTTTTTTATTTTGTAAGCTTTTTGCTGCTGCTGCCTCTTCCTTTGAGTTCATGGGTTTATCCAGCACCTACTGGAATAGACCGCGGCACAGGAGTTTGACAGGGATTGGAAAAGATTATTATCTGAACAAGACATGACATTTAAACAATCGACATAAAGTTATTATGCAGCTTTCTTGTCTTGCAGATTAAGAGCATAAGTTGCCATGACTGAGCAGCAGAGACAGCGCACCCTCTCCACCTCTGGAGAGTCCCTCTATCATGTGCTGGGTGTCGACAAACTGGCCACTAATGATGACATCAAGAAGTCTTACAGGTGAGAAAGTATTTTTTTAATTAAAATAGTATAAACCACAGTAGCACTCTTCACCCCCATAGTGCTAGCAATTAATTAGCTAATACAGCCATTTTCTAACTAACTGCCTAGTACGGCATCAACATAAGACTTGCTCATGAAATAACAAGCCTCATTGTGCTGATTTGGAAAATATTTCCATTTCAAGCCCTTACCAATTCAGCATTTCATGCTAGTCCTGCACTCCGCATAAAGCACTTCCGCAATTGTAATACTTGTGACTGTCGACCTCTACCTCACAGGAAACTAGCCCTGAAATACCACCCTGACAAGAACCCGGACAATCCTGAGGCAGCGGACAAGTTCAAAGAGATCAACAACGCTCATGCCATCCTGAACGACCCTACCAAGCGCAACATTTATGACAAGTACGGCTCCCTAGGGCTCTACGTAGCCGAGCAGTTTGGAGAGGAGAATGTCAACACTTACTTTGTCCTGTCCAGCTGGTGGGCCAAGGTCAGACGATACATCATAAGAAATAGCATAAGAAATAAGAAAAAGTTCATTTAAGCTTGAGCTTTACGTACAATATCTTCCAAAAGTATGTGAATGGCGAGATCACTTCTTTTGTTTTTGCTATCCAGTGAAAACATTTGTGTTTAAGATAAAAAAATAATAAAATTTTCTGTTATTTAACATAAACACTAAAGCAGGATGTTTGGGTAGCTTATTGATTGTTTTACTCCTTTGCCATAAAAATATGTACGTTACCATCTTATTTTTATACATTATATACTTACTGAAGATATAATTTGCTTCCATGTCTCCTTTGAGCCTCCTCTGTTTTACTGTGCGTTCTGTCTCCCTCTGCAGGCGCTCTTTGTGTTCTGCGGCTTGGCTACGGGCTGCTATTTCTGCTGCTGTCTGTGTTGTTGCTGTAACTGTTGCTGTGGGAAGTGTAAACCACGGCCACCAGAGAGACCCGACCAAGAGTTCTACGTCTCTCCTGAAGACCTGGAGGCTCAGCTGCAGTCTGACGAGAGAGGTTAGATGCTACACTGTAACTTGCGCTGTGGACAAATTCCAATTTTGTAGTCTGTTTAAAGTCTTTTCTGTAATCACCCATGGTGTTGTCGTGTCTGTAATCAAATGTCTTGTTTATGTTAAAACTCTTACATCTGAACAGATCGTGGCTAAATGAACACAGCATGAGTGAGTTTTCTATCAGGTTTCCTTTTCTTTCTTTTTTTTCCCTTTTGAATCAAGATGCTTGCATTATAAATAGTGGGATATGTTCATAGAAAACTATAATGATATTGTGTTATATGTGGTGCTTTATACCAGTTGTAGATCATTGTGATGACCAGTTTAATTATCCTGCAGGATCTTCTCTTTCATTTTTGAAACAGTATGAATGCAACAGCAGCAACCCTTTCAAAATATCTAGGATCCTGTGTAATTTTAAAAAGAAACCTGATGTAGATTTCAAGATGTTAAAAAAAGCACATCATATTTTGGATATGTGCATAATATAGACAACTAAAGCAAAAGCTTTAGAAATGACATTGGTGCAAATTAATGCGATCAGCTTCCTGGTCTCTCGACATGCACACGGGTTACATTACGCCTTAACAAGTCATGTGCTTTAGGGCAGTTTTTTTTGCATGCAGTTAGTCACGCTTTCTTCATTCGCCACACTGCATTATGCAAATTGTTTTTAAACCTTTCATAGTTGCTCAATAGTTTGTAATGAGTGCCATACAATGAAAGGGATGAAAAAATGTCCTGAATATATTTAAGAAAAACAAATGTACAGAGAAGTGACAAATTAATTATTTTTCCACCATGGATTTTATGGCTTGTCGGTTTTCTCTCATGATGAAAGGGTTTTTTTCCAGGCGAGAGTGGTTGCTTTTAGGATGATAAGACCTATGTTCCCAGGGTACGAGGAGTCATAGAATGGTTTTATGAGGAAGAAAATGATGTAAATCATATGCTATGGCCTCAATTCAATTGAACATCTGTGAGAGATTTGGGGGCAGTGTGTTAGACAACACTGTTCCTTACCACATCTTCAACAACAAAACGCCAACAGAGGGAATATCTTTTGGGAAAAATGCTTTTTATCCCTCTCTTCAGGTCCAGAGACATGTAGAGTCTATACTCTGATGCACTGTAACTGTTGTGTACACTTGTGACAACTTGACACTGAAAACACTTGATGTTGATTTTTCCTTTAATTTGTCACCCCTCTGCATATTTTTCTCCATTAAATGAACAATGTGTTTAGTAACATAGTAAGGTAGTGTTTTTTGTAAATTCTTTTGAAGAGTGTTATTATTAGTATGGAATATGAAGCAAGTCTGTATTATTTTAACTGTTTCTGCTGCAGAACATTTCACTTCAAGCATGAACTGTAACTCTTTACAAAATTCAACAGTGAGGTTGATGATGAAGTAACACACATCACAAATTTGTTTTCACATTCCCCTTCCATTATTTCTCCCCATTTTTCCCCCGTTTTTTTTTCCCATTTCCCCTCACTTCCGCTCACCAGCCAGCTCTCCCTTATCATGCAAAATATGCTAAGGGGTTAGGGATAGAGCATACTTCCTTTAAGCCAGTCGACTACATCTTTTTAAATTGCCGCACATGCTATGTCATGGGGTGGCATAACACTGAGGAAAGCGCTGTCCACCCTCTTCTGTGCTTCTAGTTTCTAGTGTCGCTCTAATTGATAGGGGAGAGAAAGTGTGCCATAATCTACCCAGAGAGCATGTGTCATTTTGCTCTCTTGGATTCCCGTCTATCAAGGGCTGTGGCATCTTCAGAATTCTGTGGCAGCTCATGATCTCTGGACAATAGCACAAATGCTTTTCTATTGCTCTTGGAAGGCCCAAGTCAAAAAATCTTTGCTATTGTAAATGTTCTCTTTGTGGTTAAACAGAGGCTGGTGGAGGTGAGCCCATTGTCCTGCAACCGTCAGCCACAGAGACCACCCAGCTAACATCCGATGGCCACCACACCACCTACCGGACCGACACCGGCTTCAACTAATCCCAGCTCTCTCCAGCTGCCATTCTTCTCCCACCCCCGAGTCCGAGGAACGAGCAGAGGAGCAACTCCAACAACTTAAAAGAAAAAGCCACCATTGGCAGGGAGAAAAGCCAGCGAGAGTGGAACACGTGCTGAACTCTTTCCGCCATTCCCACCCATTTCTCATATCCACCACCATCACCATGCTTCCGGAGTGGCATACATTCACCTCAGTGTAGCTTGAAATAAGGAGTTTAATGACAAAAAGAACAGAAGATATTTTCTCTCTTGTTGTACTTGGTCTTTTTGGCCTTTGACTTTCAGACTTGCCTTTCCATCAGCCTTTTCTCCAGCCAGATTTGTTTGCTGTCCTGTAGCTTGCACGGTTCCCCAGGCGGTAATTAAAGTTAAAGCAAGTAGGTCTTTTAGTGTGCATTGCTTTTCTCACATTTTAGTAGTTTATGATGGATATTCTTGTTGAACTGATGTATGCATGTGTCTTTAAGAAAAGCCACATTTAATAATGTGCCCCCACCCCCTCCCCCCAGCATTGCATGGTTTTATTCTTCTCATTGCACTTCTGGGGGGCAAGAAATTAAGTCATGTTTTAGGCTCTTGTATGTAATATACTATTCAGTCTGTTTCAGCAGTCTGAATTTTGTTGTTTTATGCCTGAACCTAAAAACCAAATGCAGTCCTTGTTTTTAGCGTCAGGTTCCTCCTCAGTCATTTGAGTCAAACACCTTTCTCCAAAACTGATTTTCTTAAGGAATTCAGGATTTCAAAATAGTGTATAAAAGAATAAAGGAAAAACAATTATGTATCAGTCGTTAATCAGAAGTCGTGCAGTGTGGATGTTGGTGTATGTCGCAGCCTGATCAGGTTATCGGGATCTCATCTTCGTAGTATATTTTGATTCTAAGCATCAGTCGTATTATTTAGCTCACTTTACCTTGGTAATGTCCCTGTACTCATGTTTTACTGGATTTACAATTGAAACACGCCCGTTTCCATCAATTCAGAATGTTCATCCCGGTGTGTGTGTGGAAAGAGGAAAGAAAACATTAGATATAGTGATATCCATTACATATACACCCTGTGCATTTGTACATTTTGTGTATTTTCACTTTGTAATTGTTAGCTCATATTTATTCCATTGTTTTATTGCTTATAATTTATTTGTTTAATTTTCTTATCAAATGAACAGGGTGATTACAAAACATTAACACACATTTACAGAAGGAGATTGTTACTTATATAGTCAGTACCATTTCTTCTTTACTCCTAACTCAATTCGGTAGTAATTTCACCTAAAAATGATTTGTAGACTGAAAAAAAAAAAAGAAAAAGAAATTAGTGCCAACTTTATTTTGAATCACCCTGTACATTTTACACTCAGAATCAGTCCTGAGTATAGGTGTTTACATTTTGTTCTGTGTAAATCTCCTTGGTGTTTTAGATTTGTACAGACTAAAGTAACACAGCCATTCAAAGATGCCATACATCTGCACGTCTCCCTGAACATCCATACCAGTGCCAAGCTGTATATCATTTCTGCATCCCATTTACACATTTTTGCACCATTAACACCTGCCAATGGTGCAGTCTACAGCCTTATGTTGCATTGCTCTTACCACATGACCAGCCTTGTTCACTTCTACTTCTTCGGATTTTAAAGGCTAGAAATCATTTCACCGTCATACACGCTGAGCTTTTGAGCACAGTTCTCTGCAGTTGATATTTTGTGTCTGACACTTTCTCTGTATCTCTCTCTCTCTCTCACAATCCCTCCCCTCTTGTGTGTCCCTGCTCTTGATTGCTTTTGATGGTTGTTTGCATCTTTGGTCCTTTCCTGTGCATTTTCCTTCCCCATTCACAAATCTACACTGGTTTGCCCATTATGGGTTCTACATTACAATGGTGGAAAAATGCAACATGTGTAACTTAAATACTACAATGGAATATTATGGGCAGGACACAGTTCCTTAAAATATGTGTAATTATAGTGAAATGGTAATCTGTTGTTTTTCTATTTTATTTATGACCTTATTTTGTCATGTTTTTAAAGACTGTCCTTGTTTCAGACGTATGTTATTTGGATGTGGCTGTAAAACTATGCTACTCCTAGTTAAATGGTCAAGGTCTCATGTACATACACAGATTAATGGAGTTATAAATATAGACCTTTATGTTGTAGCATGGTTATTGTCTGTCCAAAAGAAAACATACATTTCTCTAATTTGCTGGTGTAAAAATAAATGTTTATGAACATTTCAAATGCTTCTTCTTTGATTACATGGCATTTTAATCGAAAACAGAAACGCTTGAAGTAACAATGCATTAAATTAAGTTTGCAAAGAAGCTATATTAATTTTGCAATTGACTTGAATTTAACTAAATGTCCACAAAAGTTGATGATAATTGATAAAGCATGATCCCAGAGCACCCAAAGGGAACCAAAACTTTTCAGAAGAATGAAACCGATATGTCAAGGAGCTCCAAATTATTAAATGACGATGCGCCAAAACAAATCACCAGCACGACCATGTGTTTTTCACCTCTAGATTTATTTATTGTGTAACAATGTTAATGAGAAATAATACAAAATCCCAAGCCACACATTAGTTTGGAGATTTGTGTATGGGATAAAAGTAAGAATCTCAGGGTAAAGTCAACACCTTTGCATAATTTATTCACACAAATCAGACACCACTCAGCGCATTTCATATTTCGGTTTTACTCCCTTACCACAATAACTGTGTCCACCATAAGCACATCCCAAATATTAACTTCAGAACAACCAGGCAAACAAACTCTTGTTTATTAATGTTAAGTTCTCCTAAATATTTCCTGTTACCACAGTCACACCAAAAAAAAAAAATTTTTTACTTGCATAATTAACCAAATACCAATATGAAGAAACAGTGTTTAATTTAACCCCCAAACACATTATTTAAATTAAATTAATCTTATATTCCATAAAGCAATTTATGATGCGTTAGTTACATTCTTCACATTAAAGTCGAAGCGCTAGCACCCTTTGCCCTGAGTTATAAGGGATGTAGTTAGCAGTCTGTCACATTCTCATTAATCATATGTAACAGGATGCACATGTCCTGCCAGGGAAGCGGTTTTAGTTTATCCACAGTGTGTCGGAGTGTATATGCATGGAAACAAGCAAATTCTATCAGTAGTAATGTCAGAACAGATGGCTTTCTTAAAACCTTTTCACACATTGGAAACAAATAAAACAGTAATATAAGTCGTGTGCGTCATGCGTTCACACACTCACACACTGTCAGTTTGCAAAGTTTTTTTTTTTAGCCATTTAAGGTTTCTCCTTTAAAAGCAAGCAGCAGAGATGTAGACTTTTACAGCATTAGTATTGTTCAGCAGTATTAAATTAAAGGTTTTGTTTGACATCTCTTGGCTTTCAGCAAAGGACTTGGGGTAGTTTGGGTCACAGAGGTCAGTTTTGGTGATGAATCTGTGCTTGCTGTCGGTTATGCATCGTCACCTTTCATGCTCCCTTCAGCTGGCTTGGACTTGGTAAGACAAAGGGGTTTTAATAATTATTTATTTATTTTTGTTGCAACCTGTCAACTTAAAGATTTTTTTTATCTTCCTCTTCCATGTATTACATTAGAAGTGGATTTTATGCTTACCATTTTGTCCTCCAAGTTTTTAAATGCTGGTGAATTCCTAAGAAAGTTAGAAAAACAAGATGAATGCAAATCTTTGGTTGGTATGAAATTTAAATATGAAACCCAGAATACCAAGAAAAGATGTTTGTATTCACAGACACAAAGATACAAAGCAATGCCCACATACACACGTGAGGAAAGCACTAAACAGTGTGCAGAAGTTAACACAACCCTTGTTTTTCCAGTGACATGGCAACAAGTGGAATATATATAAAAAAATAAAATAGGAAAAAGAGGAGTCGGGGAAGAGGGAGTCAGGTGTACCTGGTACGTTACCTCATAGTGGGCATACTTAGGGAGTGGCGCATGGAGGAGCTGCTGTTTCAGACAGCAGTGAGAACACAGAAGCAGAAGCATTAGAGCAAGCAGAGAATGTTAGCCAAGTGTGTGTGTGTGTGTGTGTGTGTGTGTGTGTGTGTGTGTGTGAGAGAGAGAGAGAGAGAATGCAACAAGAGATTAGGAAACATTCAGTATTGTCCCGCAGTGCTATTACAGTAAGTTGAACTTAAATGTTGAATAATTTTCTACAACAGCATGCTCCTTTTAATGACTTATTGTTTCTATGGTAACATCTTGCACAGTGGATGCTTACATATTTTAAATGTAATGATAAACAGATTAAAAAACAAAGAAAAAGCATAATCTTTGCTATGTTGGAGCTTTCTATAGTGATACATTTATGTAATATTTTTGAACGGTGTCTGCAGTATATAACATGTACACTGATCAGCCATAACATTACAATATAAAACATTAAGCCCAGTATTGTGTGGGTTCTGTCTGTGCTGCTAGAGCAGCTCTGGCCCCTCAGGACATGACCTCTGAGGGTGTGCTATGGTGTCTGGCACCAGGACGTTGGTAGCAGATCGTTTGGGTGGTGTGGGTTGCCCGGTGTGCGGTGTATCGAATGTGTGCTTGATAGGATTGAAATCTTGGTGAAACTGGGTTGAAATTGGCCTGTTTACATGTTGGCCCTGTGTGTGACGGGCTGTGATGCACTGGGCATTCTGGTGATTGACTTTTTGTGTTACATTAGTTGTGCTTCATTAGTTTTTTCTGTGGGATCGGACCGGACGGGCTGGCCTTTGCTCCCCACAGGCATAAATAAGGCTTCGGTGTCCATGATCCTGTCACCAGTTTACTGCTATATAATTGATAATCATTGTTATGGCTGAACAGTGTATACTGGACTGGGGACATGTCAATAACACACGTCAAGTTACATTTTAGTGTTAGTACCCTAAAAAACTGTTTATAAATGATAATAGAAATTAACTTCTCTTTCATTTGATTACATTAAAGGTAATTAAACTGAAAAAAAAAGTGACTGTTTCAGAAACTGGGATAAGAATTGTACAATGCGTTATTAAAACCTGGAAGGATAATGCTGAACCTTTGTGAAGGAAATGTGGCCCAAAAAATTTTTTAGGACTGATCAGAGATCACTCAAACGCTTGATGAAGCTGCATTGTAATGATGAGGAATCATTTCCACAAACATAAGGGCAGTCGAAAGATTGATTTGCATGTGTGTGCAACTTTTTCCGGCTACGCAATGTATAAATAGTTTAAAAAAAAACAAAAAAAAAACAGCATTCTTTAATACACAAAAGTTTGCTGAATTTTATAAGCAAATTGCTGTGCTGGAATAAAAGTATAACAAATAAACAAACAAACAAACAAAAAATTCCTGTTGGAAAATAATCAACTTCAGGGTGGTTACACACTGTTATCACAACAGCATCTAGTGCAGCCAACATTACAGTACCATGGTCCTGAGAAAATTCAGTTCCATTTCACTGATAATTATGATTTATACGCATTTCTTCACATTTTCAACCTTATTTTAATAATTTTTTGATTCTGTAAAGCTGCTTTGCAACAATGACCATTGTTATAAACGCAATAAAAATAAAACTAAATTGAACTGTGTGGAATGTAAGGGGAAAAAGAAAGAGCTGTCAACTGTCATTTGTCAGTAAATTCTTACCCTGATGGGGGCGTGTAAGTCAAAGCCCTGAGCATCCCAATGCAGCATTAAAGGGGAAAAAAATACAATCATGGACAAAGGACTTGTTCAAAAGCAACACTAGAAACAAAGCCAACACTTTTTTTGATGAAGTAGTTTTTTTTATGGGTCATGTGTGTGTGTGTGTGTGTGTTAGGGGGGTATGGGACCTTATGAAATATATCAGTGCGAGTACAAAGCGATTATGCTTACATAAGCATCATAAAAATTTAAGATCATCTTTACTTGTAGAGGGAGTACTTATTGTGATAATCAATCTACTGTATTTGTACTGTGATACTTTACAGATTACTGACTAAACAACTTTGTTGTAATCAGTGATGTTTGTAAAAAAATTTAGCTTAAGGAGGAAACGACAGAAAGAAACAAGATAAATGTTCACCTTATCTCTACCAGTCTGCTTCTGATGGCATCACCCAGTGATGAGAAAGCAGAGGATGTCAACATACCAGCCTGGGACAGAGTCTCCTGAGTTTTCTTATACCTGCACAAAGAGAAGAGGAGCATTCATTTACTTGCAAGAAACATGGTTAAATTATAGTAATAAAAAAAAAAACACGACCCATGGCTGTCTCCTGTTGTGTTGTGTTGTCCTAGTCAGGGGTAGGACAGAGACATTTAACTATAGTGTAATTAGCATTAATGTCAGGTTTGGAATGTGACCTTATTGGCTCCAAAAAGGTGACCTTTTTAGAAGGGTCAAATTATTGGGCCTGCATCAGGTAAAGAAAACAACTAAGGAGATTCGAAATTACTGGAGCATAGTGCTGAAACATCAACATCATGATACAAATGTGGTCAGGAAAACAATGAATAGAGATCTTGGTGAAAAAAAAATGAGCGCAGAAATCACAGCTATGCTGAATAGTAAAAGAAAGAGCATTTCCACACACACAATGCAACGAAAGTGAGACTAAACAGCTGTCAGGTCATAGGAAACCCACTTAAACCAGAACAAAAGGCCTCAATTTGCTAAGCAGCATAAACCACACAGGTAAGGTCTAGACTCGAAATGCTACTATATGTGGCAAAGAAATGAAGTCAGCTGATGACCTGAATGTACTGCCTCACCAGGTCATCGGATCAATGGATTTTTTTTTCCTGGTGGCACAGGGACATTCCAGGACTCAAACTGTAAAAGAGTGGATCTTGGAGCATAAGAAATAATTTTTGCACATGAACTGGCCACCACATTGTGTTCTGTAAAATTGTCTCTCTGCAAAGCTAAAGAAGGCTAAACGAAATGTTGGTGGTTGCGATTATTATTATTATTTTTTTTATAGCCAAGTACTGTAGATATATCTAAAATCACATATACAGCGCTCTCCACAATTATTGGCACTGCCGGTTAAGCTGTGTTATTAGGCTTATAATAATTTTTTTTGTGTGAATTCATGAGAGGAGCTTGATTTTGTGTCTGCTGAACTATGTTTGTGTAGATTTCACCCCGTTTTGCATCCTGCTGAAAGACCCAATGATGGCCCATCTTCAGATTTCTGACAGAGGCCATCAGGTTTTGATATAAATGTCCTGGTATTTTAAAGAGTTCATGATGCCATGCACTCTAACAAGGTTTCCAGGGCCTTTGGAAGAGAAACAGCCTTCCAAACAGCTTGTTGGCATGATGGTGTCTGATGGTTATTATAAAGACTTTGTGACCCTAAGATGCCACTCTTTGATGCAGTTCTCTAACTCTTTGTAGTTTTTTTTTTTAACTTCTCTTACCATCCTCCTCACTGTGCATGGTGGCAAGATAAACTTGGGTCTTTGTCCAGCCTTCACTGTTCCAGTTGTTTTAAACTTCTTAATGATTCCTCTGACTGTATGGGCAAGTTTAGGTGGGTGGCTATTTTCTTGTAGCCATTGCCTGACTTATGAAGGTTGACACACTTTTTCTGCCCTACTTAAATGGGGTGTTCTCTTGTCTTTCCCATGTTGAAGAGTGGATAAGAGAAATAGGCCTCTGTGTCACGTCATATGTTTTTGACATGAATTGTTAATTAAAAGTTTCAGGATACTTTGATCAACTTTTAAAACTATAGTTAAAATGACAGAAATGCTTCAATTACATTTATTTTATCGAAATTGTTGGGGTGCCAATAATTGTGAA
>JAOTRS010000031.1:3525957-3542953 GCA_028565755.1 Dinotopterus cunningtoni
AGCTTGCTGTCATTGAGTATATTAATTGACCCTCCTGTATGTTACCTACACTGTTTTATTTTACA
Organism: Dinotopterus cunningtoni; assembly: GCA_028565755.1. NCBI lineage: Eukaryota > Metazoa > Chordata > Actinopteri > Siluriformes > Clariidae > Dinotopterus > Dinotopterus cunningtoni. The sequence goes on from JAOTRS010000031.1 coordinate 3,526,023, forward strand.
TATTCTTTATTATCTTAATTTAATTATTTGTTCAAATATGATGTTTAACTTTTCATAAAAATGAGAAATGGTCAGCCAGACTGGTCCTGCCATGGAAATCATGGGTCAAATAAGGAATTTGTTAACTGTGCCACCCATCAGTTCTACTGTATATCATTACCATTATAAGACTACATATGGCTCAGCACATATTACTCATATGGGTCCACCTACACTTACCCATTGTTTTAAATAGGTAAGAAGAGGAGATATAGGGCTCATTTGGATGCTGATCCTGCAAGGAAGGGGGTATATTTGGAAATGCAAAGAGAAGCACAGCACAAGTGTGATCAAAATGTACACCACAGAACAAAATGACTTTATTTGATGTTGGTCAATCAGCTTGGGGACAAATAATTTTGTAACATGTTCTGTTACTAAAAGAGTTGACAAACTGAGTAGTGAAACAATCCTTTACCTCCACATTTGTTAATGTTGAAGCTTTTTTCAGATATTTTACACTGAATCAATTTGAACCATCTGTTCCATTGAAAAAGAGTTATTTTTATTTTATTTATTTTTTTAAACAAATGTCTCATTATTGGACAGCTTTCAAATTGACAAAGCTATAGAGCCATAGCAAAGAGTTTAAACATCTGTGTCCCTACAACTGGTTCGATATGTAGGTGCAAAGTTCATGGAACCACAGCTAATCCTCCCCTGACACATACAGTTTACAACTCATGCTTTCAAAGAAAAACAATTACTGCATCAACCGCACTATTGATTAATCTTCTTTAACTAATCACAAAACCCCTCTACAAAAAAGATGAGCAAACTTCAGATGCAAGTATTATTTTGAAATGAAAAAAAAATATGGCAAGAAATGTTGGTCCAAAATGTAAAAAAAATGCTGTAGGTTTTTTTTTTTTATGTAGACATATCAAAGCTGAAATTGTCAGTTTTACAACAAAATGCTAACGTTACTAATCAGCAGTATGCTCATCACTACATATGATGTGCGTAAACCAGAGTTGATATACTGTATGCACCGGAGGCATATAAATAAAAAAATAACAAATTTATCCAAATGTGTCCAAATAGTTATAATTCCATAATCCAGGCTTGTATTCTGTCTCCTAGGGCCCTTAGCCTGCCTAAGAACACAGAGGTCAGGATTAAGCAGGCTTCAGTCTGATTAAAATACGTTAGCTAAGAACAGACATCCACAGCTAATGCCGCTTATATAACAACACCTGTTTGGAAAAATAGGACCAGGACAGACATCTATTGAAGACATAGTGACCCAGTATGTGAAAACCCACAGTTTAACCAGTTTTCTATATGGGAACATCCAATGTATGAATTTATGCAGAAAACAGTGAATCAGGAAAAATGACAGACTGGGTCAGAAATGTCTTCAATAGATGTCTGTCCTGGTCCTATTTTTCTAAACAGGTTCCACTCTCTCTTGCAGTTGTCAAGCTTGACTTAACTGATTACTGTCCACAAAAAGAATTAGAATTCATGATGCAGCCATAAACAACAACAACAGCAATAATAATAATAATAATAATAATAATAATAATAATAATAATTTTGGTTATTATTATTATTATTATTATTATTATTATAGCTGATATTATTGCTGATGTTGTTGTTGTTGTTTATGGCTGTATCATGAATTGAAACTCTTTTTGTCCTTTTTTCCTCAAAGTGCTACTTCGTTTGACCCTCACTTGTGTTCCCCTTTGGCACTTATTGATTGCTTTAAGTTAATGTTATCTCTTTGTGCTTTGAGCCACCATTGACTAGGAGCCAAAAATAAACAATTTGGTGGCAAATTTGGTCGTCTTCCATAAATGCATGCGACAGGCTGCTTTTCAGAATTCCGGTGCATCAATATCCAACAGGCTGTTTCAGGAAATACATATTAACTCTGTAAATTAATGCTCAATTATAATGATGTTTTCATTTAGGGTGTCATCTCTGTGCCCATGGTGCCCAATTTTATACGTTCAATATTAAAAGTGGAATGATATGGTGGCTAATTCGGTTAACAAAAATGACGTCTTAGTTTCTCTTCTTTCGCATGTTGTGTGCTACTGGTATTACATTTCTCTCACTGAATATGATCCAGCTAGAGCCTAGCAACAGATGTATAAACAACAGACATCCTGAATGCAGCAAGCATGCTTTTGGTTCCAGACTGCATGATTACTGTGGGGACAGGCCAAACATGACAGCATGTCCTTGGTGAAATGTTTAATTTGGAGACAGGACATGGTTGTTTGATCACACCTATTCCAAAACCTAAAATGTTACTCCTCAAAAATTTACATTTACAAATAATAATAAATGCTGCTGATTAAAAAAACATTACTTGGGATTTGATTTCAAATTAAATCTAGTTTTGGCTGAGTTTGTGGTCCCACTATAGTAAATTGTCTGAACTGTTTTGCACCACCCGTTATCTATGCATGCACTTTCATGTGGAGACACGATACACATATATATATACACAAACCTTGACCTACTTCTGCTACTGCTTCTGTCAACAGCTGACCAGATTTAAAAAAAAAGCAACAGACTTTTATATCAACTATGACCTAAATAATGATAGACAGACAACAGCAGGAAAGTGGGTGAAAGTTTATGAGGATACCTCATGGGGAGAAAACCTGGCCATTTGTTCATACCCATGAATGTTCATATACAGAAATTACATTCAAATAAAGAAAGACACTGAATTGTGGGTTCAATCACCGGCCGCTTCATTCATATAATGTCCAGTCAGAGCAAATGGAATTTTATGTTGTCGATACTTTTCAGGAGAGGCAAAGTACAGATCAACTAGGAAGCTCATATAACACAAAAACAAACATATAGATTAAATCATGTTGCAAAAATAAAAGCTGAATCCAGAATAAACATAGTTCTGATATTAGCTGTATCCCTCTATATTGTCTCTGGTATAATAATATACTGCAATAATGCAGCAAGAAACAACATGGTACATATTATGTCAGTTATCCCAAAGGTCTCCTACACTCCATTATGCAAGACTGCTCTGAGGTTTAGTCAGCCACTTAATTATGGGGACTGAGTATTTTTGGATGAACTTTTCTGTAATCCACCTGCACTGGAACAGGATATTCAAAACCAACTGTTGCTTTATTAAGTAAGTGCTGCTTGGGTAAAATTATATCCACTGAAACAATCTTACTCTGGAAGGTTCACAGATAAATGTATTACTTGTACTACTATACAGTCTGCGTCAGATGTCTGACTGCCAAGAGGATACCTATGGATATATTTCTACCCAACCAGCACTTACTTAATAAAGCAAGAGTTGGTTTAGTATGTCCTGTTCCTTTTTGGTAGCCTCCCAAATAGACTGACCAAGCATAGTCAGTAGCCCTTTTTAATTTGCTGACTGACCTGCTAAGCTTAATTAAAATCACACACGTTTGACCTATATAACATCTTGGACAGATTGCACTGCATGCACTGTTACCATCAGGAGTGAATTCCATGTGGAATGTGGGAGATAGCTGTAGTCTACATACAACGATTGAAACGTAATGGTTATATAGAGTTATGATGTCTAATGTGGTATGAAAAATTAATACAATATTTTTGGAAATTGGGTTTTTTCCCTTCTCCACTATAAGAACTGAAATTCTTAGCTTGATTTGCATGGAAACATCAGAAAATGATGTTAGTTGGTTTTTAAGACTGTTTTTCAATTAACTTTGAACTGATCAAAACATTTGGTAGTATTTGAAGAGAGGTTAAATATCCAGACAGAATTCTGCTAGAAGCTTGTTAATGGTTACCAAAAGCATGTACTAAAGGGAAAACTTGTTAAGGAACATTGAACCAATATTAGGTGTGCAGTTTGTCTATTTTTGTGTATGTTTTCATCCATCAACGAGATATACAACCATTTATATACAACCAGAAAAAGACCTGATAAAAAAAAAGTATTAATTAAATTATAATAATAATTGGAAGGACAATTTTGCCATGACATGCATGCTAATGATGGGTGTATGTAAACTCCTGGTTCCAGCTTTTAACTTACGTCCACTTTATTACATCACCAATCCAGTGGCAGCAACACAATGTACTGTATAACGTTCTAAAGACATTGGTCAAGAGCTCCAGTAAAGAAACAACATCCAGTGTATAGAGGATCTGCTGAAAGATCTTGTTGATGAGAAATCAGAGGAGAATGACCAGACTGGTTTTTAGCTGATAGGAAATGATAGTAACTTAAACATGTTTTTTTTGCAAAGAGAAGAGTGTGTTCAGTGAAAGACTAATAAAGCTGGAAATCCTTTGTCCCCAGAGCCATTATGCTTTTCCATACCCCTCTACACGGGCATGGGAATGGAAACTGGGAGATCTAGGCTTAAGGCTCCTCTGCTATTTACATCATGGTGTTACAGCGTAACTCTCTTTTCTTTTAGCTTAGACTCTAGGCCCACTCTTAGGCGTAAATGCCAATACATATCGACTTAGTCAGTGTCACTTTCATGCTGTTCTTTGCACTGTTGTCACTGTTCGAGACAGGTCCCTTATTCCCAGTGAAGGGCAAGCTTAATGCTTCAGCTAATCAAGGACAATCTTAGACAATGCTATACTTCCAACTTTGTGACAACTTTGTAGGGAAGTCCATTCTAGTCCAACATGACTGTGCTGTGCACAAAGCAAGGCCTATAAAGACATAGTTTGATGAGTTCGTTGTGGAACAACATGACTGACCCACACAGAGCTCTGACCTCAACCCCATCAAGCACCTTTGGGATGAACTGGAACATCTAAGCCAGGCCTTCTCATCCAACCTGACCTCATAAATGCTCCACAGAATGAGTGGGCAAGAATTTCCGAAGAAACCCTCCAAAATCTTGTGGACAGCCTTCCAAGAAGAGTTGAAGCTGTTATAGCTTCAAAAGGGGGACCAACTCCATATTAAAAGATCTGTATTTGGATATATCGTAATATCATTGCAGGTTTGGCCAAATACTTCATAAAGTGTAAATTTAGTTTTTTTGTTCTTCTGATTGCCCTATTTTTCACATTACCCTGTGGCTGCTGACTATATGTAAGATATACAGTGTGCAATTACATCTACAAACCTGTCTTTGTGTTACAGTCTCCATTGCTACTAGATGTCTGGAATTTTCTTTGGAATCAATACAGTATCTATCTATCTATCTATCTATCTATCTATCTATCTATCTATCTATCTATCTATCTATCTACCTATCATCTTCACTCCTTAAAAGCACAGTAGGCAGAAAAGTATCTCAGAATGCACAACAATTTAAACTTAGAGGTGCTACAATCAGACTACATCAGGTTTCATTCCTGTCTGCGAAGAAATCCTGTCACGACTCTAAATCTGTTATAGACACAGACTTCCCAAAACTGGGAAAAAGTGATCACATTGTTTCTTTATTCTGTTGTTTGATGTGAACATTAATTACAGTTCTTGATCTGTATGTGGCTTTGATTTTTGTTTGTTTGTTTGGAATTGCACTGGCATTAAATCATTGCGTGCATAGATACAGTAAATGCATGACTGTGCAGGTATACAGGTATTTCTAATAAAGTGGATAGTGAATGTAACTTATTTGATTTATTTTTTGTGGACATTTGGCATAACAAAATGAAATCACTCACACAACCTACAGCATGTAAATATATGAGCCACAAAACCATTCTACAGAAAAAAACACCACACCTTTAGTTCAAATGATGTTGAAGTTAAGGTGCAAATGCTAGTTCTATATATAACTGTGGTTCTCTGTGCTTTGCCTAACCACCAGAGACAGTGAGAATCACTTGGAAAACATTTTGTGTGCATGCGCATGCATGCCAAACCCTTCCAACATTATCACACACTGTGACACATAAAGCAATAGTTGTAATATATACCACTGTCATAAAGCCAACTTTTACTAGAACTTCTCAGAGCCAGTTTCAACTAGCAATTAAACTCTGGCATTAATCTAGAACCAGTGTTCTATTTTACCCCCTTAACTGATAGTGGTGCTGCCAACAATGTCAAAAGGCTCACTTAAGGACTAACCAGAAAGTTATTCAGAGAAGACACAAACACTGTCACCACTGGGAGAGATATTAACTTTGTAGAAACTGCAGAGAGTGCACAGCAATGCTGAGGTTGCAGCAGCTTCATTGACAGATTTCTAAGCGATGTTCATTATGAGAGCATGCTCCTTGCAGAGTGGAATGTTATGTTAAGAGACTGGCATAAAGCCATGTGTGGGTGATGTTCATGGTGTCCACCAGAGAGTGAGCTAACCTATGCAAGTGTGTTTTCCTCAATGGCAGAAGAGTAGATTAAAAGTTGAACAATATGTGTGGCCATCATCCATTTTAATACTGTAGAGCTTACTTTAAGCACAACAAGGAAATATTGTGCAGACTTATTGACCCTGGTTGGTAATATCTTTGTCTTCTATACCATCTTAATCTTGCCTATCCTGTACAGAGTCACAGGGGGACCTGGAGCCTATCCCAAGACACGTGGGTACAGGTACACGCAGGACAGGGTGCTAATTAATCGCAGGACACACACACCGTGCTATTCATTCACATGTTGAGAGAGAAGCTGATAAATGTCAGATCGGATCTCATGTCAAACAAGGTAAGTCTAAGGTCTAGGTCTCATAAAAATGTTCTGTGTAAAAATGTGTACAGATGTTGTGTATGCGGTTATTCAATTAGATTTAAGGGCATTTTGAAGAGTGTGTCATGAAGATGAAGAAAAACACACACTGGGACACTGCAAGCTTGGAGTAAATGAGCCTATGAAAGGATGTGACCACTGTGAAAATAGGGCACACAGAGAATGAGACTAATGTTCAGCAAGGGGCAAACAGTGAAAAATGTGGCAAGTGGAATCATTTTGCATGGAGTCTTTGCTAACAAAGTAAACATATCCATGCAGGGAGCAAAAACCACTGAGATAACTGTGGAGAAAATAGTGGCCTGATTACTGACTTATTGCAGCAGCAACATTAATAAAGAAATAACAGATGTTTGCAGTTGGTTGAAATAATTCTATTGTCAGCTTTAAATCAGGCACTGGCTCATCTGATGATATCATTCCCACAAAAGTGTTGAAAATGCTTGGAGTAATCCAGCCATTGAAACCAGTCACCCACTCATTTTTTGGCTGTGGGGTGAAGATCTTAATGTTAAGTGCAAATGCACACTGAAATAGAAACACAGAAACACTTAAAAAAAGTGTTAAAGCTAAGAGTTAATGAGCCAGTTAGTGATTTTAGTGTCTAGGACACCAAAGATAAAAATTTTGAATAAATTTGCAGATGTGTTCATTGGAATAGAACTGTTGCTGTTTGCCACAATTTACAGTATCTTGACCATAATGAAAGATGTGTATGTCCCCCATGTCCTCCCCATGTTAACAAGCTTGTACCAATTTACTCTTTTCCAAACTTTAGAATGATTTAGTGAAATAATAATAATAATAATTAAAAAAAAAATGCCTAGATGCACTTCTTTATTAAGCTATGAGACATGTTGACTCTGGACATGAGAAGTAAGAGTAGACATTTGATATCAGGTGTAGATTTAAAGCACTCATTGAATTTAGCTCATTTGTTTTGCACCTAGAAAATTTGTGGATTTATATTGAGGGGCTGTCTGCTGAATGCCTTTGACTGGCATTACAGTAAGGCAGATCTGTGTCTCAATCATTGGATGCATGGTGGCTTAGTGGTTAGCATTATCACCTCCAGGTTTGGGGATCTGAATCTTGCTTCTGGTCTGTGTTTGTGTTCCCTGTTTCCCTGTTCCCACACAAAAGGCATATTAGGCTGATTTTTGGTTCCAAATAACCCATAGTGTATAATTGCGTGTGTTTGTCTGTGGGTTGCCAGACCGATCAATGACCAGTTAACAACTTGTGCTGAACAATAATGACTTGAATGGATGGATTGTGCCAAACACTTGGTGGACTATAACATCTCATATCATTACAGGATAACCCCAAGCCGGACAGGATTCCTAATCAGTGTGGTTCCTCCAAGGGAGTTTTTCCTTGCCACTGTCACCTCGATAAAGCTGTTTTTGTGCAAGTTCAATATGTAAAGACGCTTTGCAAATATAGGGTGAATATTCGTAAAGTGGGACATTTAATTTGAATTTTGTGTATCTTTCCCTGCATATTGATATAAATTATCAGATAATTTATTAGTCAAATAATAATAACATGTAAAAGTTTCCAACTCACAAGATGTTTTACAAGAAAAAAATGATTGAAAAAAATTAAAATACCTGACTATCTGTCATAGAATTAAATCTAAACCTAAAATCAATTAATATTGAAGTTGATCTGCAGACATAACCAGTGGTACTTGTACTTGTAAGGTTGTCTTTGAATAAACCCAAAGACAACCTTCATGTCTGCTCAGTCTCTGTCACACTGCTGCTCTCTGCTGTATCTGGATGGTAGTTGAAACGAATAGCAGTTCAGTAACAGCTGGTGAAATCTATAACATTCAGTAAACATACTGATATTTTCAGAAATGTATTGTTATACAGGGCTTTGCAAAAGTACTCACGTTACAACCACAAACTTAAAAGTATTTTATTGGGATTTTATATAATAGATCGACACAAAGTGGCACATTATTGTAAAGTGGAAAGAAAATGATAAATGTTTTTTATAATTTTTTTTTACAGATAAAAATCTGAAAAGTGTGGCATGCATTTGTATTCAGCCACCTTTCGCTGCAATTACAGCTGCAAGTCTTTTGGGGTATGTCACTACCTGCTTTATCACACATTTATGTCCAAAGAAAAAGACTTGTTAAAACACCAGTGAACTTTCTATAAGCTGACCAGTTGACTCCTCACCAGTGAACACACCCAGGAACACAGTGACCCTGCCGCCAAAAGCAATTTATGGGTCTCAAGGCGATTAAGTATCCAAATATACCAACCAAAAAAAGAGCACATTACACTCTTCCATCAGCAAAAGTCAATCTTTGACTAGTGAATAACAGAAAATGAACATCTTGATTCACTGGAGAATGGCATAGCCTACTTAACACTTGGGAAAAAAGTCAAAGTGATTTAACATATATTACTAATTGATAATTCTACAGCCATTTTAACTTAATTGAGTTTGAACATGCTGTGCAAAAGTAATCATCTGTCCCTGTTCCTTGTCCCACTCACCAATAGTTAACCTTTTAGAGATGGTTTCAGGTCTGCAAAGGAAAGCTTATTTCCTCCTGCCAAACAGCAATAAAAAAACACTGACTCATTGAACTGAGAAATCAAATAGGGTTTGGTGTGGAGGGATGTGTTTTTCGTTTAATTAATCATTTCTTTCAGATTCAATTGTGGTTAATACTTGAATATATTTGTTGAAAAAAATAACTTTGTGTGACCTTATATAAGACAGTAAGGATAAGTTCCTTGGCTGACCTAGGGTAATTCTTGCCATAAAAATGATCTAGATTAAAGAAATGCGAACAAATGTTTTACTTCACATTTAGAAAAAAGATTTCCCTAAAAGAACAGTTTTGTACCTTTTCAATAAATGTACCCTTAGTGGCACAGAAAGGCGTTTGATGATACAATTTAAAATCTTATAAGGTACAACTGAATTAAAGATACATACAGTAACTGTTCTAACATCAATGGTACAGTAACCTTAACAGATACTGTAGATTACTCCCTTTGTATTACATGTGCGTACACTGCATGAACAAAACATCAAAATATGAAGCAACATTTACATTTTCTAATAGTTAGCTTCAATATGTATTATCATAACAGTTAAATAAAAACTACTGGGAAAATATTATGTAAAACAAAAACATATATTGTAATATTTGTAAAAACAAAATACAGCGGAACCTGGGATTGGGAGAAAAAAGCATAATTTGTTCTGCAAGCAAGCTTGTACAGTATATCATAACACTTTATCAAAAACAAATTGTCCCCATAAGAAATAGTGGAAACTAAGTTGTTTCGTTCCACAACCCAAAAATATTCATATAAAAAAAATTAATACAAAATATAAAGTAAAAGAAAACCCAAAACAAATGAATCTACACTTTACCTTTGAAAAGAATCTCGACAGAGCAGTGTTTCCGTTAGTGTGTGTGTATATACAGTATGTGTGTGTGTGTGTGTGTGTGTGTGTGTGTGTGTGTGTGTGTTTGTGTGCGCAAGGAACCTCTCTAATGACACTTGCTTTTGCTTTATGCGCACGCACACACACACGGTCACAATGTTATAATGAACAGAACACGCGCACGGATGTTGACTATACAAGTGACGCACACACACTGAGACCATTATGGGAGACGATTACCCATAATCCCAAGCACAGGAGAGAAAAGAACCATTGGCTCAGTTGTGATTAGGTGACGCTTGGCAGACAAAGCGCATACGCACTATTTGTATATCAAGACATTTATTAAAAAATTTTGCTTGTCTTGAAAACGCTCCCAGACCAAGTTACTCACAATCCAAGGGTCCACTGCCTAATGTACTTCTGGAACCTCTTTATTAAATGTTTTTAAATTATAATAATAACGGTCAACATTTGTAGGTATAAATGTAATATGAAATTTACTCTGCATAAAGCCACCACAATTATTGACTCATGAATAATTGGTTGCTGTGTTGCTGTGACTATTACGCAGAGCAACAAAGCACTGATTGGCCAAAGTAGCCGCAGGAATTTTCATTTAGAACAGCGAGCTGTCTCTCTGATGCTGTAACCTCTCGTAGCCGGAGGTCAAGAGAGAGCTGATTGGCCGAGCTCTCTCAAGGAGGAGGGATGAGATGTACTTAGTGCTCCCACATTAATCACGGCTCTACAGCCAATCAGGGGCGTCTGTGAGCTCACGCAAGTGGAAGGAGCGAATAGCGCTGTCCTCCGAGTGTGTTACGCGGTCCCCAACGGTGCAGGAGCAAGCAGTTTGAAAATATGCGGTCTGCTGGCGTCACGTGGATCGGAGGAAACACGTGATAGTCTTCGGCCCCCCTGACTGAGTGGTAGTAGTAGCCTTAATGTGGGAGCCCCCTAGTGACAGGGAGGAATTGGACACGACTAAATTAGGTGAAAATCGGGAAAAAATCCGCCCCCCCGCAAAAAAAAGAACAGAGAGCGGGAAGCAGGCGACAAACAATAGCTGTTATTTTATTAATATAACTCGACATTATCAAACTAAAATGTGGCGTGATTTAAATGTGACATTTCTTATTTGTGATTATTTATGTTTATATATCAGTTTGCAAATTGCACATTTACCCACCCATCCTGAACATAGTGAGTTAAATTACCTTATTTAGTTCTGCAAACAATGATGTTAGCCATTAGGACAAGTTTTAATCTCACTCACGCACTTATTGTCTATACCGCTTTATCCTGTATTCAGGGTCGCAGGGGGTCTGGAGCCTACCCCAGAAGGCTTAGGGCACGAGGCAGGGTACACCCTGGACAGGGTGCCAATCCATCGCCAGGGCACACACACATATACTTACTCACTCATTCACAATCAGCCTAATCACATTCGCTAATCAGCCTAATCTGTGGGAGGAAACCGGAGTACCCGAAGGAAACCCACTAAGCACGGGGAGAACATGCAAACTCAATGCACACAGAGACGGGAATCAAGCCTGGCTGGGAATCAAACTCAGACCCTGGAGGTGCAAGGCGACAGTGCTAACCACTACACCACCGTGCCACCAGGTTTTAATCTATTTAAAACAATTAATGGCCATAATATTAAGTATATTGTGCATGCAGTGTTTACTATCCGCTGCCCACGATAACTTTTAGCTGGGAATAGCAACGCCTGTGATTTGCTGAAGTCGCTGCAGTCGTTAAAGTGTTTTCTGTCAGAACGGAGAGTAAAAAGCAGTTTGAGACCACAACACACAACCATGGCTTTATCCTTTAAAATTGTATTTTATATACTGTACCATTTTTGTGTGATTGCATTTTGTGAAAGGTTTTTCAGCTAATAGAAGTGTTTTAAAATATTTGTTTATTGTAAACCTGAAAGGTGTATTTTACCTGTAATCTAAGGCAGTTTTCAAATATACGAATGTGATATAATTTCATAGTTGAATGTCTTGTTCAATAGGAAAATTACTTTTATAGTTCTCAGAGAGACACATTAGCACCATTAAGGTACAAAAGGACTTGCCCCTTGGGTGGTACCTTTAAGGACAAGATTTGTACCTTTGATTAAGGTACAATAATGTACCAGCAAGTTTATAAAACAAAAGGTACATTTTGGTGGCCCATGGTACAAATAATGTCCTTGATGGTAATGACAGAATTAGTACAAATTTGTTTCTCTATATTAGGGTACAGTTCTGTGCCCAGGGTACCACCCCAGGGACAATGGTTTGTACCTTCATTAGTAAAAAACTGTATCTTTATTTCCAAGAGTGTATGACAAGCTGCAAAGTGCTTACACAATTTAAAACTACCTTAGCAGCAACGTCATTTCCACTCTCATCTGCTCCAACTACTCAGCATTCAGCATGACCAGTATTCTAATTAGCAGACTGATTATCTGTCTTCATTTGAACTTGTTTCTCACTGGTTCATCTTCAAGTTAGATGTTTTTAAAAACACCATATGGGCTGACTCAAGACTTCAGCACGATACTCTTATGTAATTGATAAATTGGTAAGACAAATGCTGCATGTATTAAAAGTAAAAAAAAAAAAGTCAAGACCACCATACAGCTCACTGTTTTATTTAGCAACTCAGTAACACACACCTCTGGAGGAAAGGAACTAGCAACTCTGCAGCAGGTGGAAAACCCGACAGTTTTTCAGACTGTAACATTGACACCACGTTGAAAATGTAAAAAGTCTTTTTTTAGACAATAATGAGTCTCTCATCAAAGTGATATGTAAAAGGTGGGAAACCCTCCCACCCGAGTCTTTTTTTCTTCTTCTTTTTTTTTTTTGCATGAAACAAACAAATGGAATTACCTGCCATGTTTTCCATCTTTTAGTTGCTTCACATATATTCAGATATATATTTATATTTATCAACACTTTTCTAAAGAATTAAAATATTCAGCCACATGTACTGAAAAAAAAAAGATCACTTTAAAATCACAATAATAAATATAAAAAGGATATATAGCAAATTCAATATAAATGATGTGGTAGCTGAGAGAGAGCACGAGGACTGGTCAATCAGGACATATTAGCCTGGATTTAAAAAAAAAAAAAAAAAACTCAGAGATTCAACAGTTCCTGAGGTTCCTATGTTCCCCATATGGGCAAACAACATGAGGGGAATGGCTTTTAAAATCGCTGAGAAGCTTCTACAAAAGGTCAAAGTGCAAATTCAAACATAGCAGGCCTTAATCAGATTGAAAATCTTTAGTTGACTCGAGCAGTTTGACAGAGGCTATGCTTTCCCCTATATCACTGGCTTTACTTGTACAATATTTATTTCAAGTCTTTGTGAAAGTAGTAATAAAAATCATTAACCATCAGGTCCATTGTGGAGTATTATGGGGAGGACAACTAGTGTTGCACTTTGAGCTGATAAGAAGCTCTCTCTCTCTCTCTGCTTTTTTTTTTGATCCAGCACCTTCATCCACCATCAGGGACTGAAATGTCGCCTCTCAAGGCCCTTGCACATGGATCCCAACCCTGATTCATTCTGAACTACTGCTGAGGAAGTAACACACTTCTCAAGTGCAAAAAAACTGAACAGTGTTTAACAGAGAGGTAACACACACCTGTAAATGAAAACAGGCTTCTATAACAGTTGTACTAGACTAATGTCTTGAGGAATAAAAGCACAATGAGAGTTTTCTCACGTTCTGGGACACTAACGTGAACCGACGACAGACAGTCACAAATGATCACTGTATGCATTTTAAGTGTGCAAGGACCTTAACAGTGGTTTAACCAAGTCTCTATAACTTTCTTACATAACATTGCCCCTCCATGCACAAGATTAAAGAAACAACTTGAAGTCACAAACTGAGGCTGGGTATGTGGGTCTTCAACAAAAAGAAAAAAATTAACTAACAACAAAAAGAATCTAATCCTCTGTACATGTAAACATCACACACTTCCACTGAGTCAGAACCAGAAAAAAATAATACAAAGCTTCACATTGGTATACAAAGAGAAACCAGGCTTCAGCCTACAGTTTCCAGGCAGGTACAGGAGTAGAAACAAATCAAATACAATAATCATAGTAAGAACAATAACAATAATCTTACAAAGCACCACAAATGAAAAGAACACAGGCAATGGTTGTTACCACATTTTGATTGCAGACCTCTGCTGCACTTATAAAAAAATAAGTCATAGCATTTCTTCTTCATTTTTTTTTTACCTCCAAAGTTTAAATTTTTTCGATGTGTGTTTTTGAGCATGTTTGTTTAGATGTGTCTTGCATTTTTCTTTGTGAAGAGTTACACAGCTCTCAGACCTTGTTCTCAAACACATACGAACATAAATACATTACGTTATTTCACATGAAATCTCACTAAAGAAAACAGAACAGAAACGATCGTGTAGAGCAAGTGGACATACCAGCACTGTTATGTGTTTGAATCACTATACACTCCTTTTTCAGCTCGCTAAAACACGCATGGGAAATCAAACCGATCCCTTCATCAACTGTTTCTCACAGTGTCTGACAACGGATGCCACTTCCATTTTCTGTTTGGATGCAGGTCTCGCTAAAACATGTGCATCTTTGAGAATAATGACATTTTGCCTTCTCTGTGTTAAATAAATGTTCATCAAATAAATAAATTACTTGAAGCAGTAAAGAGTACAGTAACATATGTTTTCCAATATTATAATCCTTGATTCCAGATTTAAGACATTTACTAAATTAAACAAGCCATAAAGTGCTTAAATATTTTAAATTATTTTAAGATGTAATCTGATGTAATTCCTGCACAGTCTTTGTCAGATTGTATTCTTCTGCGTGTCTGAATTCCCTGTTATACGCAGAATTGGCTAAAGTGTAATTTTGTGTCTACATTGTGTCAGTTCCCTTTAGAGGCATACGTAAAGAACTTTATAAATCTTCCAGACATATATAGAATTGAAAATAATAGAAATTACACACACATCAGATTAAAATAAACAATTACAGTAAACCAGTGGAAATGCATCGCTCCGCTTACCTGACACCCCCAGTAGGAATAGATTTCTGGTTCATAATAATTTTTTTCTGGTTATGGCTACAACAGTTGGAGTGTTGTTATTCCACTTGAAGGCTTGAAACACACAGCTTAAATAACTTTACACTGCTTAACTTTTCCAGGATTGTCTTTTGCTTTATTTAATACAGTGTCTTGTTGTGCGAGGCCTGAACTCTGTGACATGTTTTGAAATTACCAAGGGGGGCGTGAGACAAGCAAAAGGGAGCTCGGCGTCTGAGTACGTGGTGTAAAATAGCTATGTGCACTACATCACTCAAATGAATTTTGATGACAGGAGTAGGAGATGTAAGTGTTGAACCTCAAATTATTCGGAAAATCACTAAGGTGTCCAGCCATCACATGAATTATGACATACGTAGTATGGAGGTTTTTTTTTTTTTTTAAGCTTTGGCCTACTTCCACTGATAATTAGGTCCCTTTGCTTAAACAGTTATGCATATGTACATAAATAAGTTCCTCAGATGGTTCTTATTGGTCCCCGTGCAGTATGAAAGTGACATAGTTATGAGGTTAGAAAACAAGAGCAGCATTCACAACTTAACAAAATTTGTTTGCAATGCAGCATGGGAAATGCAGTCTTTTGTCTTATTTTATTTTATTTATTTTTTTGTTTGTTTTTGTGAGCTCATTTCCCAGAACTCATTGCAGTGCTGAGGATAAAGGGTTGCAAAGGCAATGGGGTGTGTAGGAGGGGTCGAGAGCGGGGTTGTAAGTATCTCAGCGCAGCTTCATTTGCATAATGTCCAACAGTCTGACATGCCCATTTGACTAAATTTATAAATCTGTAGCAGGCAACATCAATCAAATCATTAAATATAGTTTTTGTTTGTATGTTTTGTTTTTATATATGAGAAAGAATAAACGTATGTAAAGAATTTAACTATGTTGTGAAAAGTGTGTGAAATTTTCACACAATGCACTAAAAATATCATATACATTGCACCTTACCCCCAAACTCAGTAGCATTAATCAAATATTAGATATTTAACAAATTCCCCGATTTATCTTTGATGGTATCTTCAGTGTAAACTAAAGGTTTGTCTCTATGGCAATTTTATACACTTATTGGCTAATAATTTCCTACTGGGTCTGCTGTTTACATCTTGTAGACATATATACAGCCTGTGGGGAGGCAGTGGGACAACAATTTTTTTGTAATCCAGCCCACAAAATGAATTTAAATCCATGTGCTGAATTAAAATCGATTTGTGGACCATAATTAAACATAAATATGAAAAAGGTCCAGTCTCTGTTATTCCACTAGGGATAAAAAGAGCCAAATATAAACTAATGACAGTCAGAAGATCGTGAGTATGAATTCCACCAACGCCACAGTCAATGCCCAGAGTCAAGGGAACAATATTTCCCATGTGCTCTGGGTGGGGAGACATTACTCTACACTCCCTGTAAATTACATCGAATCATGACAGTCTATGAACTCATGTAGG
Source organism: Dinotopterus cunningtoni (assembly GCA_028565755.1). NCBI lineage: Eukaryota > Metazoa > Chordata > Actinopteri > Siluriformes > Clariidae > Dinotopterus > Dinotopterus cunningtoni. The sequence continues at coordinate 3,542,701 of JAOTRS010000031.1, forward strand.
TGGCAGGGAGCAGGCTTTACATGTCTAATAAGAAGCACATGTTAGCTTTTACCCTTCACAGTATGATAGAGAGAGCTGGCTGAAAGGTGGGAATTGGTAGATGACTAAATTTTGAAAGGGAATTCTTTGCTACAAAAAGTTTAAGTGGGTCAAATAACTATGCAAGATACTATACTGTAAAAAAAGAATATATATGGTAATGAATTTCAGTCTGTTTATCAATTTTATATATGATATCTGTTTAAGCCATGTG
>JAOTRS010000031.1:3559957-3578579 GCA_028565755.1 Dinotopterus cunningtoni
GGGAGGACTGGGGTTGGTGTATCCCTAGTATCTGAAATATATGTATTCTTGCACATGTTCTTTCTTTTCTCGTATAGAGGCGCTCATATAACTTATTGATTTAATGCAAATGGCGTGTACCAGGACCCTAGAGTAGTGCAAAAGCATGGTGGTTACACACGGTCAGGTTGCAGACACACAGATATCTGCAGTAACGGCAAGGATATCATAAATGCTCTCTCTGTCAAAAAAGATACTCTCACCTTATAATATGTTGAAAATATAGTGATCAGAGGTCTAATCAGAGTTAAAGTGCAGGAACTTACAAGCTTTTCTCATTTAGAAGAACCTTTTAACACACTGCAGCAAAGAAGATAGGACATTACACATAAGTAATTATAGTTTCATTTGGATATGAATTAAAATAAAAAGTAAGACATTAAAAATACTAATATTATGTTCTCTCCAATCAAAATTAAAATCTTCTTCATAACACACAGCCACACACATTAGGACATTAGTGAGCAGTGAGATGTAAACAGCGCTCCAATGCAGCAAGTTTTTTATGGACATGAGGACAAAATAAAAATAATCCATATTCTAGGCTAATAACCACTCTGGCTACTATAATAAAAAATATCTAGTATTTTTACGGTAAGACGCATCAGCTGTGTGAAGCCCGTTCAGTGTTCTGAGGTCATAGCGGTGTAACTTCGAGCTGTCAGAAAGGTTAGCATGTGGCACGAGACAGGCAATGGGCTAACTATGCAGCTCTTCAGAATTAATGAAGTGTATAAATCCGTTTATCTCCTACCTTTCTTTAATAGCGCCAATATTTTCGCGTGAATTCCCCTACGGAGCCAGTTAGAGGCTTTTTTAACCTTCGTGTGTTTTCCCTCACAGAGCCGGTGTGTGAATCAGGCTCGCGCGGACTCACAGAGAGGGGGCGGGGTCACTGCTCGCTGTAAAGCCACGCCCAGTCAGAATGACAGAGCAGCCTGATCCAGCATGATTGACAGCTTGTGGGCGTTCCCACCTGCCTGCGCATCCACTCCGGTCTTTTTGATTTGCTTTTCCTCGCCCTCTACTTAAACAGAGGTTAATTACACCCAGGAATTTTCAGGACAGTTTCGGGTACTTCCATCTCTCTCAGCCAGGTATCAGTATAGTGTTGCGGCAAATCACGTAGGTATTCATCTTTATTTATATGATGAATGAATTACTATGAAAGGTCCTGCAGCTACAGGGTCGGAGTGGTTATGTAGGTGTGAGGGATGTTAGTCTGGAGTTATGAGAGTAATCAGTAAGTATACAAAGAGAGAGTAGTAGAATGATGGCAGAGAAGGATTTTGAAAAAATAAATAATGTGATTATTACAACAGACTGTATTTCTGTCCACATGGTCTAATGCATATTAATAATAAAACATAAAAAAAACTTGTTTTGTGATAAAAAAAAAGTAAAAAAAAACCTTTTTATTGCGTATGTGCTCCACTGCGAATGGGTGAACACTGCTCTCTGGTGTTAAAATGCTGTCATAGAATTTTATATTAGAAGCGGCCAGATTACACACAATGTTACTAAAGAGCTTAAAATAATATTGCCAGACATGTTAAAATGTATTGTACAAAAAGCATTATGGCCTAAATCCATGTCATATTTTTGAACTGTTTATAATATATGTGTCTAGGTCACACTCCATAGTAAGTGAGTCTCAAGGTTTTTTTGTTGTTGTTTGTTTAATCCATGTGCAAAGAGAGGTGTACATTAGTAACCCATGTACTGCTATTCCAGGCACCCAGGTATATACTGTTGCTTAGGCAACCAAAGCTATAGAGGTTTACCTTGACAACCATGTCCTGCAAATTACGGCCCATAGGCTTGTTGTACATTTACTGAACTGTTTGGATTATATATATATAGGCCCTAAACAATATATAAATTACTAATAAAATAAATCACTATGCATTGAATATCTCTAACATTGCAATTTAAATGAAGCAAGGTTTCCACTAGCAATAACCATGCCTCTGGTAATCTCATATACTATGATATGGATACAATATTCATTTATTTTTACAGTACACTTTGCTGCACAAAGAATAGATATGCAAGAATGTGTTTGTTTTGTTTAAAGATGCCAGAACTAAATAGCAAACACAATTATTTTTAATATAAATTAAATGTATTTGTATTAATAATAAAAGGTGGTTTAGCTAAAACATTTCGGCACAATTGTGTCACAATTGTCTAGTACACACACATTACAGGCAATTTTGAAATGGCAATTAACCTACTGTGCATCCAGAAGGCTGGTGTCAAACCCTCGGCCATAGGGATGCAAGATCACAGTGCTAACCACTAGGCCACCATGCCACCCTGACGTGAAACCATAGTATTTATTCAGAACTAGGTTGCAGCTACAGTAGTTTACCAATCTACAGTATTTTATGTATTTGAATTTGCATTGTTATTTTAGCCAGTAGAAAAAAAAATTATGCCAGTAGTGTGAGAAACCCTTTAAGGGACAATAAGTGCACTAAATAAACAAAAAGATGTTTAGAAAATGAGAAAGGATATTTGAATAAAAGAAAATAATGTTTTTAGCCAGGTGCAACCACACACTTTCTTATGCCATTTTGGAATGTGGAGTTTTTAAGAAATGATTTTTTTTCTTTTTACTGTAACAAAACTTTTTGTTTCTCTCTTATGAAAATATATTGCAACACCCCTGTGTACTTACCTGTTCGTTGGTATTCATGCACTGCAGTTTCATCTGTTTCAGGTAGGTGGCAGTAAGAGGCATGTTGTAGTCGATGAGGTCTGGGACCAGTGAGGTGGGTCGGTCATTTTCTGTGGGGGTGAAATAAGCTTTAGTCATTTTTTTTTTTTATCCAAAACACATATCCAGAAATTATATAGTTAAATGATAAGTAGGAGACATTAAAGAGTCCAAAGTAATGCATATCAACAATTATAAATTAAAACAGGAAATTATCACAGAAGAAAATAACTACAAATAATAAAAAAATATATTATGGTATTAAAATATAGTATATTGTATTATACATAATTGTATATTATATATTAAAGTACATTCTGAGACACTATAAAACACATCCTTTTGCCAATATCCACAGGTGGACCAAATAAGTAGATCAGGAGAAACTGCTTTCTAACAGTCCTCACTATGTCCACTGGAGGGCGATGTTGAGACTCATCGGTTCAAAAATTCCTGAAAATATCTTGGGTCTTTGTTCAAACACAATAACCACTGAGTTGTCTTTGTTTCACACAAGTCTGTTGACTCTAGAATGTCTGCTTACAGATTGCCACTATTTCATTTAAACATCCCCATCTGTTTCACCTGGACTCAAAATGAGACAACTCAGAAAACCCACTTCAAATCCTTTAAAAATAAAACGTCTCTGAGAGTGGATTAGTCACTTACTAATGACTAACACCAGGCAGGTATCAATTCTGTGTGCTTAAGGGACTAAAATATACTATACGTACTGTATGGTAAAATGTGACCCATCAAATCAGGTATTAAGTCACATTTTTGGTGATTTGAGTTTTTTCATATTCATATTTTCAGATTCCTGGTTCAGTAAATTACAGTTTGATACCAAGTATATTGAGTGCTGAGAGATAGCCAGTGTTTATGATGAAGGCCTAGAAAAACATCGATATCCTTTTTTTTTTTTTAAATAAAAAATGTTTTCTTGTGATGTAGGAAAGGGGTAACCCTCAGCCTCGTTCTGACACTAAGATCTCTGATCAACCTCAAAACCAACTTGACCAGCAGTGCGAGTTTATAGCTTAAAACTGCACATTTTTCAATCACAAATGGAGTAACCAGCTTGTATCTCACTAAATTGCTTTAAGGCAATGGTTAATAATGGTTCTAATTAAACATTAGATTACAGTAATAGATTAGAACTTTCTCAAGATTCAGGAATTATTTACTTTTTACTATTTACTTTTTGTAAGTCGCTCTGGATAAGAGTGTCTGCCAAATGCCTAAATGTAAATGTATTTATCTGATATTTTTAGAAATTTAAAATTTGATACATTTCACTCACTACACACTATTGGCCTTACTGCAAAACTAACCTGTGCAACTTAATACCTGACTTTATATCGATAGGTCAGTGGCTCAGTGTGTTAAGGTTCTGAGTTTTTGATCAGAAGGTTGGTGGTTCGAGCCCCAGCTCCCCCAGGTAGCCGCTGTTGGGCCCTTGATCAAGGCCCTTTACCCTGTCTGCTCCAGGGGTGCCATATAATGGCTGACAACCACTGGTATACTAACAAGTGCTGGGATATGCAAAGAATAAAAAGTAATTTTAATGACTATTTACTACTGTAACAGAATATGATGTATTTTTGTATACAAGATGTATTTTAGAAGGGAAACTGTAAAATGTGCACTCAACAACTCAATCATGTCTTTGCTGAATAGATTAGATTATAGATTGCTGGATAGAAACAAAGACCATGTTAAAGGTCACAAATAATAATAATAACAATAATAATAATAATAATAATAAAAACTTTTTATGGTAAATTGTAATTTGTAATATCACATATGTTTATAGCATATGTTTGTAGTTGCCATATACAATATGTTGTCGAGCATAGGTTTTGTTGAATATATGTTTAAAATAGATGAAATACTTCATGCTTTATATGGGATAAAATTGTTACCCCTCATTCATGAACTACAGTTATACTACACTATGAGTGTAAGGGGTAATAAGCCCCAATGATAGCATAATGAACTATATAACAAAAAACACAATTGACCAGGAGTTACACCAGGAAAGTAGACTTAATATGAATCTGAATGAGTGAATGTTTGTAGTCCTGTTCTAATAATCAAAATCTGACTTTTATTTGCTCAGGGGTGAGAATAAAAATTCTGACCTTTGAACTCTGCAGTGCTGGGGTTGATGTGCATCCTCTTCTGGCATTCCCCACAGCTCATCAGAAAGCGGGTCACAGCCTCGCGGGGAAGGAAAGCGTATGTCTCTGCAATCTGGCAACCACAGAAGGAGCGAGAAGGAGAGGAGAAATGGGGGTTAAAGAGATGGGATAAGAGGATGGATGGGATTAGAGGTATCTTTGTGGGGAATGTTGTCGGTATAAGCCGAAGGGCAAAAATGGCCATGGTCATTGATTTTAATATTTGATTTTATTTGATTTATTTGATCATCTGACCATTTGCATCCCATGTCACAGCAGAATCGATTATCCTATGCTGTCCTATTCCTGACCTTTTTTTTTTTTTACACATCCCCTCCCTGTCCCTCTCCTGCTGCAGCTGTTTTGTGTGTGACCTTCATGCACACACAGAGCTAGAGGGGGGGTGAGAACGAGAGCTGAAGCAGGAGGCTCATCAGGGACGCCTGGATCTCCTGATCCCGCCTCAGGCTGCGCAGAGGGAAAAGGCCACCCAGGGAACAAACACATGCACTTCCCAGAATGCCACAGCCCAAGACAGCCCTCCCTTCCCAGTGTGGCTGTGTAGGACTTACAGGGATGGCCGTGCTATAGGACCTGACAGCAGTTCTCTCCAGGGTAGAGGATGAGGAAAAGAGATGAACCCCAAGTCCCAACCACCACCAACACACACACACACACACATACACACACATGCATATACTCTCTCACTCTCTCTCTTTCCCCAGTAACCCATATTGACATGATCCCTCAAACACTGGACAAATATAGCAGTTCTGTACAAATGTATTCCTTCCACTGGCAGCCATCCATCCAAACCTATACACAAACAGGTGCTTAGATCACACAGCATGTCTAAAACATGATAAATTACCACAGCTACTTTACCTCACCACAAGAGGGCAGGGTTCAGAGACAAGGCAGCTGGTCAAAGGGACAAACCTTGAATTTTGTAGTCTTATAGGAGATATGTTAATTCCTACCTGTCTGTGCTGACTACATATTTAATTCTTTACATCCTATCAGGCTCCAGGTAAAAATCGCCATCTGTATATGTGGACCAAATCATATCTAATTTCAGGCAAGATTCTAAATGTAATCATTTTAAACTGAAACATACACAGTATCTACAAAGCATGTAACCTCCCAAACACTGCATGAAAGCAAGCCTTTCTAAAACAGCTAATCTTTTCTTTGAGCATCTTCGGCCAGAGGTGGAGTTGGGGTAAACAACCTATCAGCATCAGTCACGGTTGATTACAGCCAATCAAAGCCTGTCCGACCACAGCAAATCACACCAATCACAGAGCATCTCTCCCAGTCACACCTCATTTTAAAAGTCACAGCCAATCAACAGACGTTAAGGGCAATAATATAGCGGATAGTGTTAGTGATGGACAGTTGAGCGGGTCTCTGTGGGAATTGGTGTGCCAAATGTCAAAAACAGTCCTATCAGGTGGCTAATAGTTTTAATTAGGTGATTAGCAAAGAGCTCGATGGGGGCGGAAACCTGACACCTGCTTTCTCACACTGTGGGATTATAGCTTACAGACTACTCAACAGTTTCACGGGTGTCTTTTTTTTTTGGGCAATTCTCCATATAACTGTAGTAGCGATGAAAAAATGAAACCTCAAGCAGCAGATACAAGAAGACTAAATATATTACCTACATATTTGCATATAGGTTACAGACAGTGTAGCGAGCAGGTGTACTCATGCATGCACACACATGCACGCACACTGACACTTTGGAGTGTAATCTTCTGAACTGTACACCAGATGTTATGTTTATTTGCTCTTTATGGTGCTACATTTATTGCATATGGTTTACAATCTGAAATAAATTGAACAGTTTTGCTCGGTTTTTGCACGGTTATGCCAATTAGTTCATCCTAATTATGCTTCTATTGTGTGCAGTTTGTGCCATTAATCTGGTGGATCAGGTTATTTACTGTATTGTGTAGCATCTGTCACACATTTTTGTGCACTCTATCTGGTCTCATGCTGCTGTAATCTGTTAAGTGCAATACTATTATTTAGGAGGAACAACTTCATCTGTAAGCACGTATATGGATGGAATGATGATACAAAAGGTTTTCACGTTTACAAAAATATCCCAGGACATGATTATTTTTTAAATGAAGGTTTTATCATTTACAGCATTGAAGGAGGGAGCTTCAGGTACAAGGTCTTTTCAACTGGGCTGTGTTTCAGTACGACCAGTGAATAAAGTAAAATCTTAATTGAGGAATTAGTTCCTCTAGAGTTAGAAAACTTGCTTAAAGGTGCACTTTCTGTGATGGTGATACGAAAGGAAGAAAAAGAAAAAAACAGAAGCTCAACTATTTTTTAGGTGTCTGAGAATGTCACTGCTGTCTTCAGGTTTTAAGCAAGAGCAATTAATTTGCAACTACATAAACAGACACATGCATTAAGACACATGCAAATTCACTTTCACTCACTCAGTCATCTCCTATACCGCTTTATCCTGTATTCAGGGTCGCGGTACCTGGAGCCTATCCCAGGAGACTTAGGGGAGACGAGGCAGGGTACACCCTGGACAGTGTGCCAATCCATCGCAGGGCACACACTATGGTCTATTTGGGAACGGCAATTAGCCTAACCTGCATATCTTTGGACTGTGGGAGGAAACCAGAGTACCCAGAGGAAACCCACCAAGCACGGGGAGAACATGCAAACTCCATGCACACATTGACAGGAACCAAGCCTGCCCGGGAATCGAACCCGGACCCTAGAGGTGCAAGGCGACAGTGCTAACCACTACACCACCATGCCGACACATGCAAATTCAAGTAGAGCAAAAACAATAGGTCTTATTGCTCTACAGAGATGTGGAAAAAAGTGACCTGGTCAGACAAGCCATCCTTTCCTATATTCTAAACAGGATGGTGAGTCTATATGTGTTGTACACCAAGATAACAATAGTTCTGAATGTTTAACCTTTCAGTAAGTGGTTTTCTTATCCTGTGCAGGTTTAGGGTGGGGCCTGGAGCTAACCTACTGCAGGCACAAGTAGACATACAGGTTATGGGCAATTTGGAAATGCCAGTCAACCTACTGTATATGTCTTTGTATTGGACAGAGCATAGAGGGGGAACATGTAAACTACTCACACAATGGACGGGAGGCAAGATTTGAACCCCCAACAACACCGGAGGTGCAAGCCAACAGTGCTAGCCGTGAGCCATCATGCCATCATAATAAAAATGCTACATAATAAAAATAATCTATATTAAAAATCTAAAAAGATTTTGGACCCACATCTTAGACAGCGTTATCATCACTACCATCATCAATTAAAGGATTATCTTTTGTAGGAATGGTATTAATACCTTTAGTACAGTTTCAGAATCAGAAAAAGCAATACAAGCTGATAAGCAATGCATGTACATGATTATTTCAAGTCACAAGGGTGACACAAATGGCTAAATGTGTATTTCTTTTTTAGTGTGGAGTTGTTGCTTTTTTCCCTAAATGCTATGAATCCACCTCACATATCTTTGTCTCAATGCATAAACGAGCCTAATTTTTTAAATATTGCTGCATTGTAAATATCCAATGTATTTATTTATGTCTTGGATTAGTTTTCAGTTAGACATATAGTAGACCATAACAAATAATAATCATGTTTTTGTAGTGAGTGATTGACAGCAAATTGGAACAATTTTTAATTACAAAGAATTTTATCATAAAAAACATTGAAAAGAATACAAAATAAAAAAGTTCAAAGTAAAATGCATCAGCAGCCTCCTCCTCTACTAGTGTCAGTTTCACTTTGGTAGTTGATGACAGCACCTTATTATACTGTAGTAGACCATAACTGGTAAGGAAACTGTAATTTCTAACAACAGCACATTCTCCAAATATCCATCAAATGTTTTCACAGCAGCTGCTATTGTGTCTAGCTGAAGGTTTCATTTTACTAATCACATGGCAAAAAGCAAATACGTGATTGGCTCTTTACTATACTCACATTTTGCTAAGAAATGCATTAGCGCTTAGTGCATTTTGAAATCAAATCCTTTATATACAGTACATTTACATTGCTATGTATAATTGAGATCAGATGATATAAAAAGCAAATTCATTAATTTTTATAAACTATCCATAGTTTCTCTTACTTCAACAATGTTCTCATTGAACAAATCATGTGTGAGGAAGCGCAGGGGATGAAGCTAGGGTAGGTCGCACAAACTTGCTGAAAGCTAATCAAATCACTATGAGACATAAACATGCAATAATGTCATTTAACAGTTGTAATCCGTACATACTGTTTGGGTAAATTTTACCCATTTTGACATTTGATAGCAGTAAAAACACCTTAAATAACATTATTTGCGCTAAAAACTAGGGGCCTTAACACCCTTTTGCCGATGTGCCCACCATAAGGCTACATTTGCCAGTATTCCCACCCATGCAGACTACCTACTGCACCTCCAAACGTAACAAAAATAACCCGTTAAAAGGTCATGAAATGAATAGTATATAGTAGAGCTGTAAAAAACTGGCAGATTGTCAATTCGATTCAGTTCGATTTTGGAGCAATTTGATAGCATTAGGCATGTTTATTGTCTGATTTGTCTCAAGAATCTATATTTCTCACAGATTTTAAAGTATTACGAACAACTATTTTAAATGCCAAGTCTCATACAAAGCATACAATCTTCTGTTCCTTCTGTGCTATGATTAGGTGGTGGTACTGCACCAACCACCCATGAACTTAAAGTAGAAGAGTAGAGTCTCTGTATTTGCAGAAGATGGAAGCGATTGTATTCCGTTTACGACTAACGCAATCTACAAGTTAACTCGCTTCTAGCACAACGCTGAATCCCAAATCAATTCCTAACCCCCAATTAATGGCACAAATTAGTATGGGATCCTACGAGGGATCCTACCCTACACCCTAGATAACGTACTAGCTTTCCATTTGACGCTATTTTGGATTCAACCATGGGAGTTGGCTAATATTCTTAAGTGAGTTTCTTAGCACTGTCCAATACCTCCATGGTTTATTCCCCACACCGTTTGGCTACCGCTACTGGTACTGCTTCGAATTTAAAACCTTCACTTTCAAGTTCATGCTGTCTGGGTGAATATTATCACGGTTGTGACATCTTGGGCTCATGCCTACTGTATGACCATAACAGTTATCCGTCTTGTGGGATATTGCATAAATCTCACACACATACCAACGTGTCATCTAGAAATAAGAATGGTAAAAAAAAATGGTTATGGGACATATTGGGCACGACTGCACTGCTTTCTATAATGATGACTAAAATTATGAATTACTTCGTCAATACTTTTAGTTTTTTTTTTTTTTCATTTGTATAACTGGGTGTCTAAATCTCAAAACACAACACAAAATGTACCTTCAATTTCAATTCTATATAAAATATATGAAAAGTGAAAGGTGCTGTCACTTAGTATGAATTACAGTATAAACTTTCTCTCAATTGTGTTAGAAAGTATTTATCACTTGTATTTACCAGAATAAACTTCCTCCTTTTAATTTTTTGTCCTGTATGGAAAAAAAACAAGTGACAATAGACCAACCATTACGATTTCGGCTACTATCTTGCTTTGTGTTTCTTGCGTACTTAAGTGTGAGCAAGTGTTAGAAACTGTCATGCTCTCCCTTACCGCTTTGTAAGTCTTTTTCTGGCCAGCGTGTTTGGGTGCTCTTCCTGGATCCGCTCCCATCTCCACATGCATGGCATAGATGATGTCGAAGAAATCCTCCACCACTGCCACGCGCTTCAGAGAACTGTCCTGTGACTGTCCGCTGTCAGAGCACTGCAGGCCAAAGATGAAGACAGAAGACAAATGAGGACATTAGCTTCTTTATATGGATGAATACTGATGCTGCTAATACCTGCTATGCAGAATGAAAATACCATGTAGGCTACTTATTTCCTTACTCAATACACGTTACTGCAACAAAAGTACTGAATATTGCAATAGAAGTTAGAATGTTAGAGTACAAACTTCCTTGGATGAAAACATATTCTTACAAGAATATGTAAATATTCTACATTAATTATATGCCACATAATTGCATAATTGTTTAGCAGATTCTATTATGTCTATATATTATTGTATTTACAGATCATCATGACTTTGGAATTCCACCCTAACAGCAGTAGATCTTGATAAACAGAGCAATGCAAGGTGGCATATTTTGCTGCACAAAAATAAATCTCTATGCAGAAATGCCAGTATGTCTTTGGAGTTGTTTATGGTCTTCGCCATGATAGACTGTAAATCTGAGAGGCCATGCCTGAGATACTGAACTAATATCACAATTATAGTTGTTTTATGTATGTATAGTTGTTTTATGAGAATAAAAATGACTGGGTACTGCATCACAGAGTGAGTGATGAAATCCCTGAACATGTCCCTGTGTCAAACCTAATGCCTCCTCTAACACAAAGGCCTTGACAAGCAGAGGAGCTGAACTATTCAATCCACTCAGACAGAGACGAAGAGAGAGAGTGAAAGGAGTGTGGTTTGGATTGCTTTTTTATTGCATTTTAAAAATAACACTGTTGTATGCCACACTCACCCACTGCCCCACCTCCTGCCACAGGCCCCCTTTAAATACCTGCTTTCCATCCTCCTGACCCCGTTGTTATGGCAACTGTCGGCACTCTTTCAGGCAGGTGTGTGGGGCAGGGGGTCATGTGATGCCTGCTGAAACTCTGATTGCTACAACAAACGCCTGGCACCTCTGTCCCACATGGGCCACATTGTCACCTGTTTGTTCTTTGGCTTTTTGTTTTTTTATCCCTCCATGTTTGTACTTTCCTTTGTTTCTTCAGCTCACATTTTTTTGTCCTCTACCCTACTGTAGTCTAATTTGTTGCTCTGTATTCACCTTAAGGCTGCAAATTAGGCTGACATTTGGCCCATATCTGTCTACTTTATGCTTTTAAGTCAGTTGTGCACAGTCCTTTTAACCCATATTGTACTGTGCACAGGATGTATTACTGTATCTCAGACACAACAAATACATCGCTTCAGTGCTTAATTTGCGATAATGCTAGAATACTAGATTCTTACTTAGAGGAAAGATACCTATGCACCTGTGTGTTACATTTCTTTGTTTTGTGAGACTTGCAGCAGGTGTGTGTGTGTGTGTGTGTGTGTGTGTGTGTGTGTGTGTGTGTGTGTGTGTGTGTATGTGATTATCTGGTGTAAGAGGAACCACAAAGAGCAGTGTACTTCTTCCTTTATTTCGTCCTTCCTTCTATACTTCCCTCATCCCACTAGATATCTGTGTTCTTTCTCACTCCTCCTTCATTTCTTTTTACCCAATATTTTCTTTCGCTCTTTATTCACTCCTCTCTATCCATCTCTTTCTTTATCCGTCCCAGTACCTCTTCTTTCTTCTCCTTTCGCTCGCTCCTCTCTCCCAAGTGCCAGGTAATGAACGTTCCTATGGCAACTAAAACCAGTGCGCAGAGTGGGTTCGCTTTAATCCGGCCTTCTCTAGTCGTCCTCCCGTGCATTTGCTTTTATTCCGAATAATAATTATCACCCTTATTATGTTCCCATCAGTGAAAATATGTGTGACTGGCCATGGCTTTAACACAGTGTTCAGCCTAGCAGGACAAAATGTGATGTACATATGTCATGGGTTTATGGGGTCCTGTCCTGGTTTAGTGCTCATTTGCTTTCTTTCACTCGCTTTCATGCTCATTCTTTCTCTTGCTTTCTCTTTCTCTCTCTCTCAGCTACAAGAGACTATTTCAGAAATAACCCCTCTAGGACATGATGCGATGCAGACTTCTGCTCCTTTGAGAAGAAAACCATAGCTTTAGCTACAGGCAAGGTGTGTGTGTGTGTGTGTGTATGTGTGTGTGTGTGTGTGTGTGTGTGTGTGTGTGTGTGTAGCCCTAAGCTCTGACTCCTTCTGTCCTACAAACATCCCTAACTCATCTTAATTTCTCCATTCCAGTTGCCTAAACACAAACACACACACACACACACACACACACACACACACACACACACACACACACACACACAAACACACACACACACACACACCTGTTTCCTTAATCTGAGAGTGGAGGGCACACCACTATGAGAGTGTGGTTGATGAAACTAGGCCAGGGAGGTTGATACCTCAGGTCCATGTCTGATCCGACAAATCCAATGCATACCTCATCTTCAACTACCGCCTGCTACACAAACACATACCGACTAAACCAAGACACAATAATGTGCTGATTTTAGTAAAAGATTTTCTAATAATATTAGATCACTACCATATAATATGCACCATTAGGGATTGCATTTTCGAGCTGTAGTGGATATTTCAGAAGCTAAAGTATGTTTTTTTTTAAAGAAGTCCCAAATCTCAAAGAAAGCGCCATGCAAAAGTTATTCATCCTCCGGCATAAATATTACCTCCTTCTTCAAAAGCAGAGTTGTATTTGTCAGTGCCTCAAATACATCCGGGTGCCATCATTTTCTCTAGCATGGTAAATAACCCACTGCTGCTGCATGTGTCCCAGGGCATATCCTGGAGTTTCTAATAATCTCGCTATGAGCACAAGCTCTCAGTATATGGACTAGCTGAACTGGCTGTATCACCAGGAATGATCTACACATTGTATATACACTCAAAGGTTATTATATTCACTGTCTTATAAGTGCATGTGTGTATGAATTCGTAATCATTAACCTGCAGCATAGTGGCACATGCTACACGTGTGAGTGCGTATGTGTCTCAAAGGATAAGCAGCTGCTTTATTGGGCCAGTGAGTGTGTGGCTTCATTATTGTCACATCATTTTAAAGAAGCCCCATGAAATGTCAGCAGCAGCAATCAGCAGTTCTGTGTTAGAGCTCTTTAGCTTGTTCCCACCTCTCCCTCTCTCTCTCTCTCTTAAATCCTCCTTTTTCCAGATGTGCCATATTATTCATCCTTTCAATCCCCTATCCTGCTCTCTAAACCTCATATTCTTTTTCTACATCTCTCTCTCTCTCTCTCTCTCTCTCTCTTTCATTCTCCCTGTCCTGCTCCAAACAGCTCTGTTGCTAGGATACTGGTGGAGCTGATTGGGCAAGCGGCCGCCTCCGACCCCCCGCACCTCCCTCTGGCAGTCTCACACATGTACACACACAGTGCACTGACTTGCTGAACAGTCCTACACACAGGGGTAATAGAGACAGGGACCACAGTGAGAAGGCAGCTGGGTCACACACACACACACACACACACACACACACACACACACACACACACACACTTTTGTCTTGCTATCTATCCTTGTGAGAACCATCCATTGATATAATTCTTCATGCAGCTAACTAAAGTTATGTTACATTATGAAGCCTACACTAAACATAACCCTGACCTTAACCTCTAACTGACAGGAACCCTTTTAGCTCTTTCAGTTTTTAAAATAAAGCCTGCTGTATATATATAAAAAATCACTTTTTCTTGTGGGGATTAGCCAAGGATATTCCTTCGCAATGCTAAAATAGGATATTTCTATGCTAAGATATAATGCACACACACACACACACACACACACACACACACACACACAACCACAGGGCACGGAAAGAAGATGCCTGGCTAATATTTAAGGCAAAAAGGGCAAAATGTTTCATGCTGAGAGGACATGAAAGCAACCAATCAACCCAGCATGGAACAGTGCTCAGCTCCAGCAACTGTCCTGACAGTAATAGAAACCTTACGCAAAAATGTTCTGAACATAAAAGCACCTAACAATCCCAGGATTATTAATAAAACGTGCACTGCAGCTATGTACAAAACAAATCCAACGGCTAATAACAGGCTACATAACACTCAATAAAAACTAATAGACGTTTAAATTTTAACCTCCATTTTCTGCATCTGCAGTGAATGTGGAATTACCAAGAACAGTATTTTCACGGTACTTAGAAAAGAGAAGTGTTTACTAAAAATAATGCAAGTCTAAAAGTTGTTGAATCTTCTGAAAATGTTTTTCTTTGTACGACACTTTTATAAATTCCTCCATTAAAGGTATCTGTAAATCTGTAGGATTTTTTTCTTTCAGAGTTTCAGAAGACGGAATAGATTTTTATGACTTTCTAACATGGTTTTGTGCAGCTTTAAGATGACATTCTCTCTCTTTATGGATAGAGTGTAATGCTTGCGGTTTTGACTCCACATTCTGTACTTGTGTATTTGTAACCTCTATTGTTTCACCAAACAAATGCTTGTAGACTTCCATTATAAGTGTGCTAATCAGAAAAATGCTGGAGTTTTCCTTGAACTATGCTGTCCTATAATAATTGAGCGAGAGGGAGTGCTATTGTGATAAATATCAGCACAGTTGTGATGCGGTTGCTGGCACGAAGGCTCCATTAATTCTGTTACGATTCCGTTAAATAGCGTTACATGGAAAGCTAATGCGTTAGTGTGTACAATCCCTTGGTCCACACACCGAGTAGGGTCCTCGATCAGGGTTTAGGGAGCAATTTGGGATTCAGCATGGTGTTTTTTGCTGAAAGTGTATCTGAGACTGATTTTGGGTGAAGGTTTTGGCAGGCATTTGCTCTCTCCGTAGTACAGAGGATGTACTGGGATGCGGCGTGGTACATATACAGTAGTTAAATGTCCGTGCTGTTACTGTCTATTATCACTACTTATGGAAACCCTCTCATCCAATCAGATTGCAGTCTCAAACACAAACATTTACATCTAAATGTGCCCTTGCCACTGCTTTTTTTTTCTGAAAAGATTTTGCTGATCCAAAACTGTATAGAAATAGAAATCTTGTGGTAATTACTGCTACAGTATAAGATTTGCCAGGAATGATCATACAGTATAAACTAACACATAATATGAGACATATACATTTTTACCAGCTGCAGTCACAATACAGTTTGTAGTCTTTTTTATTAGCTTCAAAAAGTATAGTCCATATCATGAATCATTGTATACCTAGACATCAGTTATTCAATTTGTTTTCGCTTATGTGAGTCATAACATACAACATCCAACCGCAGGCGCTTGTTTGGAGCAGCTGCGAATGAATCAGAAAGGGAGCTGACAGGTATGTAATGTATGCTTGCAGAAGGTGCTGGGTTATGACGTGTGAAGCAGATGTGCTGGGGAGTGGGACTGAATTCAGCGCTGCATTCTGATTAGCTCACTGCAAATATAGCAACAGGTCACCTCCTAAAGTCCAATCTTCCGTAGTCAGCCCGTCAGGAAGGAAATGGAGCAAAATTGAAAAGCCCTCTTGTCCACAGTGGGGAGCAGAGAAACCGAGAGGCAAGGAAAGATGAGTGTAAGCTTTTTTTTTTCTTTTCCCCCTATCCTTTCCTATCCTTGGGTCTCCCTCCTCCTCCTTTTCCCTGTTAGTTCATAAAGCCCCTTCATTAAATCCACATTACGCCTCTGTCTCTCTCACTCACTGTCTCTGTTGTCCCTCCCATTTCCACGTCTCTCTACAGCCCTCGTTCATTATTTCCTTACTCTCTGCCTCCCTGCTTCCTCTATCCCTGCGTGAAATGTTTAGATAATGCGCATATCACAAACCTACAGGACCCTTAACTCAGTTTATAAGTGACATATTTCCCATGTCACATATTACTGGCTTCATTTCATTTTAGTTAAAATTATCATTATCAAAGCCATGCTCACACAGCTTCAGTTCCCAGCTATCGCTTTGTTCTGTACTGTCATTATCATCTTATTGTAACGCTTTCTTTCGGGGGCAATTATGCTTTTTTAACCCCTTCAGCACAACTGACCCACTCATGGACCTACACTTATATAAAAACTGTAAGAATTGCAAAAAATGAAGAAAAAAAAAAACATGTCTAATCATGTCAGATCTTTTTCCACATAGAATGAGACATAAAAGTAAACTAGATTTAAAAGGAAAACAAGCATTTAATATATTTTTTTTAGGAAAAACAGAATCAAAAGAACACCTGATTGCACATTTTGCACACTGATCAGGTGCATAGAAGTGTAAATCATGTGACCCTTTTCAAAATTAACTGATCACATTCAAACTCTAAAGTAATTGTCATACGTGATCATGACCTAAAACAAAGATCAGGTGCTTCTGTAGCCATGGTTTTTAGCAAAGAGCTAACAGAACAGCAGGATATCATCAACGAAAGTTATTTATCCGGAGATGGGTACAAAGAGTTTTCTAAACAGTAGATGTACTATGGAATGTCATGTAGGCCATTATGAACAAGTGGTGAAAATAGATCACCACAGTGACATTACCAAGAACATAAAGTCTCTCCAAAATTGAGAGAATGACAAGGAGAAAACATATCACAGAGGGGCTCACGAGGCCTTCAGTACAGTTACAAGAGCTGAAAAGAGGACCCTCTGTTAAGAACTGCCCCCCCGTTCACATATACTATATCAGGAAGGTGGCTATTAGGGTGGCAAGACAACAAAAAAAAATGTTTCTCACAAAAAAACAAACAAAAGAAATGCTAGCCTAATTTTTGCGAAAGCACACAAGCAAAAAAAAAAAAACTAGCTGCTAGATGTGTAGCTAGATGTGTTATGTTCTTATAAGACCAAGGCAGAACTTTTTGGGCTCTAGTCAAGATAGTGGATATAGTGCCAAGTGTCTATTTTGGCTCAAGCCTGCAGGTATCTGTTAGATAGCTAAAGATAAAAAAAAAAAATCATCAGCATGATAATTACTCAAAGCACAAATCCAAGTCAACACAGGAATGGCTTCAGAAGGAGATGATCAACATTTGAGAACAAATCAAACAAAACCCTTATCTCAAGCCTATCCAAAACCTGTGGAGCAACTTGAAGAAAGCCCTTACAATTTGAGAGCTCTGGAGCATTTTTACAAGAATAAATGTAATACAGTTACCAAATCAAGATGTGCTTGATCTTACCCAAATATAACTGAATGTGGTATTACAAGCAAATGTGCTTTAACAAAGAATTAGATAGAGTGTGAGTAACTGTATATAACCAGATTATTGTACTTTTTTTTTCCTTTTTCCTAAAAAGTTTCTTCTTATTTTTTACTCGAAATTTGCTGGAAGCTATAAAACAAAACTTCTGACATGGCTTAATTTAAAAAAAAATATATATATATGTTTTTTTTACGCCACAAAAACCTGCAGTTTTACCAGCGGTGTGTATCCTGTATATCCATTGTATACCAGCATTAAAAAAAATTCATTTATCTTCAGGAACTTTTTTTTTGAATCCTGGTCAGGGTTGCTCCACACCCTATGCCAGCTGCAAAGCAGGAATTAACCCTGGATGGAATACGGTCTGTTGCAGGGTATCACACATACAGTACATTAGTGGCCAAAAGTGTTAAGACAGCATATGCCTTGTATTAGAGCTCTCCTTGTGCATAAAACAGGATACTTGATATATAATAATGGTATTCAGCCTCTGTAGCAATGACGTGGGTCATTCCCAGACGTAAACCCCATAGAAAGCAGTTAAGGAACCATCTTCTGTACATGATCTTCAGGAAGCATTCAAGCAGGCATGGATGGAGCGAGTTACACTAGAGTACTACAGACGGATTGAGAAGGTTTAAAGAATAAATGACTTCATACTGAATACTGTACAGACCCCAGCGACCCTAAAGACATTTATTCTATTATCGTTCTGGTCATTATTTTAAAAAATTGAGAATGTC
>JAOTRS010000031.1:3578634-3589744 GCA_028565755.1 Dinotopterus cunningtoni
AAATTGAGAATGTGATTAAAAAATTGAACGTCATTGACAGACAGTATGCTGAAGCAGGAGTCTGCAAACCTACTCTCACCTTAACCACTGAGCTACCCCTAATGGAAGCAATTACAAATAACTTTATTCTTCAATACACTTCAGCTGCCACCCATAGCAAAGTGCTTGCTGAATTATTAAATATTTAAATTAAATCACATTGTATATTTTTCTTTATAATGGTAAAAGCAAACCTATCGTTCTCAAACAATCCATCATGGCTGACTGTCATGGCCCAAGTTACATTGTAGAATTGATCTATATAGTTAACACCAAATCTACTTAGAGGTATCCCAATATAAGAAGCCTTAGCAATGCTATAAGGTGCATGCCAATGCATAAATATCTAAATTAAACCTCTATCAGCTTTAAAGAAACTATCACCAGAATAGCTCCTACATCCAAGGAAAATGCAAAACAAATTAATTTTAGTGAATCATAAAAGAGGTGGGGTATTTTTGCATTTACTGTAATTTGTCTCTGTCTTTGTAATGTTAACGGCACGTGCTGAGATGTTAGCGTTGTGGCCCTGGTGTCATGGAATAATTGCAGGGGGAACGGACAATCAGAGAGACAGACAGGTCCACAACGCTAATGAGAGACTGCAGAGGCTAATTATACACAGAGGACGATGAGGGAGAGATGGAGAGACGGGAGAGAGAGAGAAAGAGAGCCATGGGGGTAGGAAGGGTAGCAAGGGAGTGAGACACTCTTTTGTCCCGCTGCAGCACGCTCCCAGAATAGCGAAGAAGACATGGAGAAGGTTTTTATTTCCTCTCGGTCTTTGTCTGGCACGCAAACACACTGAGCAGCTGATCTGCTCAGAATGACCAAACACAGGCTAGCAGCTCGAACTGGGCCTGTGTATTGGATAATCGGTGTAGGTGCACATATTAAAGCAAGCTTTGGTGTATGGGTTTTTGGTGTGTGTGTGTCCTCATGTGTGCATGTGTGTGGGGTTGTGTATGTGGAGCAGAGCGCCTTCTCTCTCTGGCAGGGGGGAGGCCCTGGAGCCAGTTAAAAATGGTGTTAATTTCTCCTCCTATGGGAGACAAGAACTGTCTCTCCATGGCAACAGAGATAGGGTGCTGAAGGAAGGAAAACCAGAGCAGCGACCCTCTCACAGTACCTCGCTCTCTCTCTCTTCCATACACACACACACACACACACACACACACGGATAAACGGAAACACTTCTGTCGGGATTTATTTTTACTTTTTTTTAAAGATAAAGTGCAGGTTAATTTGTTTTATTTTTACTTTATATTTTCTATTAATTATTTTTATGTATTTATTTTTTGGGGCTGTGGAATGGGTAATTTAAGTTTCCATTATTTCTTATGGAGAAATTCGCTTTGATTTACGAGTGTTTTGAAAAACGAGCCCACTTCCGGAACGAATTATGCTTGTAATCCAAGGTTCCACTGTATATGATTACATCATCTCTGTGAATTAGCTCATAAATATGAGATCCTGACCTCTATATACATCCCGCAGCACGTGGCAGGCATCTGCGCCGATGGGGGGTGATGATACACACACTCCTTACTGCAGAGAAGCAAACACACGTTACATAAACACGCTATACACACACACTTTTATACTCTGTAGTGTTACATTATAACCTGAAACTAAATTTTGGAAGATAAAAAAATAAACAATTGCTTTTTATGTGCACAAGAAACATTTTTTGAAAAATGTAAAAAAAAATAAATAAATTCACACTGAGTGTCCACTTTATTAGAAACGCCCATTCATCTGCTTGGTTTTTTAAGCTGATCGTTGTGTTGTGCGTTCTGATGTACCTTTCTGCTGATTACGGATGTACCGAGTGCTTATTTAACCTTGTAACGGTCATGTCTGCTCCTACCTCTGCGTATTCATATGCCTTACTGGTCATTCTGAGAGAATATCAAAGTGCCAAAGTGCGGATATAATATGACCCGAGACCTGTATGTGAGCATTTCCTCCCCGTCAACGACCTCTATGGGGGAGTGATTGCCGAAATGCGAGCCCCTGACCCGTGGAGAGCAACATGGACAGAGCATTCTCATTAACAGCACCATCGCGATCAGCGCCGACGGCAGGAGGATGAAGAACAGAAGCATGGCGACGTCTGAGAAGTGCACACTCGTTTCTGGGGAAGAAAGAAAACAAGACAAGATTAAGGATGTAACAAACATTCAAACCATATTTGTAATTTTAAAAAAGAAAGATTTTGGTGTAATTCTGAAAAACAGTAATCTGAGACAATTAAACTGTCCCATGTATGTTAGCAGTACATACATAGCTAGTCAGACTTATACTACACTTAAAAACTAGACACTACAAAAAGTGTATCTGTTTGTAAAATCAAAATCAGGTTCTATAATCAACTGCTTTGCAAAATGTTGATAAGGATAAAAGATTTTAATGTTTATACAGTACATTTGTGCAGGTTTTTATATTTTTCATTCTGCTTTTTATTTGTAAAAGAGAACCTTTTTCAATTTCATGATGCCTTGAGTACAAATCTGGATTATTTTATTTAATTTACTCTTTTAACTTTAATCTCTGATGACTCCAAATAAAGAACCAAAACTGTCCAAAATGTCTTAATCTACTTTCTGTTTAACGACATTTAATGTACATATTTTCTGGTAGCTTATCGTGCTTATTCATGGTTTACATGAACGCCTTTTGAAACTTTCGACCTGTTGTGTACATTAGGGCTAAAAACTGCAGCCTGAAATTAGAAGTGGTTTGTGAAACCTTCCTGTTGAGCAGAATGAACAGAAGTTGTTTCTCACTCTTGAGGCCGACGGTGAGGACGGTGCTCGAGGGAGGACCCTGGAAGTCGGGCGGGTTGCGGACGGCGCAGCTGTAAGTGCCGTTGTCGTTCAGCGAGGCGTTTAGGAGCCGGATCGATGCGTCGCCTCGCGCCGGTTCACCGTACCACTGCACACGGCCTTTAAAGTACCCATCCTCCGGAGGGTACGACACTGAATAGAAGTGAAAGAACTGGGAGGGGAAAAAGTGAGAATGTATATAAAAAAGGGATGTTATTAATCAATCATTAATATTTTATAAGAATTGATTACAATGTTATTAAACAATAAGGTTTGTTTTGTAGGTTGTAGTAACCCAGCAGGGTTCTAAGGATAGCTAGACTAGCCAGGCTTCTTACACGCTTAATAACAAGAGACAGGTTGTTGTTGTCAGTCTTGAATAGGCTCAGTCTGGGCTCATCAGGTCACATGACCTTTTCCCATCTCTCCAAAGTCTCATCTTTACGCTCCCTAGCTCTCAAACTGAAGACAAGTGGTTTTCGTATGGACACACAGCTGTTTAGTCCCAATCCTGTGAGTTCTTATCATATTGTGTGTGTGTGTGTATGGTAATGACATTACGTTCACTAATAAACACAGCTCTGGTTTTTACTGTTGATTTTTTTTTTTTTACCATTTATATTTCTTCCTTTACAAAGTTGACGGTTCAGCACTAAGCGTTCTTAATAACCCAGTTCCAGTCATTTCAAATCTCCTTAGTTGTTTCCCTTGCTTGACACAGCCCACTAATTAATTGATTTTTTTTTTTTTTTTTTGGCCAGTCAGTGTATTTTTAACACAAAGTAGATTTGTGAGGTGACTGTCTGGTTTTGATTCTGGAAAACAGCCTGACGCTGATTGCAGCTTTTAGTTTTAGTTAAAGATTGGAACGTTAATGAAAAGAAGCGTATCCAGCAGAAGTAAGAGGAGTGAAGGAATGACTTGGCGATTTTTTTGTCCCCCACACTGATGTCAGCGGAGTGAAGAGACGACGGCGAGGCTCGGGTTTAAAACACTGACGTCGAGTTTCGCCTCGGGTCCTGAGCTCGGTACCTGCTCTGATCTCGTAATTCTTCACAGCTTAACAGTGTGGACGATGATTTTTTTTTTCCTGTAGGTTAATTTAGAGAAAGTGTCATATTTTGGGAAAATCTAAATTTTAACTTTTTTTTTTTTTTACTTCGACATGCTGAAAAAGCTACAGATAGAAATTTCAGAACGCTACACAGAACAGCTGTGAATCAGCGATAATGTTTATTATCTGATTTGTCTCAAGCAGCTGTATTTCTTACTGGTGTTGAATTATTTGAATTTACAGGTTTTTAATTACTACTAAAAGGTATCTGAAATATTGTATAAATTGTCTTGCTAAATCTTTTTTCTTTTTTTTTCATGCTAATCTTCTGCTCCACCCTCCAGTCCAGTACGTGGCGTAATACATCAACAGCTCTTAAACTTAAACATCAAAGAAGAAGAAGAGGAAGAAGATGAAGAAGAAGAAGAAGAGGAGGAGAAGTATGTCTATGCAAGAACTTTACAGTCTACTGGAAGCGGTTTGTATTTTCTGCAAAAGCTGTGGAATATTTAACGTTTTTAAGTGCGAATCTGTTCTGAATCAAAACCCGACTCATCTCAACTCTTATATATAGTAGAACTTTTTTTGTTTTCTTTAATTATCTCACAGCTTGAGTGGGGAATGAAATGAAAATAAACCAGAGGGACAGACGAATAAAGACAAGTGAAGTGTCCTGTAATTGTTCAATGACATTTAATAAGAGAGAGAGAGAGAGAGAGAGAGGATGGACGAGCTGAGATCAGGAGACTGAGAGCTTTACGGTCGTGTGAACGATTATCTGACGAACAGCGTGCGAGTGAGGGCCATAACACAGCTCGCACTTCCTGTCCTGAACACCACTGGGCGCTATACAGTAGTGCTTCTATGTAAAGGTTAACTTTTTGGATTTTTTTGGGGTGGGGTTATGTGAAATTTGTCTAAAAGGAGTCTCCAGTTTTCGGGCATGTGTAAAAGTCAGAGCGGATTTACTCCTGAGATCAGCGCTTCCTCCCGAAAGAGGCGCCGATGAGGTGACGCTGGTGATGTCATCGCGACAACGAGAAGGAGAAGAAATGCGGTAAGCTCTCGAGGTTATCGGGGGCGGAGTTACGGAATCTGATTAGATTATTTTCAGTCACGGAACGAATTCTCTTTGGGAGAAAAAAAAAATCTTTAATATGGATTAGTTAATTAAAGCTGTGTTTGTCAGAGCCGCGTCTCATTTACATAATAATCTGTTAAAAAGTGTGACAGAAGCAAAACAGAGCGATTAATAAATAAACTAATGAAGAAGAGCGATCAGGTTTCACAAACATGACATCAGGGTTATGAGAGACAGAAGGAGAGAGAGAGAGAGAGAGCGAGAGAGAGAGCGAGACATAAAGAGACAGTAACTACCTACAGAAAGATAAAGACAGAATGAGAGAGCAAGTAAGGGACAAAAAGGGAGGGACAGACAGAGACGGACAGACAAGGGAGACACAATGTAAGAAAAAAAAACAAAGACAGACAGATATTAAAAGACACAAACAGGGAGGGGCAGAAATCTGAGAAAGACAGAGCAAGAGACTGAAAGTTAGAAAAACAGAAGGAGGAAGCGAGAGAGAGAAAATCAAAATGAGAAAAAAATGACAGAAAAAGAAAAACAGAAAAAAAGAGGGAAAGAGAAGGAGACATGAGAGAGACAATAAAAAAGACTAGAGCGAGAAACTGGGAGATAAAAAAAGAAACAGACAGGCAGACGGAGGGAGAGATTTAAAGAAAGAGACAGAGAGAATTTTTTCCATTTAAGACGGCCATGACATCATCACCGCTCCTCTGAGAGCTAATTAGGTAGAGTGGCTGACTGAGTGCCCTTAATTCACTTCTCTCTCTTTCTTTCTCTTTCTCTCACACACACACACCTACTGTCATGTTAAATATTTGGGAGTGGGTGACGATGACATCATCATACAGACACACCCTGTCTCTGACACACCGCTTCTCGATTCAGAATCCTTTCAATTTCACGTCGCACCTCTCACACACACACACACACACACACACACACACACACACACACACACACACACACACACACACACACACACACACACCATCCTGAGCCTCTGCTCCTGCTTAATATTTCATGAAACTCTCATTCTCTAGCTATTCATTTTCATATGTCTCTCTCTCACACACACACACACACACACACACACAGAAAGCTTTAAATATGCTGTGCCACTGAACCCGGTCACTCACACCTCACAGACTTGACCCTCTCGCTCAATAAACTCAGATGAATATTTGTAGCCTCAGCAGATTTATGTGACTCGGGCTGCGACTGAAACGACTCCAGCAGCTCAGTTCAGACGTCCGGACGAATTCCCCAGAGACACGAGACACGTTTCAGGCCTTTAACGTGGTCTCTAAAAGCGCCGAGAGCACAAAGCGAGGACGTGCAGCTGAACTCTGTGTTCTGAACTCATTAACTCTGCACTGTTCAGATATTACACGAGTTTACGCAAAGGGGCGTTTGTTTTAAAATAATAATAATAATAATATTATTATTATTATTAAGATCGCACAGTATCAGCAATTATTTCACCATGATTGAATTTGATCAGGATTCGAATAATTAGATTCCAGCATTTTGGGCTGAAACTTTAATATGATAAAATATTATAAATATTTTGTCTGCAGAATATCAGAAGAGTAGGGCGTATGTATCGATAATTGAATTTCAATTGAAAGATTTCTCTCACACACACACACACACACACAGCTGGCTAATGCGCTACTGCAACACAAAAGTTCAGAGAAAGAACTTTTGACAGTTCAGTCATTTGAACCGAGTCATTTGAAGTAAAATGAATAATCATACAGGTTCATACTTTTATCAAATAGATTTGATGAATCATTCATATGAGGTAAGTGATGTGTATTCACCATTTTTCCCAGCAGGCTTTTGGCAAAGACACACACACACACACATACACTACATCATCACAACAAGCTACATCAACAGAAAAGTCCAGATAAAGAACCGAATCATTTGAACCAAATCACTGGAATTAAGTCTCCTGGGCTGCGTTCCATTCCTAAGCCTACTTCAAAGGGTGCTCCCTACTCCCTACACCCTATGCAGGGGTCGCTGGTTAAGGAGACTTCCCTCGACAAAATTCCGCTGTTCGAAACGACATCACCAAAGCCGTCATCGCTTCCTCTGTGCGTTACCATGGTAACATGAGCGCCTCGGATACCTACTGTGGAAATCTCACACTACGGACATGAGAGTATTGGATATTTATTGAAACACAAACAGATTACCGTTATAAAGTGCATAGTATGTATGTGTATAACTTGCAAATAAATTATTTTAAATTTATTTACAAGATGTACAGATAATTGTAATTTTTTTACAGATTACTAGCCTATATAATACTAAGGATTTATTGATTAAATTAAAATTATTGTGTCCTATTAATATGATGTCGCCCTTAATTATAATGATAAATATATAAATTACTATTCTGTAATTTTTACACTCCAGCGAGACGCAGTGACTGATGGGAAATTTTCCATGTCCACTTGAGGCGAAGTGCACACCTGTTGTTCACTTGATCCCTACACCATTCGCAGTTCCCTCCCTGCGGTCTGGAATTGCACTTAACACCCAGTACAGTGCACTTTTAAGGGTACTTCAAGCCGATCAGGACGCAGCCTCTAATTAAGTCATTTGAACCAATTCATTTGAATTCATTCTTTTAAACTGAGTCATTTAACATAAAATGAATCCTCGTACAGGTTCATACTTTTATCGAAACAGATTTGATGAATCATTCGTATGAGGTGACTGATGCGCTCACTCACACTTTAACATCACTGTCTATTTTTGCAACTCACATCAGCAAGCTTGCAGCAGTTCCTCTCTAGTTTTACACACTTTACTTTCCTTCTGGAAATTTCTCCAGATATGACTCTGATCGATCGAGGTGATCTCATTAATGCTCGATGTCATATCTGTAACAACCCTCGAAGTTGGAGGCAAAAAAAAAAAAAAAAAAAAAAGCAACGATTAAACCTGATGATCAGAGATGGAAATTTCATCATGAGAATTTCTTCACGTTTCATTTTTTTTTGAGTCCATCACTTCCTCTTTTTTTGCTGCATTTAGTCGACATGGTAAGTTCAATTCGAGTTTAATTCGTAAAGCACTTTTAGGACTTTATGGCGAAGTGGATTCACAGAAATTTAAAGTCTAGATAAAATTGATAATAAGCTTCATCAGTTTGTCCCTAATGAGCGAGCCAGGGATGGAGACAGTGAGATAAACCCCCCCCCCCCGAGACATCACGAGGAAGAAATATACAGCGTGCTGTAAGGTCACAGTGTTAGTGTGTGACAGGTGTTGTGTTTCAGCTAGCGTGAAGCTCAGTTCGTTGAACAAGCCAAAAACAAAAGTCAAACCTGACTAGATTACTTTTCCTCCATTAAATACGAGGGGCGTTCGAGTCAAACTGGGACTTTCCACTTTCAGCGAGTGGAACCCCTGATCCTTGGAAATCGACGAATACAATATAGTCCTGACCTCACTCTATTAAAGTAGTTCCTGGGAGGCCGGCGTTTCAGACTTGAATCAGACAGTCAGTGTGATAATGGCGCCGGCGTACCGAGAAATCTTTTTACCTTGATGGTATCGGAACACTAGTGCATTTGGGTAATGTGCATTAGTGTCATAGTGATAAGTAAGTCCCAGTTTGACTTGAACGACCCTCGCCGATTTCCCACAACCATCAAAACAGACATAATTACACACACAATCTTATCTCACTGAATGATAAATGAACTCACGACATGGGAGGGGCCTCCGCTCTGAGGTCTGAAGGACCAGTCGATGGATATTCGGCTGGTCAGTGGATGAGTCGAGGTGAACTTGCAGGACAGAGTGACCGTCTCGCCTTTTACTGCTTTTATTTCCTCCGGGGCGGTGACTTTTATACCAGACGCCGGGCCAGACCACAACGCTGGAACAGAAAAGTTAATATTCACAACCGGGGAACTAAAATTAATTATTTTAAAGTCACAATCAAGCATGGGTTAGGAGGGTGTGTTAGGAACATAATCAGGAACAGTGATACTCCTTCACTACAGGGTTTATTAGGTTTTATTATACATAATAAATATAAGAGGCATTCTATGAGTTTCGATAGCGTTGGAACTGCCGTATAAAAGCAATATCACACAATCGAGGTCGTGCTGTTGCACTGAATATCAGCACATCATAATAACAGATATTCACTACAATAGCACGACCTCTTTAGCACGATTGTTTCCTGTGTGTGGCGTAGTTCACAGGAATTCTCCCATCAGTCCCCTTCCCGTATGACATCATCACCCACACTGGTGATGCAGTGAGTTAGTTAACTCCGTACATACTCCCCAGGCATCATGTTACACCGTGACCGCTCTAATGAACACGATTAGACGTGTGTTCTGTAACATTCAGGGATTTATTCCCTGCCATATGGACACCAGTGGGAATACTTCCCGGGCTGTTTCCGCTGATTATTCCCATTAGATTTCTAATGCATAAATCATGTGTTACCCGAGACTGTTTGAAGTTTTTTTTTCCCCCTTGTCCTGTAATACCCTAAACTGTGAGTAATCTCATCTGCGTGCACACTACACGACTAAATTACACCCATGATTACTTGCATGAAAGTGGAAATCCTGTGGGCTGTCTGTCAGACGCTCTGTGACTCTGTCTGTTAGTCTGTCACTCTGTATGTGCATGTGTCTGATTATGGGCCTGTCTGTCAACTGGCCTGTCTGTCAGTCTGTGAGATTGACTACGGGTATGTCTGTGTGTTTGTGTGTCTGTCTGCTGGCAAGGATGTCTGTGTGCATGTGTGATAGTATTTGGGCCTGTTCATCTCTCTGTATGTCGGTGTGTGTGTGTGTGTGTGTGTGTGTGTGTGTGTTTACCTGCCTGTTTGACTGCAAAGCTTTTGGTCCATCTATACTGAGGTTTAATCTTTCTACCTGTAAATCAATCTATGGTTCTGTCTGTCTGTCTGTCTGTTGGTTTTTCATCTGTTTTATTGTTTTCGACTGTCTGTCCATGTTTCTATCTGTCCGTCACCTGTTCTGTGGTTCTTCCTGTCTGTCTGTCTTTCTGCCTGTCTTATCTGGTCTACGGTTTAGACTGTCTGTCTTTCTGTCTGTCCATCAGCTGGTTTATGGTTCTGTCTGTCTGTCTGTCTATCCGTTAGTTGGTCAATGGCTCTGCCTGTCAGTTCGTCTGTTTATCTGGCTGTCCATTGGTCCATGTGTCTGTCTATAAATCTGTCTGTGGGTCTGCCAGTCCGTCCGTCCGTCCGTCCCTCAGTCTACGGGTCCGGCCGTCCGTCCCTCAGTCTACGGGTCCGGCCGTCCGTCCCTCAGTCTACGGGTCCGGCCGTCCGTCCCTCAGTCTACGGGTCCGCCTGTCCGTCCCTCAGTCTACGGGTCCGCCTGTCTGGCCATCAGTCCGTCCCTCAGTCTACGGGTCCGCCTGTCTGGCCATCAGTCCGTCAGTCTGTCTACACTGCTGTAAAGCTCTTGAACAGTTCAGTTTCCCCCAGACATACCACAGAAGACAACACTTCCAGATGATAATATTTCCGTATCTTTTCATCAATATTCTGTGTAACAGCATTGTGTAACTTCTAAGTTCTAAAAAAAATATGAATTTTCATTTTACTTTCTGCCCGTGTGTGTAATCTGATGTCTTTATGTCTGTCTATTTGTTTCCTCTACTCATGGATCCAATAGAGTGTTATTGACTTTTCCACACCTTCAAATGGAAAGTGTTTACTGCAGAGTCTCCTGTGTGTACTAATCTGTTACAGGGACATGAACATCATGTGTGTTTGTGTGCGTTTGTGTGTTTCCTGTCTAGTTGGTAACTAATATGCCCAGAAGACTAATATCACAGAACAGAGACGTAAAAAAGTGGATAAAATTATTTTTAATAAAACCTAAGCTTTAATTGTCATTATTTTCCACAAAATCCATTTTGGGTAGAATCTTTAAACAACCACAATCTGGTGTCGGTCACTCTAAAAAGCTGGTAATTAAGTGCCCTGTTCCTTGCCGCCCTGAGCACGGGGCAATGGGATAGTGATGCGATAGATGATTTTTCCAACCCGCGGGTCCCGCTTTTATGAAATTATTTGGCCCGCCC
>JAOTRS010000031.1:3589844-3606564 GCA_028565755.1 Dinotopterus cunningtoni
TGTCACAGAAACCAAAAAAAGGTCCAATTTAAAGTGTATTAAATTTTTCTCAAAAAGGATGAAAAAAAAATTAAAAAAAAAAAAAAAAAAAAAAAAAACAGATACCAAGGCAACACAAAAGGCGCCCGTATTGATAGAGTGAGAAAGTGTAGCAGAAAGAAAGAGAAGAGAAAAAAAACTGAATGGTAAAGAGAACATTAGCCAGAGCTGAGGAAGATAAACAAAAGCGATGGTGTCAGGGGGGAAAAACGATGCAGGCAATGAAATGGATTCAGAGAAGGAAAGTGTGTTTGAATGAGAGAAAGAGTGAGGGATTGAAGGATTGCAGGTGTCACTGATGGCTCGGCTTTACACTGGCGGCAAGGGGGAGAAAAAAAAAGAAAGAAAGTAAAAAAAAAAAAGAGGGCTGGGGTAAATATCGATTTTGAAAGTCAGCCAGTCTTGATTTACAGGCATCGGCTGGTTAAGCTGGCTGAAGCTTCGCTCCAGCATCAGCAGCAGGAAAGCGGCACACAATAAAAAAGAATGGAGGAAGGCCAAGAGATTCAGCACAAGGTCTCCTTAAAGGCACACTCTCTTTCCTTGAATTCTAGCTCATTATTTTTTCTTTAGTTCCTTGGATAATCATATTCACAACATTCACAAGATTATATTTGAAAGTTAAGCCTACACTGATAAGCCTTAACATTAACACCACAGAATATCAACATTAACATTAACATTGATTAGCAATTATATACCAGTAAACTGATGCCAGGATCATGGGCACCCAAGGCTCATTGCCTGTGGGCAGAAAAGTCTAGCTTGTTTTGCCTGATCCCACAGAAAGGCCAATGCAGCAAAACTTGGCTGAAAAAATAATCAATGCCGGTCACAACAGAAAAGGACACCCAGTGAACCACAGCCCCTCGTGCATGAAGCCCAGCAGAAAGTCCAAGGCTGCTGACAAGGACTTGAAACTTCCCAGATCCCAATCTGATCAAGCACCCATGGGATGCGCCGGACAAACAAAGTCTTATTCATCAAGGCCTCACCCCACAACCCACTGCACCCAAAGGATCCGCCACTACCATCTAAGTGACAGAGAACACAGCACACCCCAAAGGTCCTTTAAAGTCTTAGCAGGGTTGCAGGGTAACCTACACAATACTGGGCATAATGCTTTGTGGTATAATGTCATGTCTGATCGGTATACTGTATTTCTAAATGAGTTTTTATGTGTTTTATGTGTTCTACCATTCAAAGATCAGATGTTTGAATCTGGAGCGGGAGAATTTGAACTCTAGATCTCCTCCTGATGAGTAAAACCCAAGTAATACTCTTATGGCTATCAGATGTATTGCAGCAACAGTTGTTTATGTAAAATCTGGCATCACTGCAATGATTACAAGAGGTCTGCGGAGGTGTGCGTGTGCTTCAAAGTAAAATCTCGCAAGAAACTAGATGAATAATCCCTTATTACATTCAGCAATAAGGTTTACTTTGGATTTAGAGATGGCAAAAGCCTTGGACGTAATATTTAATTTAAAACTATCCCATTGAAAACAAATTTTGTACAGCTTGATTTTATCAAAGTTTTTTTTATTATTATTATATAATATACAAGTACTTGTATATTTTTTCAGGTGCATTTGGCACAAGCTTTTATCCAGAGTGATTAACAGATGTGCTTCATAGCCCTTATGACGATTATATCAGAAAAGAATGCTACAAGTACAGCAAGAAAACAAGAAAGTCTCCGTATGAAAACAGTCGGTGACTCAGTAGTTTAGTTCAATACATCACCTGGGTGCAGGATAGAGAAGATGATGATGATGATGCATGTCTTTCTTGTATCTTGAGGGACATTTACGACACCCTTTTCCACATTTTATCTCATTTTACTGTACATCTGAGCAGTTATACAGTAGTTTAGGCAGGTTAAGGGCCTCACTGCGGCAGCTTGGTAGGGCCGGGGTTTAAACCTGGGATCTCCTGATGAATAGACCAAAGCCTTGACCTCTGAGCTACCCCTGCGCCATGGTGAGACCCCAAGATGTGCCTGGCTAAAGGCTTGGAAAGAGTATCGTTCAGTGTTGTGAAAAGTAACCATAGGTACTGTAGGTGTAGATCTGTTTTTGAGCCTCTGTAATTAAGTAGTAGGAGCCAGTCAAGGTAGTGATGTTGGAGAACTAGTCTTGCAACTGCATTCTGGATCTGATGGCACACAGGGGAAGAACTGCTGGAAGCGATTCACAGAAGTCCGATCCTATTTTGTCTCATTTTGGATACAGAATAGCTTTTAGGATCCCATAATTGAGTCATAAAAGAAACATTTTATTGCAAAAAGCATAGTTTCGTGGTGAAAAATTATATTAAACTTGCAGAGGAAATCTTCGAAAAAATGTTATGCAAAATCAGGCAAAAAAAGGCTTTGACCACAAAATGGTCCAAGTAGTTTTATATAGAATTAGCCTTTAGGGACTTGGATTAACTTGTAGCTTAACAGCGACATTAATTAGGTTTTCCATTCGAGATGAAATTGCGGGGGACACTTTGCTGACGAATCATACAGGCATTCGGTGTTAATCGAAAAGTTCAAAAGCCTCAAGTCATACTTTTCAATTAATGTTTCCCATTAGATGGAGTAATTAGCTGCAAAAACAGCAGCGGCCTCGTCTCAGCTGAAATGCCACCACTTTATGGAAACAGACAACAATAAAACATGCGCTCCTGCTGGTCTCCTAAGGCTTTATGAGTTTCACTCAGCACTTCAAGGAGCAGTTCTTAAGAAGTACTTTCAGACGTTATCTTATAACATACTGTATAATCGGGTGTGCTGGATATAAATAAGGCCATTTTAGTATCCTGTGTTGGATAGCAGTACAGCTGTTTCAACAAAGATGTTTATAAATACACATTTTATCAGCTTCTAGTCTTCCTAGCTTGATTAAGTCCACGTGTCTGCTCATCAACAATAGCATTATTAGTCATCTAAGAGTATATCAGGTTGACTAATAACATTTATTTTGACTATAACAATAAAGGTTTTATATAGACATACTGTACAACCAAGATGAATAAAGTCTATTTTTTGTACTAGTAGTACGTACTGTAAATGAATAAGGGAGGTCTTTACTGTTATTACTGTTTATATGCATGGGTGTGGACATGACAATATGTTTAGTCAGCAAAGGAATTATATGTCTTTTACTATGCATGTTTAGCAACGATGTTTAACCTACTACTACAGTGTTGGCCAAAAGTATTGAGACAAAACTGGAATTAATGACGTTTTTACATTTTTAAAACAATGACAACAAGACATTAAGAATAATTCCATATATTATATGGTTTAACAACTTTGATTCTTCAAAACGTGCTGGATCTGGCTGGGTATAAAGTCAAAAAGACATACTGTATGCAGTACATTGGTTTTACTCCCTTAAACCATGTCCGCTTGATTGCGTACTGAAGCTCATTTACAGAAATTTGCCACAGAAGTTCATAATTCACTTGAGAATTCTTTGTGCAGAGGTGACACCCTGGCAGCAAAAAGTAAAAATCCTGTCACATATGTAGACCGCCTTGAAAAAGTATTTGATTTTTTTTTTAATATTTGACATATTTGACATATTTGTCACACTTAAAAGATTCAGATCATCTAGCATTTTTTATATTATACAAAGTTAGATAAATAATAATTTTACGTATTAGGGGATAAAATCTGTCCCAACCTGCCCGGCCTTGTGTAAAAAGGTAACTGACCCATCCAGGAGCCCATAAAAGAACAACATCTAAAGAACTGCAGGCCACACTTACCTCAGTGTTTACAATTCAACAGTATGAAAGAGACTGGGCAGAGATGGCATCCATGGGGGAGTTCCAAGGCAAAAGCCACTGCTGACCAAAAAGAACACAAAGACTTGTCTCACATTTGCCAAAATATCTTGTTATTATTATTATTATTATTATTATTATTATTATTATATATTATCCCCAAGACTTTTGGGCAAATATTCTGTGGACTGATTAGATAAAATTTGAAGTGTCCCTCCGTATAAAAAGATCATACCAACAGTCAAACATGGTGGTGGTAGTGTGATGGTCTGGGGCTGCTTTGTAGCTTGCCATAGACTTGCCATAATTGATGGAACTATGAGTTTACCAAAAACAAATCTGCAAAGAAGAGTGGGTCAAAATTTTTCCACAGCGATGTGAAAGACTCGATTGCAGTTGTTGCTGCCAAGGGAGAAAAACCAGTTACTGTATTAGGTTTTGGGAGCAATTACTTTTTCACACAGAGCCAGACAGGTTTGGACAGCTTTTTTTCTCCCTTAATAAATCATTTAAAAAATGGATTTTGTATTTATTCGGGTTATCTTTGTGTTATATTAAAAATTAGTTCGATGATCTGAATCATTTAAGTGTGACAAAAAAAAAAAAATCAGGAAGGGACAAATATTTTTCACAGCACTGTATTTGTTCCATCCCTTAACTAACCTAGCTTATTCTAATTTGCATATAACTCCTCAGGCTAGAACTAATTAGTGACATCATATTGTTCTGTGTACAGGGAGAGATGTACCGTATGACATGAAGAATGAATCATGGTATTTGGTCACGGTTCCTAAGATTATGGGAAAACCAGAACATGTTTTCTTCAGGCAATCAAACTTAATCCTTTGCTATCGAGCCTGCAGTGCACAACAGAATCACATTACTGAGCCTGGGCTCTACCACAGACTAGCAGGGTCAGTAATTACCCTCATTGTCCTTCTGATTACTTGCACTACCAGGACAAAGTACTCTATTGACTGTCTGACCCTTATTAGCCCTGTCCATAATCAAGTGCCCTATGAAAGAAGCATGCTTGGCAAATACATATCCCACAGTGAACATTTAAGCAGACACCTCTAAAGACCACTGTAGAGTACTCTCTTTGTGCTTCTCCACAATCATTTATAGAGGGAGTCTTGCTGACAGTGGTTTGTAATATTTGTTGCTATGTTTTTCATTATGGCAGCCTTCAGGGCAGAGGTTTCTCAGTAACATGATACAAGCAATAAAACACTTCAGGGCATGCTGTTATAAAATAATAATCAACTCTTAGGTGGTAATGACATTTTTAAAAAGGAAACCTTTTCCGGATGTAGCTGATCATCAACAAACAATAGTAACGAAAACTTTGTAACTATGATCACAAAAAGTCAGTTAAATATAAATAACTGATTCTAGAATTATTGGCACCCATCAGAAAAAAAAAGAATAAAAGAAAGATGGGAGAGGTCTGAGTAATGTATGGTATTATGTTATTTTTTTCTGTCTTTACTCTGAGCCCTGGAGGCACAACATTGCTCTTTGGCTTCACAGTGCTATTCCTACTAACCATCTGTTCAAACTGCTCGACAAAGTTTAATCCACCAGGGTATAAGAAACATTAGTTAACTAACATTGACCTTTTTTAATAACACCCTCTAATAATCATCACTCAGTCAGCTCTTCTAAATGCTTCTTCTTCTTGCGAGAGGAGTTTTTTGTTGTTAATTTCACCTTGTGACTTTAGATTAATTTGAAAAACTTGTATTCCAATATTAGCTACGATTTTTATAGAGCTGCTTTTTGACAATGACTATTGTTAAAATTTGCTACAGTATATACATTAAAATGAATTGAACTGAATTACATCACAGGCCTTGATAACAAACAACCAAGCATGTTTCTCACCTGTATCATTTGTTGGGGATGTAGCAAATACACTTCAGGTTGCATTTACTTATGCCGGAGGGCTAATCACAACACAAGTCAAACTACTGCCAGAGATGCTGTAGCTTGTCAGATCACATTTCTTAAGACGATACATGCTTACAGTACATCAGTTTTTTTTTGTTGTTTTTTTTTTTTAAACAGTCTGACTATGGTTAAAAAAACACCTTGGTATAGGTATGATATAATAACTAAGATATATAGTTATTATGGGTAGTTGAAAGTTATATAAATGAATGTTAGTATAAAACTGTCAGTTAACGGTTAGATTTTAGGGTTGCCATCATGGCCAGGCAGATCACAAAACTGTGTCCTCTAAGATGTGTAGGGCCATGTGACTTGTCATTAAGCAAAATTTGACTGCCTGGCAAAATCATCCAACTTTAATTCCATATAAAAATTTCAGGGATTATTTGGAACAGCAGGTGAAACGCCACAATTGTAAACTGAATTGTACACTGTCAGTAGAAGAGTGAGGTTAAATGTTTAACATACTGGATGAGGTTTAACCAACTCCATTTAAAAGGAACAGCAGTAAGGTGGATGAAAGGTAGCTTGAGTGAGTGGATGGGTGATTTAGTGTTAAGAGTGGTGCTAGCAGGAAGCGTGAGTGCACTCTTCTCATCTGTAACTCCATCATGATGAAGAATGCAGTAGGGAAATCACATATCATAAATGAATAGTGGTGGCAATTATGCTTAAACATCTGTTGAACTGTATACATATGTACTGCATCAAAGGGTGGGAACGGGGCTGTGCGTATGTGTTTGGATCACCACATACAGTACATGTGTGTCCACAGTCCTCCTCTCTCTCTCTGTTCTAATCAGGCCATAATGAGAGATAAATGAGGTTGCACCCCCTCACTGGAAACAGAAAGCTCCATCCTAATAGTCCCAATAGCAGAGACAGTGACTGAGAGAGAGACACAGAGAAACAAAAGGATACAAATAAAAAGATTAAAGGAAAGGGTAAAGATAGTGTTCAAGAAGAAGACAAAGGATCTGAGGGTGATTAACATTCTTAGTAATAAAGTGAGTAAATCTAGAACGTAAACTTGTACCATCATGTATCAGACTGATTATAAATAGGTATTTTATCATTTTGTGACTAATCTGAAATTCATCCACTGTGAATGATACACAAGGAGGTGCCAGAATATCACATCCGCTGCCATCGACTTCTCAGCTAATTTCTTCGTTTGTCACTCTGTTTCTCTAACTCTGGGCCATTTATCTTCTTCAGTTTCTCAACAAGCTTTCAGTTCACATGAAAGGACATAAATAACTTCAGTGGTTAAATTTAAATTGAGCAATTTTATTACTTATAAAATTATTTATTCCATTCTTTTTTATAATTTTCTATAGCATTTCTTATGAACCCTGTGCCATACTAAGCCCTTTCTCTTTTTATTCCCTTACATTTACAAAAAAACAAAAAAAACAAACAAAAACACACACACACACACACAGATGCCCTTTTTGCCCCCTACCACCCTCATTACCCATCCTCCACTCTGGCCTTAGCAGTACCCCGTGCTGTCAGTACTGCCCCCTCCCCTTTCAGTGAAACTTGGCACACCCAGGGAGCAGCTGCATAAGAGATCACACTCCACCATTTCGCTGTGTGCCACACAGCACTGAAGCTTCATCTGAAACCATGGCAGCCTGTAGGCCTCGCACCCATAGCAGAGGGAAGTGGATAAGGCTGGCCTCACATGGGGGCAGGTGTCAGGGGAAATAAAAAGGCAGGGGGGATGGGGGGGTTGTGGTAATGGCTGGGTGAGCGGGGGCAGATAGGAATTAGTGCTACCTATGTAAAGTCAGTTGGGTATTTCATTTTGATGTGAAGATGTTATGTAGATAAAGATGAAATAGTGTGTGGTAGAAAGAGAGATAGAAAGAGAGATCTGAAAGGCGATCTGACACTGCGTCTATACAAAGTGTCGTTTTGCCACTAGCTGACAGCAGAAACAGGAAACACACATTCTCACACCCATCTGGTCAGATAGCAAATAGAAACCTGACACGCATTACTTAAGTGTAAATAAAGAATTCATCAAAATACAAGATCACTTTTGTAAAAAGTTGAATAAATTCACATGGGGACCACTGGGTCGACGCACAGGGGTGTTTCATGACCAAAAACACTGCCTGTCTCTTTTTTATTGTAGAACATCTAGTTCCCTGTAGTTTTCCAATTATTTGGTTCTGTCTCTCGGCTTGTAATTTAATTTGCACAAACAGGGCTTGTTGGGGGGATCGCCAACTGGTTTAGTCATTAATGAGATAATAAAACTGCACAAATTCTCTTGCTTCATGGGCAGTTTTACTTCCTCCAGAAATGTCTTCATACATTGACAGTCATGCTGATTGGTAGGGAATGCTGATATGCCCACAAACCTATGAAAGAGGAAGTTAGAATACTGGACTCCCCTTTTTCACTGCCAGTGGGAGTCTGTGGGCTTTTTGAGGAACAATTCTGCTAGGCTAACCCTTCACTTCCTTGTCATGAGATATTACAGGAAGTAGAATGAATCATGTGTTTTCTGATCTATGCTTTCATTGGGACACTTTTATTTTTTATCATAACGGTGATCATATTTTGCGTAATTTCCAATCTTGTTCATACAGTCTTTCTATTTGACTGGATTGACATTATTATTGGTATTGTTTCTGTCAGTAGTCCTTGTGCCTTTTCCCCAGCTGACTAACTTACTTGTCTGTGATTGACGGTGCTTTTTCATGGCTCAGATGTAGCTTATGCATCATTCACTGACAGGAAGCTGTATTAGACTGTGTCACACGGAGGCTCCACACAGGGACAGAATGATTGATGAAGTGTTAAACAAATTGGGGCATTAAGGGGGTCTCAATGGTGCTAAATAATAACAGTCAATTGCAATAGTCTACACAGCAGTATGTTCGCCATATTCTGCACTGATCAGATTGTGCTCAGGGAGCAACATTTTTAGCAGACAGACAAAAAGGTGTGTGTATGGTTGCATGGATGGTACACACTTGTTAAAAAGGGAGAGGGGGTTCCCTCTAATCCCTTAATGGGTTCTTCACTTATGGTGATCTTTTAAATCCTTTGAGATTTACTGTATGAAGAAATAGGCACCAAGTAGAAAGCTAGATCTGTTAACCAGCCAAACAACTACTCATGAAATCCCCTTTTTTCTAGGAATGTAGAGGTGGAAAGTACATGAGTCCACAGTAGCAGATATAAAAAATGTGTGATTTTTTTAACAGCATAGTGATTTCTGCGGTTATTTAAGAAATATGAAGTGAAGCACAAAACAAACCACAAGCAAGAAAATTCATTTTCTCCTCCATCATTATCCAGTCAGGCTAAGTGGCTGAAGAAGGTTGGGATCAAATGGTTTTTGTGGTTTGGGAATAATTTGCGGTTCGGGGACCTGTGGTGCACGGTCAATCATTGTTACCAAACATTGCCTCTTTAGATCTGAGCAGATGCCCCACCTGTGTGCAAGGATAAATACTGTACATGTTACTATGTTCAGAGTTATGCCTCATTTCTCCTTAAGAGTCTTTTATAAATTAAAATCACGTCTGGAGCCACCTCTCTGAGGAGCTGTTAAAGGGTCGCATAGCAATTATCTGCTAACAAGGCTTTATCTACGCTAATGTACTTTTGCTTATTTTTCCAAAAGAGGGAATGACAGATGGAGGCCTGTAACACAAAGTGAACAAAAGGACTTTTCTCACACACATGTAGGCAGTCTGTATTTAAAAAGCCATTTGAACTGCACCTATCAGAATGAGCTAGAAACATTACATCTACTGTATGATCTCAGTAAAACTATATTGTTACCATTTTTCCCTCATTCAAGCATTGACACTTAAGGTTGTTCTTTACCAGAATTTGTCATTGGGTTTTCTTTTCCCAATCTGTGTGTGTCTCTGACGCTGAACTATTACCTGGATCAGCCAAGTTAGTCTCAGCAGGCTAAGAGTTCTGTTACTAACTCGCCCTCCGGCCAACACAAAATGGAGCTTCTTTCCAACACATGCATGGTGAACATGGAGACTGGGACACACTAGAGGTCACTTCGGGTGTCAAGGGATGGTGATAAGCCACTAATGAGTAACTTACCTGTTTACTAGGGTACACTATTTTTAGTTTGTGGGATTTGCAAAAAAAAAAAAAGCATGTTTGGTGACTTTCTAAGGTAAAATGTAGTATAGTAGCATACTTTGTGATTACTTGGGGCCTGATGTAGATGACAAAAGAAGCCTTTTTTGGCTTTGGTTGCACTTATTGTTATTGTTATTATTATTATTATTGCTGTTGTTGTTGCTGTTAACATCATCATCATCATCATCATAATCATCATCATACCAAAACACCCAAAACAAACTCAACCACTCACCTGTATTTTAATCTACAGATAGATACTTATATATTTCAGCCCTCATAATCAAGAATAAAAACTGAATAAAGAGAATCAGATCTCTCATTAGTGTTTATTAGTGTTTCCCTCAGGAAGTCTTGTCTTTGTTGCCTTCATGTGCTAATTATTGTAAATACGACTCTCTTCGAGTCCTAATTACAGGTGAGAAGAGCTTTAAAAATAGCTAATAGACCTGAGTTTACTGACTTTTAATCACAACACGATTTCGCGGCAGTCGTTCTTTATTTCCGTAAATGCAAATGAGATTTTCGCCATCACCCCTTAAGCAACAGACACGATGGGTACACGCCGTAACAGCTGCATTATGTAGCACTACTGTTTATAGTAGAAATGATCAGCCTAGATAACATGCCACCGTTAGCGTAGAGTTAAACGAGCATGATTATGATTATGGGAGCGCAAGAGAGAAAAGGAACATCCTGGGCGCATGTGAATGGAGAACCAGTAGTCCTGGGATGGTGAGAAAGAAAAACCTCCCCGAGAGACATGGAAAGCGGAACAGGTAGGTTACCAGGGCAACGGGTGCCAACCGTCCGCTCCGCCCATCCCTCCACCAGGACAATGCGCGCGCTGTGCGTGCTGTTGTGTGCGTGTGTGTGTGGCACTGTTCAGGGTTTCTTTTTGTGGAAGCACACACACACACACACACAGCGTCAACAAACAGACGTTCTAACGAACAATGTGTGAAACACACGTGTGTGAAAGCAGTGTATCTTCATAGGGCTGAATCGGGTGAACAGGCTGCGGGGTGGGTGACCTGCCCGCACTCGCGACCCGCACACGGCTGCACCGTTGTTAAGTCTTTTCCTTTTTTTCTCTTGTGCATAGACTACAATAGTCTAGGCTATATAAACTATAATTAGTCTATTAATCAATTTTCTCAGAATAAATTAAATTTCTCGCATGCACACGTCCAGCTTTTGACACCACGAACCTCTAAACACAGCCTAAATTTAGACTCTAGTGCGAGATGCGACCGCGTTCTCGATTTCCTTTCCGTCCCGTTGGCAGGACGAACGTGATGCTAATCCGTCAAGAGGCAGTACGAGCGCGCGTGCTTGCGTGCATGTGGAGAGATACCGCTACTACACAAGCAGCCGAGTAGTGCTCCGGCGTTGCTATGGTAGCGAGGGTCTCGGCTTAGGGTCTGTGTCGACGTGTTCACGGCCAGATGATGGAGATGGACAGGTAACCGAGCGCAAAGTTACGGCGAAGATGTTCCTAAAATGCTCGACTGACAGTATAGGCTTATCACAAAGCACACACTGAGAAGTGAACCGTAAAGCAACACAACCCCAAACAAGTGTCAAATTAGTCAAAAGAAAGAAAGAAAGAAAAAAAAAACACACATTACCGTTGATTTGACCGGAACGTAGAGCACGGGCTTCCCCGGGGCGCCTTTCTGGTTGTGCTCGCCCAGGACATTGCTTCCGACCTGAAAACCTTTGGATCTCACCCAGAACTTGAATTTGGCGTTGATGTGACTGTTGTCCACGTACACGCCGTCCGTGTCTTCGTTCTGCAACAGCGTCTGCATGATTTTGTTGTATTTCCTGCGCGTGACTGTCTTGGTTTTACCCGAGTCGCCGTAAGTCCGGAGGCACCACTCCTGAAATTCACTAAACATCTCGGCCTCGAGCACGACCGGACTTCGACTCCTTTTGGTTAAATCCGAGCACGGCTTCTTGGTGGCCATGAGCTTCCTCTTCCTTTTCACGAGCGAGCCGGTCGGGCTCCCCCTTGTTCCAAAAAAAAAAAAGCTTGCTAAAAACGCAGCCGAAACTATAATGAAACGAAGTGACAAACCGTCTCCCTCCTCCCTCCTCTCCCTGTCCCGCTAAGAGGATGACTGAGGGCGAATTTTCACCTAGGCGAGCGAACTGTGAAGAAAAGAAGAAAAAAAAGGAAAGGCGTGCGCGCGCTCGTTTCGGGAAGCCGCACACCTGTTTCTCTTTACCGTCCCAGACCGCAACGGCAAATGTCACCCGCGCTTACCATACCGCTCAGAGAGAGAGAGAGGGAGCGAGGGGAGAGAGAGAGAGAAAGAGAGGAGGGGCTGTCCTAACAGACGGGTAAGGTTATCTCCCACCTGTGCGTAAACGGTCTTCTGACCAAGAACCGAGAGGAACAGGACACAGAACAAACGAAGCGCGATTTCGCAAAAAGCCCCAACAACAAAGAAACGCAGAGCAATTCTGTCAAGCTGCAAGGGGAAACGTCAGCTTAACCGCATTTAACGCTCCGCTTTTCCACAAAAAAACGGCCCAGGACGGCATTTCCTTACTGACATACATCACGCTCCGGGGGTCCTGGTGATTCTAAAGTGCCTATTGTTTGTTGTATAGTGTCGAAAATAGAACCTTTATTCTTTATAACGCGTCTTGCGTTAGACGGGATAGCAGCTTCATCCACCTGTTTGAATCAGGACTGCGCGCGCGCACTGTAAAGAGGGCATCAAAACACCGAGCACACACACACACACACACATCACATATGCAGACATGACACACACAAAAAAAACATGCAGTGCGCGATGAGATTAAGAGGACGAACTTGGGCAAAACTGTAACCGTCACCAAAGATGTGGTTGTCGCTTCTGTTTTGACGTTGCAATGCGGTTTAGGACACAGCCCTGGCTAGGCATCCTGACTCAGGGCGGGTTGTTTTTGAGCAAGTCCAGTTGATTTGAAATTGCGTTGTGTTTCAAATGTGCAAAGACCAACTTTTTTATAGTTTCAACAGAAACATGTCTACAAATGCATTTAGCTAAAGAGTATTTTCAGCATGTCTTCATTTGTCATTTCTCT
Organism: Dinotopterus cunningtoni; assembly: GCA_028565755.1. NCBI lineage: Eukaryota > Metazoa > Chordata > Actinopteri > Siluriformes > Clariidae > Dinotopterus > Dinotopterus cunningtoni. The sequence goes on from JAOTRS010000031.1 coordinate 3,602,835, forward strand.
GTGTCCTTCTCCATCCACTTGGGCAGCAGGAAGGGAACACAGTGACTAGATTGGTTTACTTGTAATTTACAGCATTACTGTTATCTTAGGATAATAGTGTATTCAGTAATAAACACTGTAATGTTTTTCATTTTCATGTCACACTGAGAATCACATAGTTTATTATTAACATTGCTGATCGATTGATTTCTTACCCTATTTCCAGCAACAAAGAAGCTGTTTGAAGTGGTTATTCTGGATGAAATATTGTATTTGTAGGCTTGTCCATTTGTTTATTCAGTCCTTTGTGAAAAATATCAACGAAAAACACTTTTTCAATTTCATGCACATAGACAAATGTGCTCCACTTATGTTTATTTTGGTGTTCTCTATTGAATTTTTTTCACTTTGTGTGCTTGTGCTCCACTCATTGGCAGGATCTGTGTGTCTTGGGTTCTTGGGTAGTATAGTGTGTGTGCCTGGCTAGTGTGGTGTTATGTACTTTGTGTACTATATGTGTGTGTGTGTGTGTGTGTGTGTGTGTGTGTGTGTGTTCTGGTATGTGCTCTGTGCAGTGTTAGCGCTCCAGGGCTGTGTCGAAGACCTTGCTGGGACTGCTGGTGATGTCGGCTGCTGTTGCTATGACAGCAGCTCGGCTCAGGCTCCGACTCCGGCTCTAACAGTAGGAAATGCAGAACAGGACAATCCGGATCAACTTCAATGATACGCCTCCTCTCTCCTTACAGATCTGTTGGCCTTAGCACCTAACATACATGGTATCCAGTATGTTACTATACTATATATACATAAATAAAAGAATAAAGAATGTACTCGTATAAAAATGGGTTCATTGGATAATTAAGGGTTACATCCCACAAGAGGGACAGCTGAAGAGCCCTAAGGGCATAAACAGGAAGTTGCAGCTCTGCACTATGAGCAAAAAGCTGATTTCATTCACTTTAACAGGGCTGGCTGTTCTGCCCCTGTATTTCAGTCGAACCTTGCTCACAAATTACAAGAAAATGATTGGCAGGTGTTATTGTCCATAATGTAGTCTTGATTTTTATTGGTTTCTGATGCATGTGTGGATCATTTTGTTCTATTCAGGTGAGCTTGGATGTGTTTTCCTTCTCTTAAAGTCAGAGTGTTTCTTGGCGTTTCATCATTTTTGAGGGAAGGCAGATTAGCAGAACCGCCTTTGTTTGTAAGGGTTTTTTTGATTTATTTATTTTTGATGGTGGATGTGAGGCACAGTTTAAGACCTTGTGCTGCTGCTTAGTGGCCTTGGTACACGGCTTATCCCAGTCCATTCACATCACACCCTCGAGGCATGATTAAAAATTGTGCACAGAGAAATAAAAAGATGCTTGTTTTGTAGCTTTTGTGTGTGTTTTCAGTTATTTATAAGTGTCTCACAATTTTCATCTTACATATTCACATATGTGAACAACCTTGGGATCATGGATTCTACACCTCTATTGAAAAGCGGCATATGCAGTAGTGAATGGTAGATGGTCGCTGTAGGTTAGTGCAGAGCTTGCAGCTCCTCTTCTGGCATTTGTTTCATGTTGTGCAGTTGTGCTGATGCACTGCTGTTTATTTTTTGCCAGTGGAACCAAAGCAGAGCATAAGCCTAAAACCTGTCCAGATTAAAAAAAACAGTCATTCATTATTCACATCATGCTGGATTCTTTTCCTAAGACCCTTTACCTCAAATTTTCTCTCTCTCTCTCTCTCTCTCTCTCTCTCTCTCTGAATCTTCTGTTTCTTCTTTCTGCTGCTGTTTCACCTTCTTTTATACTTTTTGCCTCTTAGTCTTGCTTTTACCTTTGTGAACATATCACTAAAATAAACATGACATTATAACCCCCGGTGTTGTCTATCAATTCCCTTTCTTTCTTGAGGGTCCACACAAACATGGATACACACAAGGATGCATCAACGTCAGTCATTTACCTATTGAAGGACCTATTTCATTCAAAACCAACATCATGATCAGCTGCTAGCAGGAAAAGGGTTGCAAAGGATGAAGAGTCGCTCAAAGCGAGAGGGTTGTCACACTTCCCTACAGTTAATAAGCATCCCACTTCCTAATTAAATGCCCCTCCCCCAGCTCCGGAACAGCCGTTTAAAACCTCATGCCATCATCTCCGTGGAACACCCACTGTTTTTACGGGAGGGAGAGCCATCTTCATCCTCCCCCTCAGCTCAGCGCTCTAGTGGCAGGCACGATACTACACCATAACCAAGGTGATTAGTGTCAAAAAGGAGTATTTTGACTCACATCCCAAGCTAATCTTAGAGTCAGAAGTTCCACTGGTTATGCAATGAGAGTGGATTCATGTGGCAGATGCTCTTGGTCAAGTTTTGAACTGGACAGGGTTAATCGTATTGTGTCTCACACTCACAGATTGAGAGCAGGAAGAAAGCCTGTGTATAACGATGACTCAGAAGAAGTTTGAATCTTAATGCATGGACAGTGATGTTTGCTGGTTGATGATGGATGGACTGAAGAGGAGAATGATGCTCTATTGCCTGCTGCCACCTATAGTTCCAGTCACAGAACTGCACCAGAGGTCTGTCCCATCACAATGTGGGCTGTTTCTTGTTGACTCACAGAAAGAGAAAATACTGGTGGAACAAAATGATTATGTTTGATGATGCATGATTTGTGTTTTTCCAAAGCTGATGAATATTGAACAAGATTTCCAAGTAAATATTTTTGAGCTATAATGAGTACATTGAACATAAACACAAAACAGAATCACAGGGAAAATAGCATTAGATGTTGTTAATGTAAATGAAAGAAAACAGAAGGTTTGTGGACACCTAACCATCACCATATGCATTTCTTCCATAAACCTTTGACAGCAAGTTGGAAACACACACTAGTATAGGATGTCTTTATGATTTCCCTTACTGGACCTAAGAGATCCAAACCTATTTTAGCAATGGCCCATACATGAAGAGAGGTCTATGCAGACATGGTTCGACAAGGTTGGAGTGGAAGAACTCAAGCAACCTATGCAGAACCCTGACCTCAACCCAACTGAAGACCTTCAGGACGAACTAGTATGCAAACTGCGTGCCAGGCCTCTGACATCGGTGACTAATCTCACTAATGCTCTTGTGGCGCATGAACAAACCCTCACAGCCATGCACCAAAAATCTAATGGAAAGCTTTCCCAGAAAAGTGGAGTTTATTGATACAGCAAAGAGGAACATATCTGGAATGGGATGTTAAAAGAACATATTTGTGTGATGGTCAGGTGTCCAGAAACCTTTGACCATATTGGTTTTCTACCACAAAAATACCACATTATTTGATGGGACAGATGCATGGTCCAGTATATCTTTATTCATTTAATTTAATTTAATTCAATTCAATTCAATTTTATTTGTATAGCGCTTTTAACAATTGTTATTGTCGCAAATCAAAAGAAAATGATGGAAATTTGTATGAAATGTGAAAAATGTGTACGAATCAAAATAAGAGAGCAAGAGCAAGCTGAGGGCGACAGTGGCAAGGAAAAACTCCCTGAGATAGCAATAGGAAGAAACCTTGAGAGGAACCAGATTCAACAGACTTAAATCTTCTGTATCTTTATTCATGATTATTTCATGCTTATCTGTATTCTGTTTTTGTTGTTTTCAGTTGTCTCCTGCTATACATAAAGATTTTTTTTGTTTTTTTCTTTTTCTGCTTTGCTTCTTGAACAGCTCTTTGCTTTGCTTGTGCTGCTGCCTTGGG
>JAOTRS010000031.1:3608679-3623741 GCA_028565755.1 Dinotopterus cunningtoni
AAAAAATACAGATTTATAGTGTTAAGATATAATGTTATAATGTTTATAATTAAGATATTCAAGTCTATTGATTGGATTTATTACTATATTTTTTGCATAGTGAATTTTTTTAGACCTTCTCCTGATCTTTTTCTTATATCCAGTGGTTTATTTATAGTTTACTGCATGCATTAATCTAAGTAGGCTGAAAGCATTTTAACACATAAGTTATTTAGTTTTGGCTGTTGGTGAAAAACACTATACAGATTATATAAAAAGGACAATATACAGAATATGTCTATAAATCAACAATATACAGTACATAACATCTTAATGTGCAATAATGGAACCTAGTGTTAATTTAATATGTCTAGAGTTTATTTTCAGTTCTGGCACCTCAGTGGTTCCTCTAAATGTCCGTACAGCTGAGTCTCTGGCAATCTTTAAACAACGACTTTACAATATTTGGGTATCTCCTAATATTTTAATATCTCATAATCCTCCCACTTTCCAACAGCGTTTGACTGATGGCACTTAGTTAGTATCCTAGTAACCCAGTGTAAAGATCTCTCCAATGATGGAAACTTCAAAGCACATTTGTAAGTTGCTCTGGATAAGAGCGTCTGCCAAATGCAAGTGTAAATGTAATAACTGTTTGTACTATTTTAAGTATTTGTAGTTGTGAAGTAGACATGTACACATGTACATATGTTTATAGCCTATAGCCACAGACCTTGGTCAGCTATTTATGAAGGTAAATGCATGAGGGGAAAAAACTGCTCATATGTTTGGCATCTGTTGTATGAAAACAATACAAATGATATCATAAATAAATATTTTTCATCCATCAAGAGACTCCCAAGAACCAATGGATCCAGGTTCTTCGAACTCCCGTAACTATGTAGGTGTCCTTTTGAATTTACTATATGGAATTATCCAGCCATAACAACCAACTGCCTTATATTGTGGAAGTCCCTCTTAAACGACAAAAAATCTCTGACCCACTGAGGTCGGGACTGTGCTGTGGTATCCAGCACCAAGACATAAACACATGCTTTCAGTCCTAACATCTCACACAGGCTCGAGGAGATTGAGACTTGAAAAAGATTTTGGATTTAGTCCAAGACAACACCTTGAACTCTTTGTCATTTTCCTCATACCATTCCTAAACAATTTTTGTGATGTGGCAGAGTGCAGTACCCTGCTGAAAGAGGCCATTGCCATTAGGCAATACTACTGCAACGAAGTTCCACATGAACCAAATCCCTAAGAAACAGATAGGTCTGAAGGAAGGAAGAAAGGAATGACGGAAGAAAGGAAGGACTGAAGGAAGGAAGGATTGAAGGAAGGAAGGAAGGAAGGAAGAAAGGAAGGAAGGAAGAAAGGAAGGACAAACACTGTACTATCAATCTCTGATGTCATTCCTGTGATAGTGTTAATCTAGGGTGTATTTGTGTAAACAAAGCTGTACAAAAAGAAATCAGAGTTTGAGGATAAAAAATTAAGTGCCACCTGGAGAACACAAGAAGGGAGGTGGAAAAAGAAAGAGCGTATACAGATCCCTGCTAAAGTCTTCTGAGAGGACTGAATTAAGGAGTTTCCCAAAAGATGTTTAACATCCTCCAAAAAGATGGTAAGGCACAGAACGCCATCACTGAAAGGTATGGCTCTTCACAGAGTGCTGTATCGAAACATACACATGAAAAATTTACCAGAAGGGAAAAGTGAGATAAGAGAAGGTACACAAACAACAGGGATGACAGCAGCCTTAAGAAGACTGCCAAGCAAACCTAATTCATGAACTTGGGAGAGTTTCACAAGGAGTGGAGTGAGGCTGGAGTCAAAGCATAAAGAATTAAAGTATCAAAGTACATTTTGCATTTCGTTTGGAAATCAAGGTCTCAAAGTCTGGAGAAAGAGTGGAATAGAACAGGATTCAGTTGCTTGAAGTCCAGTATGATGTTTCCACAGTCAGTGATGATATGGGGTGCCATGTCATCTGCTGATGTTGATCAACTGTCCAATGTCAATGCAGAAGTGTTAGAATGCTTTACACTTCTATCTGCTGACAAGCTTCATAGAGATGCGAAAACTACAACTATCTGGTTTGCTGACCATGATCCCAGCAAACAAAAAACAATCCCAAGAATGTCCCCTAAAGGTTCCCAAAAAATGTTTCTCATTGTGTAGGGTTTCCTTTATGTCCCCAGGATCTTATTAAAGATGGCTCTTGGACATCCATGGGACCTTTAGAGGACTGAATGTGAACGTTTGGAGAACACTGTCCCGACTTTTTATTAGAACCAAAATATATAGTTAAATAGATAGAGCTCCTCTTTCAGTCATAATAATTGTTTCTTTTTTATATCCATAAATCTATTTTTCCTGCAAATGACTGCAGTACCACACAGGATTCAGATCTCAAGATGATAGAATGAATGTGTTGCCATTACACCGCTCGAGCAATATGGTTAATCACTTCAGAGTATTTAATAACACATTCAGCTGGTGCACATCAGCAGGAATCGTGTTCAGGAAGGGACAATTCCTGACACTTGGAAAAAGGAAAAGGAAGGTGAAAATTTATTTTTCCAGAATATCCTAATGTTTGTTATCTATCTAGTGGAAAAGGCTTTTACACATATTTTATTTTTGTAAGATACAGTGTCTGAATTCATGGGCAATATTTTAGATGGTGCTCAGCATATTTACTAACAGCTCCACAGGGCAGCGTATTCAAGGGGAAGTTATATTCTAAATAAGCCAGATTGTTCCCTTATTTTTCTTTATTTCCTGTATTGTTTGTGTAGTACAAGCAGTATTTCTCAGTTTTACGTTATATATATTGGACACTACACAGACTCCGTAGGTGTTTTGAAGGAGTTTACGTTTGCACTATCATTTTAATATTTTATAGCCCCCACATCGACCACATCAAAGATGATTTGAGCCGCCATTTCCCACTCCACGTACAACCGTCGCAAAACAGCTGAACCACGGCTTAGCCAGTTTGGATATTTACGTAGACAGCGTTCTTCATTTTCGACTACGCTGTTTAGCTTAATTATATATGACTAGATCACACGTATGAAATGCACACGTGCTTTTATTCAAAGTGTTTTTGATAAGCAAATAGCTACACAATACAAAGCTGGAAACAGCTTATCACCATGAGCAGTCAAACCCTCGATATTATATCATAATAAATTCCACCCGCGGAACACGGTCATCTGCCAGATTTAAACCTGTGTGGTAAAATGAACTGAAGCAAATATGTGAATAGTGTTTGAAAAGGACAACAGTAACACGTTATACAATGCGAATGTTTACCTAGGGGCTAACTTTTAAAACAGCCTGCAACAAACAAACAAGGCCAAAGAGACTCGACATGACAAACATAAATTCATTTATTTTCGCTGCACGTAAATGGATTTTTCTGTTGTGCCAACATGAAAACGAACAGCTGTGCACATTCATTGTTTTTATGAAAATATAACATGAACTGAAAACTCATATTCATTCATATCCAACCCAAACGTGTGACTGTAGCCGTTTCGGGTCTTAACGTAACGCGTACGCCTCTTGTATCCTACATTACCGTCGACGCGAACCCGTCGCTTCAACATCATTGTAATACGAGTAGTCTGCGCCACGTGACCGCGTTTTTTACTAAATAAAATCGAGCGCTATACAAGGACCGCCCACTTCGCCTTCCTGACCAATCACCTTCTGCAAAATGGTTAGGTTGATAGACGTCAGGGGTAAGGGCAAGAGCTATGCATTGGGGATGAGGTCCTAGAGTAGAGACTAGTGGCCTCCGGGAGCAAAAACAAGCAGAGGTAGGACTTGTTCAATTTTATTAAAGAAACGCGTATTTAATCATTTTCCAGAGGACTTTTAGCCTGTTAAAGCAGTGAACACCGTACCATTCTGTATGACATTTTTGTTTGAAACCGCAGTTGGATAGAATGGCCATAGGAGACCCCCAGACACAAAGAAACACAAAAGGCTACCGAGCCGGCTTAAAATACAATAAAACACACCGTACTAACAGCTATATGTATGAGTAATAGCCTAGTATTTAGGTTGTATCTAGTGTTTTATACGCCGGTCTTCTTTATGGAGAAGGCACCGAACAGCGCTGTAGAGATTTTAGACGGCAGTTTGATTTCTCATTGGAAGAAAACAAAGCGATTTTATTGGGAAAATCATGATAGGTAAAAAGGATAGAGCTTTCACACAGCTTGGTGTTTGCGATGTATGCGTTCATTAACGGGCTCTTCAGGATTCATTCTAATCCCCGTGCAGTATCGTTGAACCCGAGTGTAAGAAAAAGACGTTGGACAAGAGAAGTGGAGCTGCAGAACTTCCTACCAGCAAGGAAAGTTCGCGGCAAAAGCTGTCCCGCGAGATTTTTTTTCTATGCATTGTGAAAGGGGAGGAGAGAGAGATTACAGATCTCCAAGCGTCGGGACTCATGCCTGACACGGAAGCCCTATTCTAGTATATTTTCATCCAAACCACATATTAAGTGCCAATGACGTTCCACTAAGTACATTAATGTCTAGATGTATTAAATAGTGCAGTAGTCACATGGTAGCCAAGATTAAACGTACATTGTTTTGCATTAATGTACATTAGCATATATTACGTTATTAATATTTTATGGAAAATTGCCTGGCAATGAATAGTGCATGAATACGTGGATTTATTGAATAAATAGCCATAATAGAAATATACAGAACATAACACATTGAGCTCGTTCATATAAAACATACATATATCATTTTAAAAGGTGACGTGTTTATTTTATAGGCTCAGACATGCAGCAGTACACGGGTAGTGACTGCAGAACCGATTAGTAAACAGATCAAACAAATATGGCCGTTTTTTTATGCAAAAAATTAATGTGCACAAAAATGATAAAAAATAAAGTACATTTAAAACATTACTAAGGAGGGAGGTTAATAGTTATATGTTAATTCTATTTGTATAAATGCAGCCTGGAACACAATATACAGTAAAACCCTTACATACGAACATTCGAGTTATGAAGTTTTAAAGACACGAACAAGCGTTTGCGCATGTTCAATTGCGGAAATTTTCTATGTACATTGTCATATTGACAGCGCACATCCCTGGATGTCCAAAACAAGCGCGAAAGCGATGGATTCTCCCCTTCCTGGAGATATATCCATTGTTTGTATGGCAGGGGTTGGCGTCTGATTGTCATTCACACTACGATTAAGTTGGGAACACCAGTTTAACTAATCAGCATGTCTTTGGACTTTGGGAGGAACCCAGAGTAATCAGAGGAAACCCACCAAGCACAGGATAGTTTCCACAGTATATGCAAACTTACACATACAGGCAAGACTCGAACCCCTACCCTGGAGGTGCAAGGCGACAATGCTAACCACTAAACCATCCTTCCAATATATCTATTAAATATGTATTAATATATAACACATTTTAATGACACAATAATTAAGGAGTATCACACAGACAGGATTGCAACAGCATGGTTGCAAGTGGGGTCTTGCTTTTTAACAAAAGTTCTACAAACTACTGAGTAGCTAACACAGGAGACACAAATGTTTTACGTTTATGACCAAATGTTTTATTTGCTTTTACTGTCAAAATAAAAATATTTCCCAGCGTTGTGCAGTGGGCAGAATGAATGCCTGTAGTAAGTATAGTAACAGTTTAAAAAATAGATGCTACTGTAATGAATGTCAACATGGCTGTGATGCGGTTGTATCACAGCCGAGCAGATATTTAGTACAGCAGCACGAAATGGATTGCTTTTATATTGCTTTCATACAGTTCCACCAAGACCATTTATTCCCAAGAGGTTATGAATTGCATGCTCTCTGCAGATTAATATTGTAATCGTGACAGTGTAACCAAATTTGCCTTATTCATCTATTGCTTGCAGATCTGATAGAAGATGTGACACAACACAAACTTACAGACGTGCCAAAAAATAAATATATAAATATGGACATGTAATTCCTCACACATCCAAGATCAAGAATGTACCAAATGTACTGCTTCTACGAGGAAGATCTTGATCTTGATTTGAATAAGAATTTGAATCAGTTGATGCTGCATGCACACGAAAGACCAAGAACATCTGCATACAGTGTCTTGGGCCTTTGTGCCTTGGGTGCATGAATAACTTTCATAGTATGTAAATTTGATAAACTGATATGAGAGCCACTTTGACTGAAGATACTATATTGCTGAGTTATATCCGAAAAGTAGTATTTGTAGTCTTTTCATTTCTTATTGATGAAAACAGATTTTGCAAGAGTACATTTTACACACATCCACAGTGTTGGTTATTCGATAGTCCGTAACAGTACAAAAATGTTAAAATATGTTAAAATGTTTGTTGAAGTTTTGTTATACATTACTAAACCCAATATATTGCCATACGTTTTACATAATACACATTTCAGTTGATTAGACTACAAATACACATTCCTTTTGGTTAAATTCTCAAACTATAACATCTTAAAAATGCAGATTTTAAAAAAGTTCACAATTTCAATTTTTTGCATGTCATGAGAAGAATAAAAACAAAATGCTGAGGCAGGATGTCATAATTCATGCATGTAAGGATTAAGTTAACATACTGTCATCAAATGTGTTTTATTGCTGAAAATGCTTCTGTGGCTGGTTTTGAATGTGGTTTTCGACAGGCAGCTGCTCTCTCATCAGTAATGCGGACTGCACCAAAATACTTTCACTCATGCTTCAGTCAAAAGTTAATAAAATTAACAATCATTGGAATACCTAGGATGCATAATTAAATGTTCCATTCTACACCAAGCAGTTTTCTTAATCAGGGGTTAGAGAGAGATTTGGGCTCAGCCTTGTGTTAGAAGCTAGTTAGCTTTGTAGCCGTAAACAGAACAACGTAGATGGTAAAGAGGCAATTAGGAACTTAGAAGAAATTACTAAGGAGAAAACATGTCGTTTAAGATGACATAAGATTATCTGTGCCCGTATTTACTAAGCGTCTCAGAGTAGGAAATTGCTCCTAAGTGGCCAAAAATTCTCACAATGGTGCCATTTGGATCCTATTTTTAGGAGTAGAAATAAGAGCTATTTATCAAAATTCTTAGAATAGGAAATCACTCCCATCTCCACCACAATGTAGGAGAGCTACGGAGGTGTCCTAACTGGTAAGGCGTAGTGACAAAATGGCTTTCAGGCAGAGACGCACGCGGAGGAGAAATCATTTTGATCAGTTTATGACAGTCCTACACGGCTCTATTATAGGGGCTTTAAACAGGTGTGATGGAGCAGTCTGATTAGAATAAGGTCATGCTGTCAAGTCACATATGTATAAGTTTTGTCTGTGTGCATAAAGCTTTCACACAACTGCAGGTGATTTAACCATTTAATTTTTCCACTATTTAAAAAAAAAGTGATGTCACACACTTTCTTCAGTCCTACTCCTCGCCAAAAGTAAGAATAGGAACCTTTATAAATAACTTTTATGTCCTACACTGAGGTAGGACTATTTTCAGTCCTATATGAAATTTGAGTGCGATTCCTATGAGTGATTCTGAGATGTTTAGTAAATGCAGCAGCTGCCTGCCAAAACCCACATAGAGACCATCAAAACTCATGGTATAATTATTCATGGAATTACTCATGGAATAATAATTATTTATTATTCCAGGAATGCAGACTGCACCGACCTACTGTCTCCCATGTGTCTCCCAGTGACTGACAGTTAGTGTAAACAACAATTGTTAGAACACCTGTGACGCAGAGTGATACATATCGTTAAATGTCCCAGTGCTGTTGTGCTCTGTGATCACCACTGGGGGAATGCCTCTCATCCAATCAGATTATTTAGTTAAATGTAACTGTTGTATAATGTCCTATATAGTAAAAAAGGTTAGATTAGATCATTGTGCAAACATTGGAATTAAATTTTATGTTTTGCTATGATGAACTGATTATAGGACCAAATGCATTTACCCTGTTGCAGGAAACCGGAAAATGGCGAAAGTTGTGAACTTGGAACTAGATGACGTTCAGGACAGTTCAAGCCGCTATGAAGTCCTGGCCTGGCTTAACAATAAACTACAAACTAAGTTTACTAAAATCGAAGAGATATGCTCAGGTATGTTATTATTTACAGTGAAGTCCTTCTTAAAAATTAACAGCATTGCCACATTTGAATGCATCAAAGTCCTTAATGTACATATTTGCTCTGCATTTTCCTTGTTATATTTTTAATTGCAGGAGCGTGTTTTTGCCAGCTGATGGACTGGCTCTTCCCAGGGTCCATCGACATGAACAAAGTGATGTATCAGTGTCGGACTGAAGCAGACTTTCGCCACAACTATAGTCTTCTGCAGACAGGATTCAAAAAAATGGGTGTCAAAAAAGTAAGGCTTCCCAACATATGGTCTAACTATACTTTAGATTTACTATGTATCCAAATATAAACCAGAACTGAAAGATGTTGATTTGCATAACGATTTAAATGTTGTCTGTTGTTGTTGTCTGCCCCTTTTTACAGTCTATCCCAGTGGAAGAGCTTATTAAAGGGAAATTCAGGTCTAATTTTACTTTTCTGAAGTGGTTCCGGAGCTTTTTCAAAGCTAACTTGATTAGGCAGGAGTATGACCCACTGGAGGCACGTAATGGGCAGGAGATTCAAAATACACCAACCAATCTTCGGTCTCCAAAGAGAACAAAGTCACCAATAAACCTCAATACCTCCGGTACTACAATAATAATTACAAAAATATAGTATCCAGTTTTGTAGGTGGTTAGATAATACACACACACACACACACACACACACACACACACACACAGACTTATATGTATATAAATCTGTGCATTTTAATAGGTTATGAAATGTAAAAGTTTAAATCATTAATTATTGTAATTAATCATCTATTTAGGAAAAGAAAAGGAAGATTCCGACTCAGATGTGGATGTCCCTGATAAAAGGTCTATCACTTATGACCCCCAGTGGGAGGAAAACTTCAACTGGATCAAGCCAAGCACTCTGGGAAATGTCTATGCATACTGTACAATCTGTGACATAAATTTTACTGTGTTACACTCAGGCTTGCATGATTTAAAACACCACCAGCAGTGTAAAAAACACAAAATGCAACTTAAGACATTCAGAAAAGGTAACCAGGTCAGTGATTTAGCTTGTACTGAACTCATGCTGCACTTCATTCAAACCTACTGTCTGCCTACTCACAGTAAGAAGGTCTCACAGCATACAGCCAGGCATGTTCTTGGATTACAGTACCCAAAAGACATTTCTACTGCTGCTAAGCAGGTCCCTTACTGCATCTACCTTTATGGAAAAGTGCCACTACGTGATAAGAGTGAGGAAGAGAACTACAGCTGTGTAGTACTTCTGGGGTTCTTTGATGAAAAGGCTGCAAAACATCGCATAAGGATTCTAGACATTTTTCAGCGTGTAGACAAGGATGATGCTCTCATTGAGTCTTTAACGGATATCTTGAAAAGATTTGAGTTACCTCTGAGCCACATGGCAGCTTTCTATGTTGATGACCTAGATGAGATGTCTGGGAAGTTATCCCTGAAATTGAAGAATCTCAATCCAAAAGCAGTGGCTCTTGGTGGTCTTTATATATTGGCAGACTCAGCCTGCAATGCTGGAGTAAAGGCCTTTTCTGACAAGGTTCAACAGCTTATTGTTAATGTTTATGAGCACTGTTCTACTTGCTGCACTAAAAATGACAATCTTAAGGGATTGTTTGCTGGTGTTTGTGGCCTTGATGGCTCTGTCCACTCTCTCTTCCAGAACAGCAAAAACTTTTGTATCCTCATTAACAAGATGCTTGAAATGTGGACAAACTTGACCTCGTATTTTAGTTCCTGCAGTGAAAATGATGACAAGGCTAAACACATCTGCTCTCAACTGAAGGATCCCAAACTCAGGATCGCCTTTATGTTCCTGGACCATGCTCTTGGACCACTTAAAATTTTTAATGATCGTCTGGAAAGACGTGAGGGTTGTGCTCGTGCAGACCTTGTTCAGATCCTACGAGAAGCAAGTGGTCTGCTTCGCTCCTATGCCGCGACGTTTCTCTATCCTCAGGCTGTGGTACGTTTTCTGAAAGAGCGAGACCCAGCAATCTTTGAAGACCCAAAACTGCACCTACCTAGCAATGAAATGAGCTTTGGTGGGGATTCAGTGGAGAAGTTTCTATCTGAGAGCGAAGTAGAGCTGACTGACTTCCTGAATGCCTTTCAGGATGATTGTATGGCTTTTTATAAGGCACTTACAGCTTCCATTGCTAAGGGGCTACCTTTAAGTGACGGTATCCTGAGGAGTATGTCTCAACTTCTAAGCCCAGAGGGACGGTTAAAGGTCACAAGCAAAAGTATTTTAGACCTTGGTGAACAGTTTGGGCTTTCAGCCAACCTATCACAGCTCAAAGATGAGTTTCTAGAATACCAGCTTAATGAGGAAGTACATGGTGAGGACAGTGAGAATAAACATGTAGAAGGTCTGTCAGATTGTGTTCCTAGTCCTTCCTTGGAGCATCATTGGAGTTCTTTCCTCAAGACCGCTGCAAAAACATCTGTCTTCCGGAAACTGGTTCTTAGTCTTTTAGCTTTGCCCTGTCCACCTCTTGAAGCTGAGAAAGTCTTTGCTCAGGTATGCATAATTATGCTGTTGAAATATCTTATCTATGCTTTGCTTTGTACATATTTGTCATAACTGTCTTTTAGTGCATGATGCATGTATAACACAAATATTAGTATGTATCTGAAATTAATGGAGCCCTAACAAATTAATCTTAACAGTGCATTTTTAGATTAAAGTAATTTTTAACATTATGTTACATATTAATTTAGCATATGTCACCCCTCCCATATAAATAGGCAGTAGAGAATGGGGACATTGGTCAGTTAGATGACCATTTTGGAGACAGTGATTCTGATACCCTTAAAGAAATGGATTCGACCAATGATGATTCATCTTCAGAAGTCTCCAGCAGTAGGATGACACCTGACCGAAATGGAAGGAAAAAGAAACCATCAAGTAAGCAGTGAATTAAGTTAATTTTGCGGTTTTAAGAGACAAATTAGACAGGGTAAGTTGATCTATGAGAAGGGGAAACCCTGAATACACATATTAGTTGCAGTTGATCTCTGTAGAATGGTTTAATACACTGCCATAGGGCTTCTTACACAGTGCATTCATTGGCGTGTTCTTAAATTTCATTGTTTTTTATGGCCTATTGTGGTGTGACAATGATTAATTCAGAAATAACAGAATTGTAATTTCAGTCAGCTTTTCACTGCAGTAGACAATCTTTATAGTTCAAGGATCGAACAGCACAGGTTAATCAAAAACCTGCATGTCTCCAGCATTCAGCCTTCTGCTAAAGTATTTTCACCTGGTACCCTGTGATTATAGTTTTAAGGAACTTGCAACTGTTCAATTTTTAGATTTTGGAACATGGTGTTAGAATACTTGTTACTATTGTGCCTGCATGGTGTGTCCGACAGAGCAGTTAAGCATTAATGGGTTAAATAATTTTGGTGCAGTAATATTTGCTTTAGCACTGCCATTAATTTGAGAGATTAGCAGATAGCAGTTGTCTTTCTGCAACCACTTAAAACAGTGTGTCCTTAAGATCACACAGGTCCTTAAAAATCTTGATTTGTATTCTATTAGAGTATGAATTAACACTTCCAATCACAGCTAGTTAGCCTGATCATAGAAGTCAGATGGATTGATAGAAACAATATCCTGTTTTCCAGAAATGAGTGACCTTTCAGTCTCATTGAAGCCATGCACGGTGCGACTGCAGAAGATTACCAATAAGACAGGTGTGAGCAGGACACAGTAAATAAGTGCTTTATAGTCAGAGCATGTATTCTTAATGGCAAAGCACCTTATTTTCTACTACTGTACAGGTGTTTCTTATTTGTTCTGATCAAATATTTGATCTGTTCAAGTGCAATGACAATCAGTGGTCTGTCTAAAAAGAGTATTAACTTACTGCTCTCATAGATAAATCAATGTTTATGGATAGTAAATAGATGCAATATACTGTATGTTCAAAGCAGTTGGCATTAAGTTTTTGTATCCCAAATTTCTATGCTGCAGTGATGAAAATAAACAAAGATGGTGGCCATGTCTTTACTGAAGATGACATTGTCTGGACTAATGAGGTAATTCTTTTTTTAAGATCAGATATAAAGTTCATCTCTTCAGCTATCCACACTAATTTCCATAAACTATTAACCCTTCTTCCTGTCTTACCTACTAGCACCTTTCTTTTCTTACCCATCTTTGGGTATACTCCAGTCTCTGGTGCTTCTACTGGAGGTGCCTGGCTTGAGTGAGGGTGTGTATGTTTGTTTGTTACCCCTCAGGACTCCATTAGGGGGATGTACGGTTGGGAAAGCAGTTTGCGTCAGAAGCCGCAGGCACGCACTTTCTTTCAGGCTGGGTCAGGGACCTGGGTCAAACCACAGAGCCTCCAAACAGACGAGAAGGAGGAGGTGGTATGTAGCTACCCAAGCTGAAGTCAGGGTTCTGTGCTGTGTCCTGATTTGGGGTTTGGTTAAAGGTGCTTTATTATAGTCTGGGCTCTAGCAGTTGCAAGCAAATCAACAAAAACATTGAATCCATGTTCTTCTTGATCCCACCTTTCATTTATGAACTTACACAAAATTCCTTGCTTCCCAGAATCTATCCATTCAACATATTTTGATAAAGACCTGCTCATTGGTTCTCTTGGGCTGCCACCTGACACAGGTCAAGGATAATTTTCTGACAGATCATCTTTTATTAGCCAGTGTGCCTAACTAGGTCATAATCAATATTTACGCTCTTTCTGCTTGGTCATTAAAGAGAAAGTTAGCTGTTATTAGCAAGTAAACTGATTGGTGCTGTGATGTTTATTCAAACATTTTATCAGTGTTTATCTTTAAAAAGCTGTTTTACTTCCTTGGGGATCATTACACTTTATTGCAGAAGATGGTTTTGTTTTTACTCCACAACAACAGTTAGTGAAAAGATTGGAAATTCAGCAGTGTACTCCACCATATGTGCATTCTGAACAACTGGAAGCAAGTAAAAGACCTTTGGAAAAAAATGCTGCAACTTTATGGACAGAATGGATGTCAAACACAGTTGAGCTGTTCTTTTGTTCTTTTGATTAAACTGTTCAACAGTTATATTTCATTATTTATTTTCCCATTCTAAAATGAAAAAGAATAACTTTATTGGTCTTTTAATTGGTCTGCTGATTAAGTGGCCCATTGGATGACATCATTTCTTCTTGGTGCTGTTTTGTGAGCTGGACTTGTGATTTTTGGCTTTGAACACTTGTTTCTTATGACTCTCCCCTTTCACTTGGATATATGTCTTTCATTCAGCTCTTTATTTCTTCTTTGTTTTATCCTTTCAATTTCTGCTCATGTGCTTCTTTAATTTATGTTCCTTCTGATTAACACACTAAAATGTATAAATGGGTCTACCCACTTCAGCTTTCCTGGTGCATCTAACAGTAAAACAGGCATGGTAAGGTTAACATAACGCTTCTATCTGCCTGGTGTGATTTTTGTTTTTTCTGCAAATGCATCCCTGATGTACATATTGTATAGGAAGTCTTCAGCTTTCCTTTTGTTGCATATGTTGATTCTCTATTGGTTCCAGACAAAAAGTGATGAAAGCCAAACTGTATCAAGCATCACTACACCAAGTCCCAGGCCTGGAAAGAGAGGTCAAGTGTACCAGGTAATTTTTCCATTATTCCATTAGACTTTGTGGAAGTGCTAGAGGAATTAGTCACCGATTGGCTTCTGAGCGCAGATTGGCTTTAGGAACTAAGATATACTTTAGCAGGCCAGAGTACATGTGGAAAAGGTTTGGGGACTCAACATTATATTATAAATATTAGTTTTTAATGTTTTGTCTGCAAGTTTCAAATAACCTGCAAGTTTTATTATAAAACTATGTGTCAATATAAATATGAACACATTGGTTTCTTCTACTTTCAGCAGTTAATGTAAATGAATGCATAACCCAGTCTAAAACAATAAAGTGTGTTTTGTATCCAATTACTTACTATTATTGTAGCTCTTGATGATAGCACATATGGGTTGCTAGCAGATCTGTACGTTTTTAATTTGACGCAGGGCACATCTGAATTGAATTTATTTATGTTAAATCATTTAAAGTAGATCATGTCTATGGTTTCTGAATTCTGTGTCTCCTTGGTGCAGGATGGAAAGGGTTTTGGTGTTGGAGAGCTGGTATGGGGGAAAATGAAAGGATTCTCATGGTGGCCTGGTATTGTCGTGGCCTGGAAGACAAAGACGTCTCCCCAACTTATAAGACGTGTGGAATGGTTTGGGGATGGCATGTACTCAGAGGTGAGGATCTTACTGTACATTGCAATAAAAGTCAGTCTTGACGTCACTTACCATTTCTCTCCAGCGTCAATTTTAGCTGCTACGTTCAGGCCGTCTCTGTATTTGCTTAGCACAGCAGAACCAGGTGAACATGTGAAAATTCATCTAACATTGATCTAATGCAGTACTAATAATGATTATATAAACTGAATCAATAAAGCAAGGACAGTAGCATTTAGATAAGCATTTTGGCATTTGTGAGAGCCCCTTGATGCTAATTAAGGAATGAAAATTTTTTGCTCCTTATTATAGACTATTAGAACATTTTTGCCCTTTAGTACTGTATAGGCTATTCTTTTGGCTTTAGTTTCTTTCTGATCTACATGAAATAATAAGAGAATAGAATATCTTGCCAATAATAAAAAGTTTTAAATTTGTGATACTTTCCAGGGCTCGCAAAATTTCAAAATACCTGGTAGCCCTTCGGGCAGGCACTCTTCAGTTTTTGGTAGCCCAAAATAAATTTGAGTAGCCCAAATAATAAAGAGATTATTTTTAATGTATAATATTGTAAAGGAAACAAAACATCAATCAAAAAATTGTTAAAACAACTTTATAAAAATTTAAATCATCAACTCAAATATTTGGTTCTAATTGAACAGAAATTTCTATGAACTTGTAAG
>JAOTRS010000031.1:3708386-3720732 GCA_028565755.1 Dinotopterus cunningtoni
AGCTTATTTTTA
This sequence comes from Dinotopterus cunningtoni, assembly GCA_028565755.1. Lineage (NCBI taxonomy): Eukaryota > Metazoa > Chordata > Actinopteri > Siluriformes > Clariidae > Dinotopterus > Dinotopterus cunningtoni. Next base: position 3,708,399 of record JAOTRS010000031.1, read on the forward strand.
GCTTTAACCTTTTAACTATTTCTACAAACTCTTTTCCCGTCAACGACGGGTACTAACGCTAGTCGTTAATGATACTGACTTTGATTTTGATGATTTAAGTGCAAATCGAACATTTTTAAGTTGCATGTTTGAGCATACACGTACACACACAAAAAAATTATGATTTTAGACTTAAAAAATTTGCTCTTGCTCTTTTTTTTAAATAATGTTTATCTATATACAACCTTGATGAATTAAAGGTTGTAGATGTATTTGCAGTCTTCTATGAGCTGTGTGTGTGTGCGTGTGTGTGTGTGTGTGTGTGTGTGTGTGTGTGTGTGTGTGTGTGGATGTGTGTGTGAGGTTAACTATGGTCTGAGTGGAGGTATTGTGTGCGAAGGTGACAGTGGAACAGATCCCTGTTCTGAGAAATGGGATAAGCTTGTGTCGTTGCCAGAGTATTATTAGCCTGTGTGGTTGCTGTGTTTAGCCGAGCACAGGGAAGCCCCCCAGAGCATGCAGGCACCTGACGCCTGCAACCTGCTCTTGTATGGCGCACACACATACAAACACACACATATGCAAACACACACACAAACACACACACACACATACACATACATACACACACACACACACACACACACACAAACGCACACGAACATACACATGCCAAGCTTCAGCTGGTGTCATCCAGCTTCAATCTTAATCAATGTGGGTATATTTGTAACCAAGTAACTAAGCAATGTCAGAAACTTCTACTTGGGGTTTATATATCACTCCAACCCCCGTTGTCTTCTAATGGACAGATTGAGATATAGCAGGCCTGGTGTCTTTTCCTGGAATGAAGCCCTTTTCCCAGATTGCCTGACGCCACAGGACTGATAGTGACGCTCCCTTGGAAATGTGGGAAACAGTTTTGGAAAGTAGAAAGACATGCATATGCTCAATAACTGGAAAAACGAGCAGGATTAATAGCTGAGAGATCAGAAATAGCCTTATGGGAAACGTTTTTTTTTTTTGATGAATATTTTAATGGCAGAACTCAAGTCATTACATTTACATTATGGCATTTGGCAGACGCCTTTATCCAGAGGGACTAACATTTTTATCTCATTATTCATCTGAGCAGTTGAGAATTAAGGGCCTAACAGTGACCCCTGACCCCAAGTCTAGTACAGTAGTTTGGGATAGTGATAATGAATTAAAACGATTATTCTGCAGCACAGTTACTTAAGGAGCAATAGGTTTAGATCTGTATCGTAGACACAGATGAAGAGTAACGAGATAAATTAAAACCTATAAAAAGCACATTTAATGTTATGATTTTCTTTTCTGTGTAATATGTTTGGGTTTTGTTCTGCAGTTGCAGCGAGCCAATTCGAAGATTCCAACACATTGAGTGAAGTGTTTCTTGAACATATTGTGACCAGATTTCTGGATAGACAGCTTTGTTTCCATAATTGGGAATTTTAATACGAGGAGAGGGTGAAACAGTAATAATCTCATTAGGTCAGTGCAATTGACCTGTTTTACATTGTTTCCCAAGAGAAACTCTGAGGAATTATACACAAATCTAACCTTTTGCTGTGGCCTTCTTGTAAAATATGCTTTGGAAGACACTGCCCTTTTAAAGTGAAGTATTTAGATGTATTTTATGGCATCAAACCCTGAGATTAGGCATTTTTAGATATTCCAAAATGTAAAATTACTACAAAATTGTTTAGAACTGTAGAGAATATAGACTTGTGTGGACTTTTATGGCATTTTATGGCAGGTTTCCAGCTCTGTTGGCCAGCAGCCATGAAATCAACTCAGAGTGCTTACATTGTTTAAAATATTCTGGGTTAGTCTTAGATTGCTGATCGTCACTCCGTAAGGTCATGCTTAAATCCCAGAAAAGAATATGGAGTAAGAATACAGGTTCTAAAATATTGTTTATAACAATAAGAGGGAAATTGTAGGAATGATATGAGACCTAAGAAGCTAGTTAAATGGTTTCTTTTTCTGATAAACTTCTGACATGGTTGGTACTGCCTACAGCGAAACATCTGTAACGATGGGTCTGCAGCTGGAGTTTAGACTAGGCTCAACTTAGCATTTACAAAAGGAAACATACAGACATGAGCTGTTTTCTGCAGTTTTTAAACAGTCAGAATCTGCTTTCTGACCTGATTGAACTGTAGATATAGCAGTGAACATACGCATTTACCATTTCCTTCTTGTGGGTTTGCTAAGGGTGGGATCATAAACCTATTTCTTAATAAATGTAATATCATATATTCACTTGAAATGGTAATGATGAATTATTAATTGATTAATTGCCTTTAGAAGGCACATTGACAATGTGGTTAGCACTATGGCCTCGCACCTCCAGGATTGAGTGCTTGATTCTCACCTCAGGTCTGTGTGCATGGAGTTTGCATGTTCTTTTCTCCAGGTACTCCGATTCCTAATTCGGTATCCAAATGCAGATTAGGATAATTGGTGTTTCCAAATTTCCTGTAGTGTGTGCCCTGCAACCTTTTACAGGATGAGTGGTAGAGAGAATGATAGAGTAATTGCTATTGAAATGTATTAACCAATAATGTTTGTTTTGCATGTAGTGGCAACCTTAAAAACCCAGCTGTAATCTAACATTAGCTTAGCTATCCGCTTTACATGCTTAATAATAACCAGGGGTGAAAGAAGTTTTAAACTCTTACCAGCACTATGTAGCAAAAAATGCAAGAAGAATAAACCACTGAAGAAGTGACAGTCCTGTAAATGTCCACTTATTCTGCTATAGAACAGCTTAGCTAACTAACTATTTCAAGTTTGAATCCCAAATAACGATGGAAAGCTAGTGCACTATGAAGGGGTAAAATCTCTTGTTCCACACATCAAGTAGCACCCTTGATCAGGGATTAGAGATGGATTTGAGATTCAGCCTTGTGTTAAGAGCTAGTTAGCTGTGAACAAAGCATTGAGGTGAGTCATGAACCTGTCAGCATGTTGGTCGAAGCTTGCGTTAATTTAAACAAGCAGTAATGAAAGATCGACTCAACACTGACAGTTCAGGGGCAATTCAGAACAAATTAGAAGCAATTCCTTCAGAGACGGTGTGTTATTTAAAATGATGTAACATTATCAGATGTGTTTTCTTCCTCACAGTGCTTCAATTTTTGAATGTGGGGTTTGACAGACAGCTGTACTCTCCTCTTTGCTTTACTGTGTACCACCACTACATTTTTTAGTGCTATGCAATACCAGATTGTACTGGCCTAGTTTTACCCATGTGTAACGAGTTTGACGCAGATGCGGCACCACAGGCACACTGACACAAGGCGAGGTCTTGCAGAAAAAGGGTAATTTTATTTGGAGAAGCGGGAAAGGAAATGGTTTAAGGAGGGAGGACGGAAAAAGTGGAGCGAAAGTTATTAAGGTGTGCACGTGCGGATCTGGAGGCAGTGTCCAGCTGGCATGCGGACATGAGGCTGACGGGCAGAATGGCCCCAGTGGACCCAAAAAAGAACATTTATATGTGACAGTCAGTATTGATACTATGGCCGGCCACTAATAATTCAGTGTACGGGAAACACTTGATTGATTGTGCTGCTACTGTACAACAGTTTAAATAAAAGTTAAGCTCAGGAGAAAATGTGAGTATCATTAATTATCCATGATTAATCGATTATTAATTTGTAATGTGTTTGACTATCAGTTGAGAAAAATGTGCAAAATTTTCAACCCTAAACTTCTTCATGAATAAAGTGAAGTATTTAGGCTTTTCAGGCTTGGCTTTTCTCCCTATTGCATCGCGTACCACCACTACATTAGCAGAGGACTTTTTAATTTAGTGGAAACTGCCTTGCTCTGTAATTCATTCATTCAACACATCAGCAGTCCTAAAGTAGTCAGTCCTAAAGTTGGTCAGTTTCCATGGTTGGTTGAAAACGTGGATGAGACAAGTGGGCATTATTATCATTGATTGTGCACCGATAGGCGTTCTTAATAAGTACAATGTAGTTCCCTAGTGGAAGAGCCATTAAAACCTTGTGCTCTTGACTAAATACCAGCTTGCATAATAAGCTTTAATGGCTTACTTATCAAAAAAATCTTGATATAATTTATCCTGTGATGCACATTATTAGAATGAACAATTTACGTTGTTTTAAACACTTTGTGTGTGTGCGCACCATGGGGCTGTGTGAAGCAGGATAGTAAGATGCAAGTTAAAACTTGCGTGGTGTTTGCGCCCCAAATTACGATTACAAATGATAGATTTGAGTTATGGGACATAAATCCAGGTAATGAAAGAGCATGTGTGCTACATGGAATTATCCATAAACACCAAATGCTGTGTAAAAAAGAAGGTCTGCTTTACGCCTTGGAGCACATCCCTGCACCCTGCCCCAGAAATGAGTCACCTCCACCTGGTTATTTCAGTTCCAAGTAAAAAACATTTCCTATAATTATAGGGCCAAATACATTTTTGCCCTCAGGGATAATATACACAGTCACTAATCACAATAAACTCCTTATTCTTATCCATATACTTTATTTAAACTGTTATTCTCTTTGTGCTTAGGTTAAGTTCTTTAGGTACGAAAGGGTCTGGCTTTCTAAATGTCTGAACTTGTCCATAGAGAGAGAGAGAGAGGGAGAGAGAGTGGAAAATGTGACCACTTTTGTTCTCCATAAATGAATCACATTACACCAGCTTTTGGCCAGGATTTAACCCTGGCATAAGTTCGTAACAGACCCACACACATACACATGCCCACAGACATTAATACTCACCTTAGTCAGGGCCAGTTGGCAAATATTTCAATAATCAGATTCATAAACATGGCTCCCCCAAACTTTCACAGCTGTTATTTAATAAATATCTACTCTGAAAGATATGTAATATAACATACACATTATTTTCCACTGCCCATAGACAGGTAAACTACATTTAGTCTTACTCCATCTGGTTTTGTTCATTTCAGTTTATTTGAGGGCAGATCTGCTTTCTTTTTAGGTAAATTCTGCTTCTATATATTCTTCGCCTGACATGCTTTCACTCTTCGCCTATTTTCTTTCATCACACATCACGCACTAGCACTCTGAACTGAACCGACATTTCTTAATGGCTGATGGACTATGCCAAATCAGCAGAAAAACAGTGCTCCCATGATGTCATCTCTTCCATTGTGCTCATATGACTTGAAGTCTGCGTGCACACACACATGCGCACACATGCACACACAAACTTGTCTTGTTATTTTTGTGAGGACCTACAGTAAGTAGCTAAGTAATGTTATGTTTTCACTTAATTTTAACCCTTATATTAACCACGGTATCCAGAAGAAACCTTTTGGCTCCTTAAGTTTTTAAAATAAAATCTGCAGGTCTTGGGGAAGCAGGGGGATTGTATACCCCCAAAAATCTTTCATATCTAGCAAGATATAAAACATTACTTTTGCAATTTAATGCTATATCATAGTGCTAAATTATACTACTCTTAGATTGAACCTTAACCATAGTCTCAGCAAGGAAATGGTGAAATGCTTAAATGACTAAAGTGTGTGTCGGAATAGATCGGAAGTGTCATAAGAAGGCTCATGCTCTATGACTTATCTGAGTTCAGAGGTCACTGAACTTCAGCCAGTCTAGTAACATTTCCATTCCCTGGGGCTACATAAGAAGTCACATGCTTTGAACCTATTTGACTGTGTACGTAGCAGGCTAGGAGATTTCAAAACATGGATTAAAGGAACAAGGTCAGTCTGGTGGTAATGAGTCAAATACATGAAAAAAAAAAAAGGAAGATGATTACACATTTAAGAAACGTTTGTACAAGTATAGGTGAACATTTTGCAGGTTAAATGAATACAACATGACTTGGGTTTTACTTGACAGTAGCGAAGGAATTACACATCACCAGAGTATGAAATGAACAGGTTTCAGTCACTCCCAAGAAAGACCTTGCATTATGTTCATCTTATTTTCTTCTAGTTACAGGTCTTTGTAAAGACATACATAAATACAGTTTGTGCAGTTTGGCCTGTTCTGTGCAGGCGGGAGCTTGACCTTCTGCCCTTCCCTTACCCAAAGACAGTGGATTTTGTGGGTAAGGCCTGTTGGACAGGGATGAGAAGAGTGCTCTTAGAATAGCTCGATGGCGTCAGGAATGCCGGGAGTGCCAGTAAGATTGTGAACATGGCTGGAGGATCACCCATATTGCTGCCAGAGGGAGACACACACACACACACACACGCGCATACACGCACACACAATCAACACACTTCGCCACCTAGTTAGATCACCAAGAAGAAGAACATTAAAAACACACTCAATGTTTTAATGAATGTTATAATTTTAACGATATTAGTCCACATGGTGTATGGTGTCGCAATGAAGACAAGCGATGAGTCTCAAAGCATCACAGTCGTCCTGATATCCAGCAAAACAGCACAACCTTGAGTGTGATATTTCCTTTATACAATAGTTCCAATAACAACATCTGGCAGAACTAACTAATCGCAACTGGTGGAGCTGGCGCCCAACAAGTGTGATAAACAGAAGTGACAGTAGTTTTAAATTCTTATCGGTACTGTGAAGTCAAAAGGTGAGGAGCAATTATCTATTATCATAGGAGCTCCATTGTCACCACTTTTGGAAAGCAGATTACTCAGTCGGAAGTAACTATTGTATAATTATAATTATAATCCTTTTTTAACCCTTTAACATTCTTTTAAACTTTTTGCTAGAAGACATTTTGAGTTTCTGTACGTTATTAATAAACGTGTTGAACTTGTTGAACTTGATTGAGCTGTCACTACCTCTTGCTGTGTTAAACAAAATCTACTAGATGTTACTGTGTCTTATAAGAGTATGCCTTTACATTTGTAAGTTAACATACCAAGCTAAATAAAACAGATCTACTGCCCAAAACATTATAGTTTTTTTTCTTCTATTCTTAAAGATAGATTTCGCTGGAATGTTTTTGTAATAAACACTTTCATGGTATTACGGTTTTTGTGACAGTACTCATATATTAAATAACAGTAATGAGGAACAATTTTATGATTTTAGTTTTTCATACATATTAACTGGAATCTAATCAACAGCAGAAACAAGTGTACAGATGTGACCTTTTTAATCACTGCCACTAATTATATTTCTGTTCTATTCAGTGCTCTGGATGAGTCTGGTTATTATTAGGAAAGAAGCTCCGTGATCCTCTGGGATCAAAGTGCAGTATGGTATGGGGTTAACATGAAGTCATTTATAGGTTTGGTCTATGTCACTGTTTCTCTGTGCTAAACATGCACTTCCAACTGTACTCATAGAGGGCAACAATGTCAGCACCTATTCATAACTCCAGATTTATATCTAAGGCCAACCAGCTTGTCCCAACTCCACCCTCCTTCTCTCTCTTTATCTTTCTTGCTTTCTTCCTAAATTGAGTCACATGATACCTCTGTGAGATTATTGATTGTCTGATCATTGTAATATAAAGGTTTGTGTCCATTTGTGGTAACAAGAAATATTTGGTAAAAAAAAAAATCAGATTAATGTATATGACGGAGAGAGTACAGAAGAGTTTACAGTTTAGAGTGCATCCATCCAGCATGCTCAGACAGCTGAACTCGTCTTTCATCTCCGCACCTGCTCCGGCCCCTTGTTCCCACTCAGCGTTAGAGACTCAGCGAGACGTGCACAGCCGCCGAGAGAGAATAGCCCTGAAATGACTGCCACCTGCTGTATGACAGAGAGAAATGGAGCTATATCTGTAGGCATACAATTAAAGTGTTTGATCTGCAAACTAAGCATGCTGACATAGGAACAGATTCTTGATGTGTTGAAAATAATCCCAGTCTTACTAATTCCATAATCAGAAAGGCTTTGTGAGAAAGGATTACCTGTTTTACTTTTCATGATTTGCGCCCTAATGTTCTATTACGATCAGTTCAGTTCAAAATGGCTCATTATAGAAGAATTTCAATAGAAACTGAGTTCCTTAAGTATTTTTATATTTTTGGTACATAAAATCAAAAAGGAAGTAGCAGTGGCAGTGATATAAGAGCTGAGGGCTAAAAGCTAATATCTGTCAAGAGTTTAACAGTGTTAAACTTGGGGTTGGGCAGTCCATTATATCACTATGCATTTTCATGATTTCTGGATTTTTGTAAAGTATTGCAAATCCATAATGACTGCTAGATTTAATAGCGTGTCTTCTCCAAATACCAAACTGTATCACTTTTTCTTTTTTTTTTCAGCCTAATTTAGTAGTATTCAATTCCTCCCCGTCACTAGGGGGCTCCCTAGTTAAGGCTACTACTACCACTCAGTCGGGAGGGCCAAATACCTATCACATGTTTCCTCCGAACCACGTTACACCAACCGACCGCATCTTTTTAAACTGCTCGCTCACGCGCTGTTGGGTGCGGCTATCCGCTCCTTCTGCTTGCATGAGCTCACAGACGCCCCTGATTGGCTGTAGAGCCGTGATTATGTAGGAGCACCAAGTACCTCTCATCCCTCTCAGTACCTCTGAGAGAGCTCGGCCAATCAGCTCTCTCTAGACCTCCGGCTGCGAGAGGTTACAGCATCACCCGGGAATCGAACTCGTGATCTCCAGATGATAGGGCGAGCACTTTACCACTGTATCACTTTTAAACAAAGCAAAAAATAGTAGTCAAAAGTTTGGACACACCAGTCAAAAGTTTTGATTTATTCTCTACATTCTAGAACAATACTGGAGATTTCATAGTTATGAAGTAACACATATGGCAAATTGGTAGTGGAAATTTTTTATATCTTTGTTATCAGTACTTACGTGTTATTTGTAAATTGTTTGGGGAGTTATTACAGTATATCCACTTTTAGTTTCTCCTCTAAAGGCTCTTTGTTGGAAAAGGGAAGAAATTGTAAATAATCCACCATATAATCCAATTATATCCACCGTGCTCATTATAACCACATCTGTATTTCATGGACACTTACTCAATCACTGCTGATGACGTGTAATGTATGAGCCAAATGAAGATCTAGGAGTGTTTCACTCTGTGTGATCACCTAACATGATCATCACTGGCAGGATGTCTGAAAGTACCATTTGTGCTTCCTTTGTATTTTTATCCATTGTTGTTACTGTTATGATTAATTTTACAAAAGGAGAAACTTCCTTATTATGTTATGCGACCATTTTAATTAAAACACTCAAAACTGATCTTTCCTCCACAGAGCTACTGGAAACGAGGACCATCCGGCCATTCAGCTTCTCCTTCAACACCAGTGACTACCGAATTCTCCACATGGACCAGGACCAGGGCCGCCTTTACCTGGGCAGTTGTGAATATATAGTCTCTCTGGATATGCAGAACATCAACAAGGAGCCACTGATTGTAATATACTTTTGCAACATTCAACATTTAAAAAGTATAAATATTTTCTCACTATTAGCTTGCTCAGTTTTGCCCCATGACTGCCTCCAGAGACATTCATTGAGGAACTTTTAAATACTGTCAAGATTGACCCCCTAGTGATGCGTCAATGTTTGCTATGAATGTTGCAATCTGTTCTTGTGAAATATCCGTGTAACTTTTTCTGATTTCATTTTATTTAAATGTGGTCAAAAGAGAACGTCAAAAAAGAATAGTAACCCTACTCCGTAACTTTTACCTTTGTAACTTCTTATACAAAGTATTGCAATTTTGCTAGTGTGAGACCATGTTGGGGATTTTAGTACTGTGCTAATCTTTTGTACAGTTACATACAGTACCAATCAAAAGTTTGGACACATCTTCTAATTCCATGGTTTTCCTGATTTTTTATTTCTTTTTAGGACATACATATTATGCAATAATATTCTTTAATCAGTTTCGAGATGTGTCTGTTACTTATGCTCTGTACGTAAAGCCTTCATAACGGATCTAATCTGTGGTGCTTTAAATTGGTGATTATTGAGGCTGGTAAGTTTAAATGAACTTCTCCTTTGCATCGGAAATAAGTTTTGGTCTTTCCTGGGATGGTCTTCATGAGAACCAGATTTATCGTGGTGCCTGATGGGTTTTGCAAATGCACTTGACGAAACAGTTGCAAGAACTGTTACAAAATGTTGCAAGAGCTGTTCCAGAACAGCCGACCTTCGTGTCTTAAAATAACAACCTACTGTTGTTGTGGCTGTTGTTGTTACTTAATTACCTAATTTCATAATGTTTTTTTTTTTTCAGTTTTAAAATCTCCAGTATGGTTATAGAATGTAGATTTTTTTTTTTTTAAATCTATACTTTTGACTGGTACTGTATATATACAAAATATACAATGCAGTGTAGTGTTAAACTCAGCTTTTGATTCTAGATCCACTGGCCTGCTACTGCCCAAAGAAAAGCAGAGTGCAAGATGGCAGGAAAAGGAGGACAAGTAGGTCTACATTCATTCTGCAACTTTTTGTTATGAATGAATACCCAGCTGTAGACATAAGTTCATGACTAATTATAGCTCACTGACTGATTTTGGGTTTTTGATTACCTTTCCATATGTGGGTTAAAAATGAAATGAGGCATGAAAAGATACTCATTTATTCTTTCTCTTGCTGCAGGGAGAGTGTGCAAACTTTATCCGTCTGATCGAGCCATGGAACAGGACTCATCTGTACACATGTGGCACTGGAGCTTACAAGCCCATCTGCACTTTTGTCAACAGAGGGTGGAGGGCTGAGGTGTGCACATACTGTAAACGCAAACACACACATACACATGCACATGAGGCATAAATACAGCAACATTTAAGTTTTTAAAACTCATTGTTTTGTCACAGTAAAAGCCTGGTGATCATCCTGTCTATGTGTTTGTGTTCAGGAATACCTCTTTCGACTGGTGCCTGGCTATATGGACTCTGGAAAGGGAAAATGCCCTTATGATCCTCGCCAAGAAAATGCGGCCGCTTTAATCAGTGAGTCTTTTCTCTCTCCCCCTCTCTCCTCACTTTTTCTGTATTTTAGAAAAAAATAGCTGCTATGGCAGAGTCATGCTTCATTAACATTGATTAATTTTTGTCTCTATATCATTCTCCGCCTTTGCCAGATGGGAACCTGTATGCTGGAGTGCATGTAGACTTTATGGGCACAGACCCAGCCATATTCAGGACTCTAGGAGACAGACCTGCTGTCAGGACAGAACAGTATGATTCACGGTGGCTTAATGGTAGGATAAAAAAAATGTAGTTAGAGAGCAAAAACAAACATTTAGGTTATGTGTGAATGTGTAGAAGTGATACTGAGTTTATATATCTGCAGCTAACCTTTTATTATACCTTCCTTCTTATAGAGCCAGTGTTTGTAAAAATTCAGAAAATTCCTGATAGTACAGAGAAGAACGACGACAAATTGTATTTTTTCTTTCGGGAAAAGAGTTTGGATGCAGCAGGAGGCAGCACTCCAAGTGTTTTGGCCAGAGTGGGCAGAGTTTGTCTGGTGAGAACTAAAACCTAAAGGCTATCACCTTTTATTTTGATTCTGATATATAATCATAATTCTCTTAAACAATTAAAGTGTAAAATTAAAGTTTATTTTATTTTAAGCTTCCTACCTAAGGACAAAACAATGCAAACATGTATTACATAATGTAAGAACTAAAATGGCTATAACATACATGAATGAAGCACCTAATCACTCAACATTCACCTGATTTAAAAACTGTAACAAGTTTAACATACACAAGATGTACAGTAAGCGCCCAACATATACAGTGCATCTTAAGAAATCTTCGGGTTTTTTTTCATAATTCACTTCAAAACATTCTCATTTAATATTAATTGCACAAAGTAAAATATATTAAACTTTTTTTGTTTTTATTTTGTTGATAATGGCTTCACATTAAAAGTTAAATATAAAAAAAATACAGTACAGAAACGTCCAACTTCTAAAAAATACGTTAATTTCTGCAATTTATACTTTATTGGAATCCTTGAGTAACAATTATTGGATTAATGCATCATGGCATGGAGGTGATCATCCTGTGGCCACTGAGTTGTTATTGAAGACCAGGTTGCTTTGATAGCAGCCATCAGCTCATCTGTAATGGGTCTGCTGTAACTTTCCATGAATATGCTTTGAGCACTCTGCAAACAACCAGTCCCATTACTGATGGCCATCTGTGGCTTACCCTTCTTGTGGAGAGTGTAGATGATCGTCTTCTTGACAACTGTCAAGTCACCAGTCTTCTCCATGATTGTGGTTGTGTGTACTGAACCAGACTCAGATACACAGTATTTATACTTTATAATTAGTAGTTTGCTCAAACTGAAATGTACCAATAAACTATACTAATATATTTGAGATACTGGATGTTATCATCGATAATCATCCATAATTATCGAAATT
>JAOTRS010000031.1:3788983-3805678 GCA_028565755.1 Dinotopterus cunningtoni
GGAAAAAATCCCTTTTAAAGTCATTAAGTTTATATAACCTTGAGACAATTATTTTGAATTGCTGTGCATCTATTTTTTATTCAAAGTCTGTTACGCTTATATATTGTATACTAAATTTTTCATGTTCATAAAATAATTTTCTATACACCATTTAGCCATTTTTGTTAAATTGGAATAATTGTCAAATTCAACAGATTTATTCATATTCAGATTTCCATGAAGCACCAGTAAGTTCTTACCTCTAAGCACACACAAAAGATTATGATCATTTCACTAAAAAGCATTACTAAATATTACCAATTCATACAAGTTTGTGGACATTAAATACAAGTTCAACTATTAATGCAGGAATATAATCAGAGTTGGGCCTGTGATACTAACAGAATATTTTTGATCACCTTTCAATTATTTTTTATTCAAAATGCATTTTCAGAATACGCCTTTTTATCTTTGTCTTACTTCGGATAATAGCTCATTTACTTTCAATTATGGCCCCACTTTAGATCATGGCTCATTTAGCTTAACTCTTAAGCAAATATTAGATGGTTGTGTGTGAGGGAAAAAAAAGGAAGCTTGCATGCTTCATTGCTTGCAGAAGTACAGAAATCTCATGGGTAGCAGTTTCTGAATTGATTCATTACTCCACGCTTGTAAATATCTGTTTGCATGCAGCTCATGGAAGCTTTCAATAATTTTAATGACCACACACACCGATATTACTTTGTATAACTGACAAAGACGTACAATCTTGTTTTTTTTTTCTTCACATTTAACTCACTTTCTCATGTTCTCATTACCCTAGCATATCACCCAGCATGTATAAAAATTTTAGTTCTGGGAAAATTAGTGTACTGTTATGATTTGCATGAAATAAGTCAAGAAATTGACAATACTTACACATCAGTAAATTGTTTTTTACTGCCACTTCCAGTTAATCATTTCTGGAAACCTAAATGAGGACAGTACACAATTACTGACAAGAGTGTTTTTATGCAAATAAGAACTGAAATAAAATAATAAAGGTAAATCAGAGATACACAGAAAACCACTTTTTTTCTTTCTTTTTTTTTAACTTGCTGTATCACATATTCCATTTACAGAAAATATTCAGATAGAATGCTGGTATTCTGCCTTCAGCTAAAAAAGGCTGATTCTCATCTTACTTGAAGCTCTGGTGAGTTAAGAAGTCCAAAGGAATGTAGCAATCAATTTGGGTCTGAAGAACAGGCAATCAATATTGTGCTCTAAATTTTAGATTGAATCTCTTGTATAACTGTATTGAATTAAACACAAACACACAAATATGCCCCAGAGAGACTAAAGCACCTATGCACAAGAGGAAGACATTAATAAGCTCAGCACTGACAGATAGCCATAAAAAATCTCATAAAAGAGTTTTACATTGCACATGATTCCAGATGAATAATTTAATTTTAAAAAGTTTGCTTTGTATACAGCGTCTTTATCACAGTGTATTGCTCCAGCTACACTTCATTGTGTTGAAGTTACATTTAGAAGCTTTGGACACAGAAAACAAGATAGTATGTAAATAGAAATTTAAAAGTGTCTGCTTCAGAGAAATAACGAACATCTGTTGCTTAAATAGTTTGTGTCAAGTTTCAACTCTTGAATAAAAACATGTCTTCATCCAAAGGTGATATGTTTGCCAGGGAGAGCAAATTCCAAAATCAGCTAACTTTGTAGGTGTAGGTGTTCGACTGGAATTTCTCACGTTGACACAATTTTTGACAGTCTAGATGAATCTAATTTTCAGAACAGGTTTTCTTTCTTTTTTTTAATACAAATTAGTCAACACAGGTTATTGTTTGTCTTTTGTGACAAAGTGTAAGGTACATAACGTGTAATCTCTTTGTCTTTTACATTAATGCTATTTCATACAGTATTATGAACTCATTTGCCATGCATTTTTATATTTTGTAATTTTTAAGTTTACACCTGCATGGTTGACCCTCATGGCCTAAAACCACAGTTGTGCCGGTACTGGTACTAAATTATAATGGAAAATGTGAATGTACTTTCCTTTTACATTTTCCCTCTTTCATCAGTGATTAACAATTTGCACAACTAAAAAAAAGTTGCAGGTACATTAAATTCCTTGCTTAAAAAGGTCCTGATAAGCAACTAACATGCCTGAATATTGACAACAGTTATCTTTTCATGCTTAACTGTTAGACAAATAAGACATGGATAAGTCTAAAATGGTTAGATTTTGTTAGTTGCAACTAACATTGCCACTTTTAATTAATACTTTGGGCCCTAAACAGATGAGAGACAGAGAATAAACACAGATTTCATCATTTTATAAACAAATATATTTTATCCAGGAAGTAATCACTGATCTGATGAGCTGCCTTAATAATGTACAAAAATACATGTGTTTGGATGAGCCACAAGAGACGAGCTGTTACAGAAGCAACAATGATGTTTTAATAACTGGAATCACTGATTCATGGCAAGTTATTTTAATATACCGATCAGCTCTGCTACATTAAAATACTTTGTTTAGCAGACTAACAAACTTTGCTGGGTCTGTGGTCCACCAATTGTTGTTTTTTTGGTTATTACCTAGGGGCCTGGAATAATATTAGGATGATACTGCAGCAAAGTAAATTACATTTATGTGTGATATGCCTTCAGCATTTCATTCAAACCCAGTGATTGCTTTTTTACTAAAGTGAAATGCAAGACATGATTTGCATTTCAGTTTGGAACCCTTTTACTGATTTAAAGGGATACCATATTCAGATTGCATTTCTTGCGTTTCCCCTGTTGTTATTATTTTTAATCAAAAACAAAAAGGCATAGTAAAATGTATTGCAGCAGCATGCATTTATTTTTCAAGATGGATACTATTTACAAAAAATGCATTCAACATTTAAATATGTATTTGGCTTGTATTAACCTCACAATCACAACAAATGTATATTCGTATGTATTAAAATATAATTGAAATCTATATTTAATAACAACAATTTGTATAGTATAACACATTCCCCCAAAATACTTTTGTTAAGATAAAAATAAAGCTGTAAGTTTTTTTATATTATTTTTTTTGCACGGTTATCACCAAACACTTTTTTGTCAGTTTTTATATTATTATTATTATTATTATTATTATTATTATTATTATTATTAATAGCAGTTACATGCTTTGTACCCACCCCGCATACATCTGCATAAATCAATGGGTGGCTATACCTCTGGGTTTATGTATAAAAACTAAAAATTAAGCTTTTAGATGTATGCATGGAATTTATTTCCTACATTTACAGTCCCCTATAGAATTTTGTTTCTTTCAATTCATGCACACGTGAAAATTTTATGGGGACAAAATCTTCGATAAAATAAGCTCAATATATCTTTAAGACTGGCTGCTTTTCACTGCAGTTGTAAAAGGAATGTAATGCATGCTTTGCTTTTCAGTGTGACACACTGTCGACATGTCACTAATGTTGCATTCCATTTTCCTGATCATAAAGGATGTTACTGAAAAGATTAGAAAGGTCGTAAATGTATTTGATGGATGCAACCATTGTAATTGCACTCATTGATTATTAAATTACATTTGTTTGCAACATAAACGCTTGATCAAAAATGTGGATGTAAAAATAGATTAGATCAGTTTCTTTGGCAAACTAATCAATGAGGTGTCAGTGTTGTGCACCTTGCCAGAGATGATCAGTTTGATCGGTTAAGCGAGATGATTTGTTTGACTTTGTTAATCTATTAGTTTAAAATAATAGATTAGCTGGGGCGCTGGCTCTTAAACCATTGTTCCCTCTGAAAATTGGTGAACACGTTGATTCAGGTTTTGTCGACTCTTAACTGCCTTTGTTTTAAAAAAAATTGCTTCTGATCGAATTTTTGCCCGAGGCTATGTCGTTATTAGGGTCATCCTGCCCCAACAACTCAACTGACACGACTTTTTCCTTATTTCACATATTTCGCAGCGTGACTGCGTTTCTATCTTGCACCGAATCTGCCCTAGGAACTAAACAGGAACAGCAAGAACCACCCGATAACAAAACACACAAAAGCGTACGTGCTCGTCACGTAGCACATGTAGGCTGGAGCAACTGTCACTCATGCCGAGGCCTGACCAATCGTCTCGCGTGAAATGTGGCTCAAGTTACTAGATCTGCCACGTATTGGTTGAACTGGCACACAAACACGTTTTCATCTGGGAAACAAGCCCTTACTTATCGAAAAAGCATTCTCCGCAGCCAGTGGCCGAGTACAATGTCAATAATCGCCAGGCCTTCACGGGATTGGCTAGTAACTCCAAGGTAACGCCTCTTTTTATCTTTTCGGGCGCAGCTGCTGCCTGGGTGTACACAGTGTACTGTACAAAAACAGAGCAGCGTGGTAAACAAGCCAAGCAGTCGAGGGGAGCACCACAGTTCGTCACGAAAATGTCTCGAAGAAGGCTGTTAAATGTCAGCTACGATTTGTGGCAGAAAGCCAGTAGTGCTAGATTAAAAAACCCAGTCGCTTTCTGCGCAAGCTTTGCAACGAGTTCGACCCAAAACGAACAGAAATGCTGCAAAGATGGACAAAAGTGTGCAACAAACACAGTGACCGCGCAGCACAGACACCACCATGGCAGTGGGAAAGCGAAGACCGAGGAATCTTTCACTAAATCTGGGAGATCGTTTTCTTCGACCGCCCCACAGATCGACCAGAAAACTTACTTATGGGCGAGATACAACGAAATGAAGCGCCTGGTGCACGGTAAGTCTGAGAGAAAAGTCTTTTAATGCAGGTTTTTGCTAGCGCATGTTTGGGGCAAAGCGGAATTAAAGAGTCTGTGTGCCGACTTTCTCATTCCGCTTTACTAATAATTACTGTTATTATCCAAGGCTGAACCATCGGGCGTGTTGTGTTTTAAAACAACATTGTTATTGTCAGTCATTGTTATATACCTGACAGGCCTTTGCCTTTCCAGACTAAATATTTCCCAACCTGTAAAAGGGCTATGCAAACAAATAAGCTACCAGAAACGGCCTTACTTTGTTTATTACTAAAAAGTAAACTTGAGGTCAGGGGCGTAACCTGGCCTGAGTGCCAATATCAGAGAATATCTTATCAAGTTTAGTTTATTTACATGTGTGAAACATATCCCACTTCCATACAGCGTAGTTTATTTATGATAAGAACAAAACACAGATGCATGTTTGACCACAGGAGAACTTGGTCTTATCCTGCTCATGAGAATTGGAGAAGTGCTGCCATGTGTTCATGGCTAACATGCTCATGTTTTTTTTTTTTTTTTTTTTTTTTTTTACTTCAGATTTGATTCCTCCTGGAGTGTGTAGCCTTCTTAACCCCTCCACTATCTATGCCAACAACGAAGTGAACTTGGATGAGGTGGACATCTATGGTTTTGATTATGATTACACCCTGGCACTCTACTCAAATACTCTTGATGAGATGATCTACAACAAAGCCCGAGAGTTCCTCATAGAGCACTACAAGGTGTGTGGTCTGTTTTCTGTAAAACCATGATTATAGAAATGTCAAAAAGTGAATGCAGTCGAGTCCTTAAAAAGTTTAGAAAAAAAGTCCTCTGAACAGATCTTATTTATGATTGCAATTTTATGGTTAAAAAAACCCTGGCTTTACATTTTATATTTGTCTTAAAATAACAGGTTTCAAGATTGTAAATTTCTATCTCTTATAAAAAGTAAAGGAGTTTCTGAACTCCCACAGTTCCACGTATAAGTTCTTTACAGTTGCTGTCAGGGTAATTTTATCATAATTAACTTTGTAATGACTTTAACAAATCATAGCATAATGACATAAACTTTTTTCCTTGAACAGTATCCTCAAGGTATCAGCAAATACAGATATATCCCCAACTTTGCAATTCGAGGCCTTCATTATGATATCCAGAAGGTATATATACACACACACACACACACACACACACACACACACACACAAAATTAAACATGTCTATACATATGTACCAGTCACTAATAGCTTTACACTAATTTTTTTTCCACCTTAGGGACTGCTGATGAAAATAGATGCTTTCCATTACATTCAGCTAGGCACTGTGTATAGGTAAGTCGTCTTGCTATATTTCTATAATATTTTATTAGCTCAGTGAAATGGGGGATGTGTTAGTGTTCATTTTGTTGGATTGCGTACCAACTGTCTGACCTCCAATAACAATATTGCAACAAATTGCTTTTGCTGATTGGCACTGATCTATTTTAAATTAGCTTGCTTATTCATTTTCAAATGCTCTTTATACCGTATTTTTTCTAAGATTATTTATACACCATGTACATATTGTCTGGCCACTGCAAAAGAATGAGCCAAAAGGAATTTTTTTGAAAGGCACAACATGTCCATGATACCATGCACTTAATTGTTTTTTTTTAATATATTTTGACCTTAACCATTTAAACGCAAGTTTAAATAAAATTCAGATCCCTAATTAAGACCTTTTCCTCAAAGGGGTCTGAAGCCTGTTCCAGATGATGAGGTCATGCAGTTGTATGGAGGCTCTAATCACATCCCTCTCCACCAAGTCAGCGGCTTCTATGGAAAGGTTACTGTTCTTTTTCGTCTGTTACCAAATTTAAAAAGATATTGTGGTTCATGAGGTATTTATTGAGGATATTTACACATTCCACTCAGTTAAGAACATTTGTTGTTTACACTTTTCATCAATTCATGTAATGCAAAGCAGTGTCTTTTTTTTTTTTTTCTATTTGTTTCCATTAATTGGTAGTAGTTAAACAATTGTAATAAATCCTGCTACTCTGAAAAAAATATGGTGGTCTTTGTTGTTCACACAGTATGATTTGGCCCCAGTTTCTTTGTAATGCAATTGTTTTGTGTGCGTTTCTCAGGGACCCAGGATGAAGCAGTTCATGGACGTGTTTTCCATCCCAGAGATGACACTTTTGGCTTCTGTTAATGACTATTTTATCTCCAATGACATAGAATATGACCCCGAGCACCTCTACAAAGATGTGTCTGTAAGTGTGCACAACAAAAGTTAACAAACTATCTATACTGTTTATAAAGTATATATGGCAGTTGTGGGATTTTAAAATCTAGAGTCAAGTTTGGGTCCAATTCGTTTATGTGCAACATTTAAGTGGTGTTGTCTTTGGACATATGCAGTAAAATGTAAATATTTATTCAGTAAAAAAATATTAAATATCTATCAAAAGCATATAACTTTAAAGCTTTTTCTTTACAGTTATATTAAGATTTACACCTTTTTAAATTGTGTATGTGATTTATTTTGGTAGTTTTGTTAAGTACATTTTTAAATGTTTTTGGAATGTCTGTCATTTCTGACGAAACCCCCATTTGTTCTGTCATGTGAAACCACACCTCGTGCAGAATTTGGTTCCAGGGTGATTGTTTTGTTGCTGCTCAGTTCTCAGCTAGAGCTTGATGAAGTCTTTTCTTTGTCCTTTTCCCATCCCCCCTGACTTTCTGAAGGGCTTGCCTATGCTCCCACTGAGCAGCCGCGAGCAGAAACAAGTTGTGCTGAATTATCCTCACCCTCATCCTGTTTATTCACAGGCATAAAAAAAATAAATAGACACCAAATTATTTACTGTAAACCCATGTCTTTTTGACCAGCTCAGCCAGGTCTATTGGGGATCTTGGCAGTCATAAACTTCTTTGTCATTTGCATGTCTAGGCGTGCTTAATAACTGGAAGAAGGAAACAAATAATAGTCATGCTAGCGGCAATTTTTTATTTATTTATTTATTTATTTTTTACATTTTATCATACTTGTCTATTTTGATGGTTCGCATGTCATATGACTCAGATACACCACTCCAGTTAGCTATAGTAACCATAAAATCTACATTTTCAGCAGTTACTGACAAAAAGTATGTTGCTATCTCTTGATCTGCACATGTTGAAAAGACGTTTTCAAACATGGCATGTTTGCACTATACACACAAGTCTAGATCCACGCCTAACTGGCTGTGCGTCAGAAGTTGGTCTGAAGCACTTCTTGGTTTTGGGGTAAACATATTGAGGATTGCAGAGATGGGGAAAATGCTGTTTAATCCATGTTGTTTACTCAGGACCCAAGACTGTGGCAGTTTGATTGTCCGACTGTTACCATCTGAAGCATTTTGTCATGACTGTTTTTTTTGTTTTTTTTCACAGGAAGCTGTTGGTATGGTGCATATCAAGGGGTACATGTACAAGTGGGTCATGCAAGATTTAGGTAAGAGTTCAGTGTTTTCAGTAATTGCTGATTCATGTTTTTTTAACACATGGCTTTGTGCGTTCATACTTCTGCTTACGTCATACTGATGTATGTGAAATATAAACAAATTGTGGCTTAAGCAGACTCAGAATTTCCTGTGTTGCACCCAGTGTTTGCTTTTTGAAAATAGGCTCTACCATTTTGTCATATTCTATGGTACAATCAGTTTCTTCTATGTAGATGTGTTCAATAAAAGAATAAACCCCACCAACAAGCAGTTGGGCCGAATCCCAAATAATTTCCTGTTAACCAACTACAAAATGGCATTGTACTCACTATGTAGTGCAGCCATTAGTTCAGCCCCATGGAAACGGAAGTCAGCACAAAATGTTACTCAAAATGCTGAAAATACAACATTTATTCCTTCATGTATTGTACTAACAGAAGAGGGGAAAATTTTATTGAAACTATTACAAACAGATGCACGGGGAAAGTCCTGCTTTTAGATCACGGTCTAGTGCGTGCAGCAGGGCAAGTCTTCAGGGCAAAAATTGCAAGTAGTGTGCAAAAAAAAAAAAAACATGCTTATATAAGTAGCATTAACAAAATTTTGTACCAAAGCTGATTCCTATTCTCTGTGGGTATCTCTATATTTAGAGGCAAAATTTCCTTCCTGGTAGTTCGCCTCATCACCTAATGTTACCACCACCACATGGGGCAAACTGGTTAAGGAAGATTTTATTTATTCCACCAAGAGAAAAATTATCTATTGAATGGATTATCAAAGGTTTAACACAACCCCTCTCATTCTCAAGGAAAATTCATTACAATTGGGCCTGATCGGGTCAGACGGTCTTTGTTAGTGTTTACATGATGAATTGTTATTCTGATTGGGCTGTCACTCTCAATATTAGACACAATATTAAAGACACTTATTTACTCGGTGGATGCTCACAACATTGAAGCCTAACAGTATGTGGGTTTATTGTTCTTGAGCAACGAAAAACACAGCTTTCTGTTGGAAGACACCTTAACATTTCTAGACAGTTAGTTGCAGAGCAGTGAACTAAAACGGTATCATTTCCGCTGTAGGGAAAGTCTTCTGGATAGGGGAGGTTGTGCTTTGTGGTTTTTTAGTTATGCAAGGTTTTTAGTCTTAATTTTAGTAGAAAGAAAAAAAAGGGAAGCTGGTGGGAAAACTAACCTGTTTTGCAAATATTCAATGTAGCAGCTTATGTGTTTACTACTGTCTTTTATTACATACGTAATCATTTTAGTATGATGTATGTTATTAGAGTATATGTTATTAAACTATGCATGTGTCTTTTAAAAATCTTTCCTGATGCATTAGATTGTGACATGCAAGTTGGCTGATGTTACCTAGTTGGCATTAGAGCAGTAAATAGCAGATTAAGCTCATAGCTAGCTACACAGAAATAAATACACAGGGAGGGAGCAATCTCAATTTTTGTAAGTGTTTTTTTTTTTTTTTTTTTAGTTTTCCTCCATGTTAGTAAATGCTATAATGATTTTTTTTTATTTATTTAATTATTTAGCTGATAATAATGTATTAGTGTTTCCAGACATAAAATATAGCTTTGCTGTCGCGATCTGTATCACAAAGTGCCCCTCTTGTCCTAATGGGTTTTGTCTTTCTGTGTACCAAGCACACCATGTAGCCATTCTTATCTTTCAACATTTACAAACATTCACTGACTAATGCTCCTGAATCATAATTTGGAATGGCTACTGTTTGGACAAGCACAATTTTCCATTACTAAGATTTATTTCCCTTTGTTTTTCTCTATGCAGAGAAGTATATCCTCAGAGGAGATGAGACCTATGCAGTGCTGCATCGACTTGCCAGCCACGGGAAAAAGCTTTTCCTTATTACCAATAGCCCCTTCAGCTTTGTGTAAGTTTTCTTTCGAGATTATGACTGTGCTTCTTTTGTAGTCTACTGTGTTTGTGATGCAGCATGTGCAGACAAGACGGTGTGTCTCCAAGCAATATCAAGCAGCCACAGTTGATAGTGCTGAGGTATTTGCTTATGCCTATTTTGCTTAAACCGTTTCAGAGACAAAGGCATGAAGCACATGGTGGGAAAAGACTGGAGGGATTTCTTCGATGTTGTTATTGTTCAAGCTGAGAAGCCACACTTTTTCAATGACTGTGTGAAGTAAGTTAACAGACTGAGAGATGACCAGTGACCAATGTGTGAAGTGTCATTGTGAACATGTGCTGTGTAATTTGACTAATCGCTTTGTTCTCTATCTGTAAGACCTTTCAGAAGACTGGACAGTAATGGTGTCCTCCAATGGGACAAGATCAAGCGTTTGGACAAAGGGCAGATTTACAAACAGGTATGCTACTGGTAAAAATATTTTTGTTGGAACATGTTTTAAAGCCATGCAGTTTGTGTGAACCAGCCTTTTGTTGACTTGGTGTTATTCATCAAACATGGTATTAGCCAATCCCTGGCAGTTCGCAGTGTGTTAAACTGCCAAATCACGTAGGCCTGTGCCGTTGAGAGTTCGTCATCTGTGACTAATTGAAACCAGAATTTATTCATGCAAAGCAAGTCAAGATGTTGTGAAATCTAGTTTATTGTTCCATATTTATTAAGTTTAAACATAAGCTTTACTAATGAATCTGATTTGGAAAAAATCCTACTTCCAACTTTGGTTATAGTGTAAATCCACTTTAGCAGAGTTACTTGTGTCTCAGTTGTGCACATAGTCCTTTGACTAACCTGAATTAAAAGGCCTTTGGGGGCTGGTGATCCAAAATACTGCCCTTTGATGACTTGCTGTGAGAATGACCTTTTCTTGCTCCCTGCTAGTAGGTCTTGCTTTGTTGTAAACTGCTATGTCTTGCCAGATTCTTCAGCTAACAGTTATTAAAGGCCTATTAGAACATTCTGATACCAAGTGAATATAAATGCATATTAGGTACAATTAGTTAATGTTTTTACAAGCCAGGGCACACTGTCACCCTTCTTCTAAGCTCTTTAAGGAGAATATCAGAATTCCTTTTATGGGTGGGATTTAATAGACTTGCCTGACACTAGAGCCCAGCGCCCTTTGAACTGTGAGCTTTTATTGGTGTCTTGGTCAGAGCCAGTAAACAGCGGCTTGCTATGTCATCAGCAGAGTGGTCTGTTAGAGTAGTTACCACACCAGTTCTAATTCCTAATTATGCAGTACAATAAATCAATGTATCAAACTCTCAATAAATCAGTCTCTCAAAGCCAGACTCATTATTTGCAGTCCACTGTCTAGAACACTTAAATATTTGTTTTGCCTCTTTTTTTTTTTTCAGGGAAACCTTGTTGATTTTCTGAAACTGACAGGGTGGCGTGGATCCAGAGTGCTCTATTTTGGGGACCATCTTTACAGCGACTTGGCAGTGAGTCATTGTGACTTGTATTTGCTTCGACTGCATAGCAAGTGTGCATGTGTTTAGTGTTCCATGACACAGTTTCCTTTTTTATCTAACTGCTGGTCATCACTATCTGACCTGATTTATACAGTTGAAGTCAGGTGAATTCATACACCTTATCTAAATCTAAATTTAACTAAATTTTCCACAATTTCCAATATTTAATCCTAGTAAACATGTTTTTTCTTAATCAGTTAGGATGAAATCTCAGAATAATTGTAGACAGATTCATTTTAGCTTTTATTTCTTTCTTCACATTCCCAGTGTCACAGAAGTTAACATACACTTAGTTAATATTTGGTAAAAATTGCCTTTCGGTTATTTAAATTGGGTCAAACATTTTGGGTAGCATTAGGGGAGTCTTTCACAAGTTTCTTACAATAAATTGCTGGACTTTTATCCCATTTCTTCTTACAGAACTGGTGTAACAGACTTAGGTTTGTAGCCCTCCTTGCTCGCACATGCTTTTTCAGTCAAGCTTAAATTTCTCTTTTTTGGATTATTATTAGGCCACTCCAGTACTTCAACTTTGTTGTCCTTAAGGCATGATGCCACAACTTTAGAAATATGGCTGGAGTCATTGTTCATTAGGAAAACACATTTTTGACCAACCTTTTTCTTCCTGGCTGTCCTAAGATGTTGCTTCACATAATCTTCCTTCCTCATGACGCCATCTACTTTGTGAAATGCACTATTCCCTCCTGTTCTGGGATTGATTTGTACTTTTCATATCAAAGTACAATTATCACTAGGAGACCGAATGCGTCTCCTTCCTGAGCGATGATGGCTGTGTGGTCTTATGGTGTTTATCCTTGCGTAGTATTGTTTGTACAGCTGAAAGTGGTACCTTCAGGCATTTGGAAATTGCTCCAGATTTGTCCACATTTTCTTTTTCTTCTTTTTCCCCCCTTGGAGCTTGGCTGATTTCTTTGGATTTACCCATGCTGACAAAAAGTGTGTGTGTGTGTATGTGTGTGTGTGTATATATATATAATATAAAATATATTTTTTTCCTTGTGTGTATGTGTGTGCATCCATAAAATACAGTAGGAAAAAAGGCATTCCTTAAATGCCTCTTTAAGGAAACCAATAGGGTAAGATTCAAATTAAATTCAATATTAAAAAGTGTATTTTAAGCCAGGATTTAAAGCTGGAAAGAGTGTCAATATTTCAGATGTACTGAGGCAGGGAGCTTCAGAGGCAGGGAACAGGATGGCTGAAGGCTCCAGACCCCATGGTAGTTAGATGGGCAGTGGGTGTGTTGAGTTGAATAGCTAAAGAGGACCTGAGAGTCCAAGAGAATGAGTGGATATGAATAAATGAGGGATCCGTTAAATCAAATGATGTCAATTACCCTGTCATCTTCTTTAGAAGCTTCTAAAATCATGACATAATTTTCTGGAACTGTCCAAGCTGTTTAAAGGCACATTTAGCTGGGTGTATGTACACTTTTAACCGACGCAAATTGTGATATAGATAATTGTAGTATTGTTTGTATTGATTTGTTGGTTTACTTGTTATGCATAAAGTTGTCCTAATTGATGTGCCAGAACTTAAACATGAAATCTGTGGAGTGGTTGTAAAAATCTGATTTAATGACTTAAACCTAAGTGTATGCAAACTTCTGACTTCAACTGTAGATGCTCCACCAACATTTAGTAAGGTCTGAAAATAATTTTATCCGTGGTAATATTAAATGACCTGCGTGTAGGACTTGATGCTGCGCCATGGCTGGCGGACTGGTGCAATTGTTCCTGAGCTGGAGGTGGAGACAAAGGTGGTGAACACTGAGCAGTATGCACAGAGTCTTACCTGGCTTCAGGCTCTCACCGGCCTTCTGGAGCGTATGCAGGTACAAACTGCACTACAATCAAAACATGTTCTTGATGCTGTTATGACGCATGTTATAATTTATAATGATGTAAAACACTAACCATATCCAACTCCATATCAGGTTAGCAGTGTAATACATTGCAGTAGCAGAAAGTGATTGGTTTTAAATATTTATTTTTGAATTTAAGTTGTCTATAGAACAAATTGATGAGCACTTGATTTTTTTTACATCATTATTGGTTGTTTAGAAGCTCTTAAAAAAACAAACAAAAAAAAATCATTGGCAGACACTCAATCATGGCTGAGCTACACGTTAAAATATTTAGCCTTTTTACATAATTTTAAAGACAATTCTGCTTTTAAACTACCTTCTCTCATTTTTTTTCTTTGCAGAACCATGATTGTATAGTTAATAGTGATTTGGTATTATTTACATGTATTCTAGATGTATCGTGATGCAGAGTCCAAAAAAGTCCTTGAAGAATGGCAGAAAGAGCGGGAAGAGTTTCGGTGAGTGGCCTAAAATCTGTCTACCAAGAAAATTGATTAGGCAGTATCAGAGTCACTTGGAGTTCTTGCTCATGTGAGAAAGAAGCAAGATGGGATATGGTTATGATTCTTTCTATGATAGTTTTATAGCACTACTCCTCTTCCTTAAATTCCATAAACATTGTCAAGCTGTTGCTGTACTGATTATTCTGTCCTATTTGTAAAACCTACTTCGAAAGCTATGGCGATCACCAATGTCATATTCCAAAATAGAATAGTCTTTTGCTTTCTCTCCTTTTTTTTTTTTTTTTTTTTTAAACCCAGAGCATTTTTGGCCTATTTCCACAGCGATATAAGAGACGCCTGAAAAAGAGATGCAATTTTCCTCGTTTTCAGGTGTAAAGAAAGAATGATTACCAAATTATGACTACAAGTCTTTAACAAATTGAACTGCAGTGCAATATACAATATGCAACACCAGACTGCAGATTGGATAGCCACATCTCTGCAGACTGCTGTTAACTATCAGTTCATTTACTACATGTTTGATGATCTATGCATTAATCTGTCTAGTCTGTCAAAATACTCATTCTGTGGTAAAAAAAAAAAAAAAAAAATCTGTTATTTTTCTCTCTGACTGACAAATGTTGAACCTCATGACTTCTGCTTCCTTTGCTTAAAAGTGGTTTAATTACGAGGGTAAGTGTGGAACTTGTACAGTCGGCACTTCTGTATTTTTTTTTTTTTTTTTTTTTTTTTTTTTTTGCACTGAGCAGTTATTTCTTCTAAGGATATACAATTTCCTAACTACTGAGAGCTGTTTGGGAGAGTTGTCCAGTATAAAAGTCTGGCATAAAATCAGAACAAAATTGCATTACTTTGTCCTGGTGTGTTTAGGCATATTGTCTTAAATGGTTGGCACAATTATTACATTAAGTATGCATGGTTTTGTGGTTTTAGTTTAGCCTAAGTATTAAGGAGGCTTCCTTTATGTTCTGCTGTTCTGCATAGATTTTTTTTTTTCCCAAAAACCTCTCCCTTAATACAAGAATTGCCCTTTTTAACAATTACAAATGCCATTATTTTCTCATTTTATTTATGGTTTGATATGATTATATGTGTGCTTCAACAAAGGGTATATTTTATTCCCAAACACCTTTTTAACTTTTTAATTTGTTTATTTTGACAGGGCTGTCACCAAAAACCTGTTCAACCCGCAGTTTGGCAGCATCTTCCGTACATGCCACAACCCTACCTACTTTTCTCGCAGACTTTGCCGTTTTTCTGACCTCTACATGGCCTCCATCAGCTGCCTTCTGAACTACGATCTTTCGTACACTTTCTACCCGCGACGCACTCCTCTGCAGCACGAGGCACCTCTCTGGATGGACCAACTCTGCACTGGGTGCATGAAGACGCCTTTCCTGGAGGAGATGGCCCACATACGCTAAAACCGTTTGCTGTATGCGCTGTCTAGTGACGCACAAATTTAACCCGACTTACGAACATGCCATGTGTTACAAATTGTCGTGTAAATCAGGGTCAAATTATAGATGAGTGCAGAGCATAAAAATTGATCAACAGTCCTTGAATGTCAGTACTTCAACCCCAAGTGTAAGGCAGAAACCAACCTCTCATGGTGTTTCATTTAAAGTGCTGATCTTTAGGGTCATTTTTCTATTTAAACGAGTGTTCCGATCATAACTGCACCATCTACAGGAACATCTGTTACACTGCATTGTCAGCATTTACAAGGGCCAGAAATGGAATCCTCATGTTTGGCTTGTGACGCACAATTGTATTCAGTTTTTTTAGGAAGTTCTTTACAATGGCATTGACTGCCTGTTTTATTTTTATCTGTTCTACAAGGTACTGTGTAAAAACATTGCATGCTTTGGGCTTGCTTTTTGTTTTTCAGGTAAAAGTAAGAGAAGTGCACAAAATGGTGTATATAATAGTGTTCTTCAAACACTTTTTTTTTTTTTTTTTAACCACGGTGTACTTATCGTCAGGGGTGCTGTGCACAGTTGTCATTCTGGACCTTTTTTGTTTTATTAAATGGTCTTCTTGGGCCCAATGTCCACTAAGGGTCCTCAGCTCCTTCCCCACAAACCAAGTATAAGCATTAGGTTGTTAAACTAACCGATTGAATAGCACATCATGTCCGTTAGCTATTATCAACAGTGTTAATTTGTTTGTTTTGATATTTCTTACAAAGTCTTAGCATTGGTTTGTCAAACTAACCAATTAAAATAGCACATCCCATATATTAATAGCTGTTCTCTACAACTTTAAATAAAAAAGAGAATTTGTCACTTCTTGTCATGTATTTTATTTCTATAGACACTTTAATAGAAACAAGTGGTCCTATCAACCAACTGTAGCAGTAGCTTACTGAGTGATCTTTGACATTAACTTTTATTCTTCTGAGAGTCTGTGCCCACTTCAGCTTCTTCTTCCTGAAGTGAAGCAAACCGGATGTGGTCATCTGCTATGACACTCCAGCCACCTCAAGACTAAACGTGTTCCTGTCAGCTTCATCGAGTCTCGCCATTCTTCTCTGACCTCTCTCATTAACAATCCATTTAACAAACCGTCTGTCATTCACTGGATATTTCATTTGTTTGTATGGTTGTCGCATGATTCTATGTTTATTTTTTTTATATATAAAGTATTAATGGAAATGCAGTGTCATAATATCTTAAAAAAAAAAA
>JAOTRS010000031.1:3833365-3850455 GCA_028565755.1 Dinotopterus cunningtoni
ACACACACACTCATGTAGGCATGGCAGTGGGTCTCATTGACATGGCAGCCCTCCATGTATTAAAGCTGCATGTACTACAGAAATTTTTACAGTATAACAAGCTAGTCTGAAAATCTCCCTATATTGCTTGACCATATAAAAACATACAAGCTAGTGGTGATGATGAAAGTGTATTATGAAAATTTTGTACAAAAGTCTGTTTGTACATCCGATGCATTTATTAGGCGATATGATTTTGAGTTGTACAGTATAATAGCAGATTGACCTCTGACTTGTACAGTCTTATAAAGTCTATAGTACGGACCCTGATGTTATGTAATATATCGAGTAATGATGAAGTACAGCTATAACACATGCAATGACACAGAATTCTTCTAAACTCTGTGTGGATCTGTCTCATACTATATTTCTTAATAATTAAAGCTTGTCCACATGTTCAGGCATGAGGTGAGATCGGAAGCAGCTAACGCCCGCGCTAATATACAAGCTCTCTTCCTTTAGTAAGTGCTAGATTCTTTATTTTAGGTATTTTTACGTATAGGTTAGCTGAAAAGGTGTAATTGTGCCTGATGTGAGATGTTCTGCTTATTAGCCGTTTGTATCTCTTGTTCACAGAAAAAAAAGCTACACATGATAAATAAACTAATATTTGTATTTATTCCACTTTCTGCATCGCAACATTTGAGTTTTGCTATAATTATATTATTGTTAGTTATTAAGTTGAATGAATCGAAAGCATAATAATCTTGAGGGTGGAATAACTGTTGCCCTACCTAAAAATGACACAATAAGAAGACTGGGTACAAGTGTATTTTCTTTACTTTTACAAATGGTGATTGATGTGCCCCTATTATGTAGTGCGTTAACACAGTTCAGACCAGTTAGATAATCCGAGATCTAGCCTGACAGGTTACTGACAAGTCTGTACAGAAGCTTTTACTATACATTCATTCCATCTGTACTGCTCTACAGGTTATACGTTGGCAGTTTTTATTTATTTATTTATTTATTTATTTATTTATTTATACAGGGGCACACATTCTTACATGACGGGCTGGTAATCTGCTTATCAAAAATGCCATGGATTATGTGGATCATAAATCTCAAACTAGTTTCAGCTTCCATTCTTCTCGTGACTACACTTTTTTTTAAATCATGTTTCAGAAAAGGCACTGTGATGTTATACAGTAAAATGATATCTTAGCCAGAAATTAATTCATTTGGTTGTAATAATATAGCACAAGTGGGAGTCATTACATTTTAAGTTTATTTGAATTGTAATAAGCAGTTTCCATAGATAGTTTTTGGATTCGTTTGATTTAAGGTAAAACATGAAGTGTAATAGTTTAGAGCAGGAGTTTTCATGAATCTTAATAAGTGCATTTTTTTAACAAACAGGAATGGCAAGCAGAGCCGTGTAGTTCCTAGGGTTCAGTAGAAAAATACGGATTAACTGCTTAGTCCTCAAAAGCAATACTGCTTTAGGAGGTTGATTTATTTTAAAAGCAAAGTATTTCAGCGATTGGCTCAGAATCAAACAATAATACAGTCGAACCTTGGATTGCGAGCATAATTCCTTCCTGAAGGAAAAAGATTTGCACGGATGCACACTGTCACAATGTTATAGTAAACAGTACATGCACGCACGGATGTTGACTATACGGTTGACACAAGCGCACTGAGGCAAGGTACTCGCAATCCAAGGTTCCACTGTATTTCAAAATTTTCTAAGTTAGATTTGACATGAGGCCACATTCACCTCCAGCCCAAAAACACACTTCAACATTTTACACAAATATGTATTTAATGTATTTAATACCAAATAAAATATTTTTCATTTTAATGTAAATGGAAAAGTGTATGGGAGAATAAGTGGGAAAATTATAAGCTGTGGTCAAATGGAATTATGACCAGTTAACTGGAATTGTGTAACAAATGATTATACACTAAATGTATAATTGTTAAAGCTATACCTGAATCACACAATTGCCCACAATAATTTTACACAAAAAATGCTGAATGAATGAACAACTAATCACATCCTCCTGTGAAGTATCGGGCGCAAAAATCTCTCTCGTGTGACAAAATTGTAGCTCCTCTTTATCTTGATTAGTCAGGCCATCCCAGTTTGTTTCTTGAAACAAGTCTTTTGAGAAAGGGTGGAAAGAAAAACCAGTCTGGCAAGCTTTTGTTTTTTTTGTTTTTTTTTTAAACAGGTGAATGAGTTTAAAGTTATATCACACATACTGAATCCTGATCTACAGTTGTGCTCAAAAGTTTCCATACATTGGAAGAATTTCCAAGATATGTACTTTTTTTTATAATAAGAGAAAACAATAACTGTAATAATTGTGCATGAGGTACTTACTTCTCTCACATGGTAAAGCTGTACATTCTTCTTAGCAAAATGCCTCCGTGTCCTGATAATATTTTCGTTGTCTTGCCTGAAGTGCACAATATTCTGGTCAGGAGCCTGTGATGGCCCCTCTAGAACTTTCACCTTTTTCTGCTGTAGCCATTAGCCTTGTGCTTTGGATCACTGTCATGTTGGAACATCCAAGAGCATCCCATGGCTAGATTTCATGTTGTAGAATGCAAATTGTCTGCCAGTATTTTCTGATAGCATGCTGCATTCATCTTGCCACCAATTTTGACTAACTTCCCTGAGCCACTGGAGCTCGAACAGCCCCAAAACATAAGAGATCCACCACCATGCTTTACAGAGGGGTTGGTGTACTTTTCACTGAAAACATAGCATTTATGGTTGTAATTATAAAATTCAATTTTGGTCTCATGATGAAAGCATTTTCACCGTCGCTAACAATAAAAATGCTTAGGAACTTAAATATATTTTTATCTGTAAATACGGTTCAGTCCGAAAGTTTTCAGACCCTTAATTTTTCCACATTTTACTGTATGTTTCACCCTCATCTTAAAACCCCCCCAAAAACAGAGTTTTGTTAATGTAAAAACACTGAAATAACCCATTTCCAAGTATTCAGACTCATCACTTACACACATTGACAAGTTTGTTGGTACTATTCCATTAATGAAAAATCCACAATGGTCACTGAAATAACTTGAAGCTGGCAAAAGTAATAATAAATAATAATTGTGTTGAGCAAATTGCTCTAGCTTCTTAGGTTGGAAAGGTGCCTTCTCCAGACTGCATGTTTCTGCTTTTTCCACAGATGTTTCAGACGATTTAGATCTTGGCTTATAAAAGGCCACTTCAGAATAGTCTAGTGTTTTGTTCTCAGTCATTCTTGGGTGTTGGATGACCCATGACCTGCAATTAAGACAGAGCCTTATGATACTTTGCAGTATATTTCATTGTCCCCTGTTCCCACAAATTCAAGACACCCTGTGCCGAATGCAGCAGAGGAGCCCCAGAGGAAAACCAAGCCTCCTCCTACCGGTAGTTTTGGTATTCTTCCCTTCGAAAGCATAATTTTTGCATCTGAGAACATATAGCTGATGTGAATTGCCACAAATCTCCAGTTTAGTCTCATCTGTCGAAAGGATATTCTCTCAGAAACATTGTGGCTTGTCAGTATGCATTTTGGCAAATTCCATGATTTGCTTTCAATAGTGGGGTCCTTGGTCGTGTTTCCTTAAGTCCACTTTTGCTCAAACAGCGGCAGATGGTGTGATCCAGCACGGATGCACCTTGACCTTGGAGTTCAACTTGAACCTCTCTCAGGTCTCTCCTTAACTTTCTCTGGTCCATGTTCAGTGTTGTATATACCATAATGCAGAACAGCAGAGTGACTACTTTTCACCAGTTAAATAGTCCAAATAGCTACCTGCTAAATTCCTAGTCATATTGCCGTCCTTATTGAAATCGGGCCAGGGGAAAGCCGCTGGTGAAGTTTTTGAAGGAAGTTTTATAATGTTATGTGAACTTAAATGATGACATGAAGATGTCTGTGGTTTATTCCTTGTGCAGTCAAACATAAAGCAACTTTCTGCTCTTAAATTTCTTCCACATATTTAGCTGTTTTATTGATGTGATTTTGTTGGTCTGGAAAGTGATATCCTTTTTGCATGTGGGAAACCAAACAAATAGTGGAAAATTGGAAAGGGTCTGAAACCTTTCCGTCTTTACTGTAGGTTTGCTAACCTTTTAAATTCCAGGTTGTAGCAAGACAAAATGTGGAAAAGGTTGAGGGAGTGAAGTCTTATGCAAGACACTGTATATACAGTATGTTACTTATGAGGTTTTATAGAGTAATATTTTTAATTGAATAATATTTATACAGTAGTATATTAACCTAGGGCCTGCAATTATTATTTAATATTTTGTGGGGCAAAAGAATTTGGCAGCATTGACTGTCTCATAACATTGTTACTTAAATATGTATGTTGTATTATACATTAAACAATAGTCAGTTCTGACTGAGTAATCTGTTTGGACGAGAGGCATTACATGATTGGTGATATGGTATATAACAATACTGGGATGTTTAATGTATCTCACAGCATGGGTGAAAGGAAAACGCTCTGGACGACAGTACTGGAATGGGGAGAGCAGCTGCCTGCCAAAACCCACATTCAAAACTAGTCGCCTTCTCTCACTCAAGGTCATTCTGTTGTACATAATACCAGCAGGGCAGTGCTGAAGGCCACAGGCTGAGTGGCGAAGATATTGCAGCCTTGCTGATATTCAGTACAACAGCAAGATCTTGATCTGTTCCACAAACACCATTTTTAAATTACATGCCAATTTGCAGCATTATTTTTCATCTCTTATCTCAACAGCAGGGTAGCCATATTAGCTGCATGATGGAGTGATGCAAACATTAGCTGGCAGGCTGACGGAGAGCCATGGAGGGGGTCGAGCGAGAAGCTTCTGTGGAGAAGAGTGGCAGTCTGGCAGAGCTGACTGTCGTGCAGAGTGTAGCTTTGGATGGCCTTAATGAAGATGAAAGGTCATTGCAGTCTGACCTCACTTATCCTCAAATCACGGAGGACACAACCTGGTTAATGGTTCAGGAAGGAGAATCGACCTCCTCTGAGCTGCAGGAGATCGGCTCTGTATCGGGAGAGGAAGGGGAAACTAAAGAGGCTGTGGACAATCGATGTGTTCAGAATGGAGAGGAAGCTAAAAAGGATGAACCACAGAACAACAACAGTGCTCCTGTAACAACAAGCACATGTCCAGGTAAAAATACATATAAACTCCAATAGCCAACAGTGAACCATAACAGTTTTAAAGAAATAACTGTTTTGTTTCCAAACAAGTTAATAACACTCCCTTTCTGTGACAAGATTAAATTAGTTACAAAATTTCAATCTATACAAAAAGTATTTAGGAATTACAACTGAAGGATCTGGCTTTAATTTAGGTTTTACAAAGCTTGTTCATTCTTTTTTCGCAGGGGATAGCATTGTGAATCAAAGATTTAGTTTTGCTTTTTTCATTAAAACCCTCAAATAATTACAGAGCCATCACTTTATCAGTGTATTTCTAAACACTTGTTTTAGGTTACATACTGCCCATTTTTCCTGTAAATGACGTACTAAGCAACCTTAATATAAACATGTTGGTCATGGTGAGCCATTTTCAAACATGTTATGCCACAATTAATTGTCAGCATTCATGTGTTAAATGCAACTACTACCCCAGTTAACCTAACTTACATGACAACAGCATATTGAAATATGAGCAATACTTTTCTCATAGACTTTTTTTTTTATATAAGTGCTTCTGTAATTTTTCTTAGTATTACATTTTTTCCCCATTGTGTGTCTCAGAGACGCTGCAGAGCTCCACTCTCTCGTTGTCTGATCATTTAAAGTTGGGCCGGGATGACTCTGAAGGTACGGGAATAAATGTGGAGTGCAAGATATGTGGGGACAAAGCTTCAGGGTTCCACTATGGTGTACATGCCTGCGAGGGCTGCAAGGTACCTGCTCGAGTCCCTTTGCTGCTTAAGTTTTAGGATTAGAGGTACTCATTGAATGTGTGAACACTTTGTTTTCTTTGCTTTGTTTTCAACAAAAGTTTATTATATAACGAAAGCTGAAGGGGAATTTCAAGTTAAACCAGGAACTGTGATGAAGCCATAAAATTTACATTAATTTACAGAAAATTAAAGCACAGTGCAGTGATGAGACTCTTAGCCACAGTAAAACATTTTAATTGGGCACACATTTTAAAGAAGGAGGTAGGTCGGTGAATGATGATGAGGTGGCTCGGAGCCCACTCCAAAAGTTTAACACCTGATGAATTGATGGATAGCTTGTCACCAGCTTGAGCAAGAGACACATTTGTCTGTGGGAACTCTACACACAATTGTTCATGAACACTGCTTGCACATTACAGGAACTCAGCTGGTAGTTATTGCAACATCCCCCACACAGTCCTGATGTTTCCATGTGTTTGGGCCATTAAAGGAGTTCATGGGAGGCCAGCATTTCAGTCCAATCATGACACTGGAATACTGAGAAAACGTTCTACCTTAATGGTGTCCCAGCACTAGTGAAACCCGGAATAAGTGCATTAGTGTAGCAAGGATTATATAGAGAAATAAGGGTAGTTTTTACTCTTGTAATTATTTTCTGTTATTCTGCACAATCAAAAGTCCTGGTTTGACTTTAGCGTCCCTCGTAATACTGCAGATTGCATTTTTGTTTATAGGTTGAAGAAAATTCACCTTTTTTTAAACACATATTCAGATTTATAATTGCCTTTACTTAAAGTTTATTGTTTTGATTTCAAGGGTTTTTTTAGACGCACCATTCGTATGAAACTAGAGTATGAGCGGTGTGAACGGACCTGTCGGATCCAAAAGAAAAGTCGCAATAAATGCCAGTACTGCCGATTCCAAAAGTGTCTGGCCCTCGGCATGTCCCATGATGGTGAGATTTGTGCAGTCATCATAAAAGCTAAGGATATTTGGTGAACAAATCGAACATGTAGTTTTGGTTTCAAATTTAAAGCTGCTGGAAATAGTTGTCATAAGAAGAGCTGATTTAACATGATTATTTGCCCTGTGGGAAACACTAAATTCCCTTGCATATTTTGTTACATAGTTTGCATAGAAGTTAAATTTCCCAGTTGCATAGGAATATTATCACTTAGAAATGTGCTTAACTTTTGACACATACTTTGTCATAATGGAAGAATTAAAGCTTAAATGATCTTGTCTAGATGCTTTTAAATATAGGATATGAATAGCTAGTAAAAAAGTGATTATTTTTATTATTATATACAGTCATTGTGTCTGAGGCTCAAAACAGTGAGCAAAAGTAAAAGGCATTATTAGCTAAACATAAGGCTTTTCATTTTTGTGTGTTATTGTCCTTCCAATCCTTTCATTTAAACCCTGTAACTCCACAGCTATTCGATATGGCCGTATGCCAGAGGCAGAGAAGAAGAAGCTGGTGGCAGGACTGCTAGCAGGAGAGAAGAGTCTACTGAGCCCTGGAGGCTCTGATCTCAAAACTTTGGCAAAGCATGTCAACACTGCCTACCTGAAAAACGTCATTATGACCAAGAAGAAGGCACGAAGCATTCTCACTGGGAAAACCAACTGTACCCCGGTTTGTCCTTTTTTTGACGAGTCAAAGTAGTTCAGTCTGTTTTAAGAACATCACAGTTATCACTTAATTATAGACACAATGCGCATTGCAATAGATTTCACAGTTACGTTATTCTCACTCCAAAAACTTCTAATTGTAAAAAAGGTTATCCATAACCCAGTAATATTTAGCCATATTCATTGATTAAGAAATTTTGAGAATGCTGGACAATAATCATTTAAAATTGATTGTAAGAAAAAATCTACAGAAGTTCAGAGAAAAAAATATTTTCTGTAGATTTTTGTACCTTTTTGCATTTTATATTTGCATTTTATATTTGCATTTTATATTTATTTGTTTATATTTAGTATAAATTAACAAACTATTTATTTTGGGGCATACCACCAAGGAAATACAACTCATCGCAGAAGTTTCCTTCATTTTGCATATGGCTCTTTAATTTTAAGCTTAAACTAAACCAAATAATCAAAAATGTTTGATTTATTAAAATTATCAAAACCTTTTTTTAAGATTGTTTTAAATATTGATAATGCAATACTTTTAACTTTTCTCATTAGTAAAGCTCATACTGTATAAAGCTGTGTACATAAACATAGAAAAATTATGTTTACAATCTTTGCTTTTTGAACATCCCATTCCAGATTTAGTCTCATCTTTGGAGTGTAGTTGTGGGGTTCATTTAGCTTCAAGAGCTCTGGCACTGATGTTGGGTGAAAAGGCCTGGTGCACATCCGGTATTCCAGTTCATCCCAAAGGTGTCCGGGGGGCGGGTTGAGGTCAGGGCTCAGTGCAGGCCAATCAAGTTCTTTCACACCAACCTTTGCAAATCATGTTTTTACACAAAGGGGTATGATGGTAAAGTGTCCACATACTTTTGGCCATCAAATGCATTTTGCGAATACTGCACACATTTTCAAACTCACATCTAAGAAAAGTAGAAAATTGTCTCATCAGCCAACATAAAATACTTGCTTAAGTCGTCTGATTGAAATGGGTAATGGATACATTGTTTAGATTCCTCTGATTGTTATTTATTTATCAGTTTTTGCACATCATCTCTTTCTGCAGCCCTTTGTGATTCATGATATGGACTCATTGTGGCAAGCAGAGAATGGTTTAGTATGGAACCAGCTCAATGGTTCTCCCCCAAACAAAGAAATTGGAGTGCATGTCTTCTACCGCTGCCAGTGCACTACAGTGGAAACTGTTCGAGAGCTTACAGAGTTTGCCAAAAATATCCCTGGTTTTGTAGAACTCTTCCTCAATGATCAGGTATTAATAGTAATCATGTAATAATAATCATTAACCTTTTTAATATTTTTATTAAAGCCTCTGGACAAGACAGTGATTTAATGTAAAAACTCATGTCGATTCACTCTATATATTCTTTGAGCTTTTTGTGACTGTACTTCTCTCTTAGGTAACTTTGTTAAAATATGGCGTCCATGAGGCCATTTTTGCAATGCTACCGTCACTCATGAATAAAGACGGTCTCCTGGTAGCCAATGGGAAGGGCTTTGTGACGAGAGAGTTTCTGCGTAGTCTGCGCAAACCCTTCAGTGAAATTATGGAACCCAAGTTTGAATTTGCTGTGAAGTTCAATGCCCTGGAGCTAGACGATAGTGACCTGGCCCTGTTTGTTGCATCCATCATACTGTGTGGAGGTAAGAGTTTGAAGATAGCAGTACAGATTTGTGATTATGTGTAATAGGTTCGCACATGGATATAATCTAGATTGGTATGTTCATTAAGGCTGCGTGCTATTCTGTTTTAAAATCTGTTGTCTTAAATTCATTGAAATGTAATAGTATTAGATTATTTTCAAAGTTAGAAATTGATTGAGCTTAATAAACATACTTTTTAATACAGTCCATTTTTTTGTCTAAAATTAGACAAGACATACTGCTCTACTGGGATTAGATTATGTATTAACTCATTTTAATGGGATTCAGATCTGGGCTTTGATTGCGCCATCCTGTAACCCTCGATACCCTCCTTTATTTGTGTGTATATGTAACTGATTTCAATTTGGTATATTTGACGTAGTGATAAACTGTATGCATTGGTGTGATAACGGGTTTTATAATGGCACATTGTATTATTGTTCATTTCAATTATAAGAAAGGTTGACAATAATTATAATTTAACCATAGCATTGTTTAAATGGAGACTGTATACCTGTGTGTCCAAATATTATGTTATTAAATGTACTTGCTACTTCACAAAACTGTACACTATTTTCTAGAAGTAATCTGCCAAGCCTCATGTTACTATAATCCGTCTTTGCTTATACAGACCGCCCCGGACTCATGAGTGTGAAGCAGGTTGAGCAGATTCAGGACAGCATCCTCCAAGCTCTGGACCAGCACCTCCAGACTCAGCATCCTGAGTCAGTCCACCTCTTCCCCAAACTGCTACAGAAAATGGCTGACCTGAGGCAATTGGTCACAGAGAACGCTCAATTGGTCCAGATGATTAAGAAGACTGAATCCGAGACATCACTCCATCCGCTTCTACAAGAAATCTATAAAGACATGTATTAAGTCTTATGCCCTAGGACTTTAAAACTGAATTAAGAGACATGGTGCACACAGGCGTCCATGGTGCTGCAGATACCAAGGAATTTTATATTGCAATTATAGAGTTTTAAAAATGCTTTGTTTAAAAACTGACTTATTTTCCCATTGGGGCAGGGCTTTTTCCAAAAAATATTTGTGAAGGTCAACCTGTTTTTATTGATAAACACATTAATCTCACTCAGAATATAACAGTATTTTGATAAGATTTGTGTGTTATATAGACATACTTTTTCTATTTGTGCCCAATTAACTAGACTTTAATTGAAAATAATTGGAGTACTAGTTAAGTATATTATTTTACATATTTCGAAGCTGCTGTGCAAGTTCGAATCCCTGGTAATGCCATAGCCTCTCAGAGGAGTAGGAGGGATGGGTGGCATTCTAGCACTCTCACATTATTCATGGCGACACAAACGAATCATGGGCATCTGTGAGGTCAAGCAAGCGTAAGCAGTGCATGAGCAACTACGTTGGGCTGGCATCATGTGTCCCAGAGGAAACACGTGATATCCTCTGCCCTCATTGGTGGGTGGTTGTAGCCTTGATCGGAGAGTGCCTTAGTTGATGGGTAGGAATTGGCTACTATTATGGGAGAAAATCTAAAGGCCAAATAAAGGCCAGAAGTATCCAACGCATTAGGAAGTACTTAGAAAGATGAGGAAATTATTTCACTTTACTCAGGTGTCGAGTAACTGCCTGACTTTTTTTTTGTTCTACAGTTACTTGCTTTACATTTGTAATATAAATGAAATAGCCATGTTAAATTTACAATGACCTTGAATTTTAAGTCGATCCAATATGCACATAGAACACAGTTTGCTGAGTTATCTCATTTGTCTGGCACTATGAGGGGCATTGGAGTCAAACCGGGACTTTTGATTGTGCAGAATAACAGAACACTATGAGAGTAAAAACTAGCTTTATTTCTCTACAAAAATTCACATCCGTTTTCCTGGTGGTTGGCCGCCTTCTTCATGTCTTAAACGCTGGCCTCCCAGAAACTCCTTAAGTGGTCCAAACATATGGAAACTGCTTGGAGTGAGATCAGGACTGCGGGATGAGGCAATAACTTGCAGCCAAGTTATTGTAATGAGCAACTGGTTGTCATGATTGTGTGTACAGTGATGTCATGATTGGGTGTACAGTTCCCCAGACAGATCCGTCTCTTCCACAAGTTACTAACTAGTTATTGGTTGACTTTCAAGGATCAAACGCTCCACTCGCTTACAGCGTTTCCACCATTCAAGTATTTTACTTCAGCTATGAATCTCATCACCATACTGTGCTTGAAGTCTTCTGTAAATGTCAATCGGTTCATTCATGAGAAATTTCATCCCGGTTTGACTTGTGTACCCCTCGTATGTACTGTTTCACATGTTTGTTGGAAATTGTATAACTGTCTTGATTCATTTGGTTTCTTAAAGGTATAGGTTGTACTTTGAAACTAAATATTGATTGTTCCCCTATTAGTAGTGCAAAAATTTTCACAATGCAGTTTCAGATTTACTGTTTAGAAAGACCTAGTACACCAAGTGATTTTTATAATAGCTGCATATCTAAAAATCAATATTTAGTTTCTGGTCCCATTTAGAACAACACGATGCAGATGATGGACAAATACAAAGCAGACAATTCTCAATTATATATATTTTTTAAGAGAGTTAATAGCATAAGTCATGTTTGTTTATTCATTTATCTAGTTACCCTAACATACACATATGATTTAGTCTTTTAACAAATCCTAATCATGTCATGAGTTTTATGTATCGGCCCAAACATAGTATTTCCAAAAATTATTTAGAACCTTTAGATATTAACCCTATTAATATGAAACTTGGTTGTACATTACAACTGATTTCATGTCTAAAAGATATTCCATCTTTTTCCCTGAATTTAACCATGTCCTTTTTGTTGGCATTTGAATTTTTGTCTTTCAATGTGTTAAAATGATTTACACTTGCTGCTGTAAAAACTGAAGAGCACAATATAAATGACTTGTATGAACAATGGGGTGTTTACCTGGGTATGTGGAATCTTTTTAATATCTTTGCTGAATGCACACACACTTTTCACTGTAGTTCACTTCAAGCCATGGTTTCTTACACCACACAATACGTTTTTTCATGGTGATTCAAGCCTGTCTGTATTTTGTTTGGTATTAATTTGCAATATCCAATAGACACAAAATTAAAGCCCAAAATCTAAAAAAAATTTCTTTGCTGTGATTTCCCATTACCCCTGGCAACTTTGGTTCCGAAGAACATTCTGATCAGTAGTTCAAAGCCTTAACTTTTGAATTATATGATTTTGTGTCTCAGAATAGTATCCGTCTGAGATAAGGGCCTAATTTTCTGTACATAACCCTTTGTACAAATTACTGTATTTGAGTATTGGTGTCTACAGATGTGAATGCCAGTAAGATGCCACTGCTTAGTTAATTCATGTTTTATAAATCTGTTTCTTGTGCTAGAAACAGATGAATGGGTCTTCTATACCTCTTATACTGTCTACAGGCTCAATGGAGCTTATACCAAGAGGCAGGAGGCACACTTAGGACACACACACACTGGGTAATTTGGGAATGTCACTTAACCTAATCTGTCTTTAGACTGTGGGAGAAAACTTGAGTGCCCGGAGGAAACCCAGCTAGCATGAGGAGAACTTGCAAACATGCAAAAAATCTAACCTGTGACCGTGGAGGTGCAACTCAACAGTGTCATCTATGGCAAAATTTGCCACTGTGTCATCAAGCTTTAATTTAGGTACTGACCATTTGGAAGATAAGTTGGAGCTGTTTGTTATTTATCTAAAATAAACTGTTAACCGAATGACAATCATTACTTCTCTTTGCACATCATTTCCACTGGAAACATCCTTGATTTCAGGAGCTGGAATTGGAATGTGGTGGATCCAAAACCTGTTTCTGCAACACTGAGCATTAGGGAGGAAGATGGCCAGGATGGGATGCTGATTCAGCTCAGGGTGCCATGCACACACTATCTTACCTGCATATTTTTGGGATGTGGGAGGAAACCCGTACAAGATGCAGAGAAGCTCCACATAGACAGACAGTAACAATCTTAGGACAGAACTGAGGACACTGGAGGCATTAGGTAGCAAAGATACCCACTGCACTAACATGACACCCACTCTGTTACTAGACTTGTCTCCATATTATTGACTTCAAAATCAAATGGCACACCGTAATATGTACTTAGATAGTATGCTATGTCAAAGAAATTAGTCATAAGCTGCGTTCCATTCCGAAGTGTACTTTACAGGGTGCTCCCTACTCCCTGCCCCATTTGCAGGTAATGTCGGTGAAGGGAACGCCACCATTCGAAACACCCTGCAAAGTCACAAGCAGCGCAGACGTCACTTCCTCCGTGCGTTACCATGGTAACAGAAACACCTCGGATACCTGTCGCTGCTGCTGTGGATATTTCACACTACAACCTTTAAATATTGAATGTTTATTGAAACAAAACTGATACCATTATAAGGCATATAATATTTAAACATGTGGGGGAAAAAATCAGATTACTAGCCTATATAATACTACAGATTTCTTGATTAAATAAAAAAATATTATCGTAAATTATTGTGTCCTATAATAATAATAATAATAATAATAAATATATAAATCCTGTTTCGAGCTTCATTTTTTCCACGCTCCAGCAAGACGCAATGACTTATGGGACATTTTTCATTCCCTTTTCAGGTGAAGTGAAGACCCGTTGTTTAGTTGTTCCCTACAATGTTCGCAGTTCTCTTTGAACTGAACATTTTCGTTCGCTGTGGTTTGCAATCACACTTAACATGGCTGAACTTCAGGCCGATCGGAACGCACCTATACACTCACTACCTGTATTGGTACTAGGCCCTAGAGGCAGCAGCTGGCGGGTTCGCTGTCGTCATAGATGTGGGCGGGGTTATTGATTGATTGGACCAATTGCTTATAAGTTATTTTAATTGGCTAAAGCCGCGCTCAAGCGTTATATATGCGTGCGTATGCCGTTAGTTAAGTGAGAGTTTAAGGAGAACATTAGTTTGCCAGATGGAGAAGACACAGGTTGCGGAAGACCAACGTGTACGTACTGGTGTTTGTAGGTAAGATTTTTCTATTTTGATTTCAGGTAAACGTTTTGATATTCGTCAGCTGTTATTTATTGAAATTGCTCGCTTTTTTAGTGTTTCCACTCGTAAGAAAGTAGGTTAAACTTTTCTCATGAACGCGATTGGTTAAAAGAAGCGTTGCGTGACGTATCGCCCCCTGGCCACCAGGTGCTCCTGAGTGACCTGGGAGATAAACTTCATAGACTTCTACCGTGGTAGTTCCTTATTAAAAAAAAAAACCAAGCGCTAACGCTATATATTATAAATGGCTGTCTGTGGGGCGCCGCAGAGACGTTCGGGCAAACGTGGGTTTAATTTGAGGAGTCGGATTTGCAGGTGTTCAGTCTAAAGTTTTGCATGAGGGGCTAATATTTTTAGACTTAAAGTGCTAGCATCTTGCATTTACATCTGGTTATGACAGGGTTAACTAGCTGTGTGCATCGTGTGGAAAACAAAGTCCATTTCAGTTTGTTTACTTTAAAAGGCGACATAGCCACTGTTCGGGTTTCTGCCTCTGCAGTTCCGTTAACGGTCGCTTAGGGCATTGTTTCTCGTAAACACTTGCTGGACAGCATTGCTGATCACACTA
Organism: Dinotopterus cunningtoni; assembly: GCA_028565755.1. NCBI lineage: Eukaryota > Metazoa > Chordata > Actinopteri > Siluriformes > Clariidae > Dinotopterus > Dinotopterus cunningtoni. The sequence continues at coordinate 3,848,198 of JAOTRS010000031.1, forward strand.
CCTTCTGTAAACCTTCACGTTCATTCTCTGAACACAGATCACACCTGCTACTCTTTTCTACCTATCCCACCCTGTCTGCACTCTCTTCACTTCTCTACCACCCTTTGCTTTGGGCAGATGACCCTAAATATTTAAATTCCTCTATCTTCTCTACCTAGTTGCGACTGCACCTTTTCCCCCATCTTTTAATTTAAACATGTACTGTCTTGCGTCTTCTCGCTACCTTTAAAATACTTTCCCCATATGCCCCGTGAGTTGGTCATCTATACAAGGTGATCTTGTATAACCTTTAGGTTAAACTTTTAAAAAGGACAAACCATGTCGCTTAAATTATAGCACTTTTTTCATTTAATGTAACATTTGAAAGTGTGTATTTAATTTCATCTAACATTTAAAATTTCAGTCTCTCCGCTTTGTTGCCAACATCACTTTGAAAAGTATAGAACAGCACATGTTGTCAAGTCATGTATACATTTAGGATGTATTTCATCTGTAAATGTCAATGTTTACTATACCTTTAAAAACACTTGGTCACCTTAAAGATCATTGTACCGTTTAAGCAAGGGACAAAAAAGGACTGTGGCTATTCTCAGATGAGAGGTTCACAAGGATGTAAAATATGTCCCTGTAATTAAAGTGAGGGAAATTAATTGCTTTTAAATGTGCTGATAAACTTTGCTGTAATACGAAAGTGTCTAACTGAATTAGACTGGACATGATTATTAAAAGTGCTGGATCTGTGCTAGGCAGGGAGCTTGACTTTAAGGTTGTGGCAAAGGGACTTATTCTCTCAAATACAAACGATCCTGAACAATCCTTCTCACCTGCTATTCAGTGTGCTCTCTGACCAGAGGAGTGTTCTACAGAGTGGCAGTGGTTTCCCACTGGCATTAAAGTTCTTTAAGTCTTTGTGTTTTCTGGAAACTTTTTTTTTTCTTTTTTTCAGGCAGTTTATAAACGGCTCCTGCAGGTTTGGTCAGCACTGCTCTTACCTGCATGAATATCCTGCCGTGCCATCAGTTCAAGTGTGCAGGTACTTCCAGAAAGGAGGTTGCTGGTTTGGAGAAAACTGCCGGTAAGTTGTGAATCGGTTTTCATACAGCATACTTTCATAACGAAGTTGCAACATTTCTATGTCTTGAATTGCAGGTATCTTCATATTGCTGCTCCGGACAGTGGGTCTTCTGGTGCAAGGCGTGGCTCGGCACCTGTAGTTCATGCTTCTGCTATCCCAGGTAATGTGTCTTCTGCTCGACGTGGTTCTGAGCCTTCACTTCTCCCTGCGCTGGGTGCATACAGCTGGAGACGAAGAGGTTCTGAACCTGTGGTCACAAGTTTAAGCCTCCAGCAGACTTCACAACGTCCAACTACAGATATTGCTGAAGAGGAAGAGCATGCAGTGTTGGAAGCAGAGTCTATACTTCCGCAGCAAAGTAAGATTTAATTTAAAATCTGTATGCACTTTGCAGTTTGGACAGTCCTGGGAAAAGTTGAGATCAATGGATACATATATTTATTTTCGTTTTTTTTTTCTTCTGCAGAGGAGCGGTTTCAGCCACAGGAGAGTAATGAGCCATGTCCCAAACCTTTAACTGGCAATAGTGTGGACAATTCCATGGTTGTTGCATCTGATCAACAGAAAACTGATTCTAAAACAGACCAGAAGGTGTGTGAAATATTCTTGGCAAACAAAGGATAGTTAATGTTTAATATTCATACCAACTCTGAGGTTTTTGGACTCCTTTAGCAACTGTGAAGTGCCTTGCAATTTAATAGAGCTGCACAATTGATCGCATAGAAATCAAAATTACCATTTAAACCTTTGGAAGTATTTACCTGCAGAAGATTGCAATTTATTACAGGAAATGTGTGCTTAGTCAGGAACTGGTGTATTTGGTTATTTCTTTTAAATTGAGTGACAAATATTGGCAAATGCCCCCTTAATGAGATTCCTTTGTCTGACTTATCTGTTAGAAAAATTCCTGTTCAGTAAGTACTGACGTAAATTATCTTGATGTTGACTTCGTGCACTACACAAGATGCTGCACTGAGATCATGTAAATGTAATACAACCTCGAATTAGTCCAAATGGCTTTATTGTAAACGTTCAGTTAGTTTTTTTTTTTTTTTTTTTTTTTTTTTTTTTTTTTTTTTTGGGGGGGTTTTTTTTTTTTTTTCTTCCTTTTTTTTTTAAAAATATTTTTATTTTTAAGCAGCCCCCTACCCCCCCCAACACCCCAAGAAAGGGGGTGCTCCTT
>JAOTRS010000031.1:3886068-3898018 GCA_028565755.1 Dinotopterus cunningtoni
ACATTAAACCGAAGAGAAGGTGGCTATTATAAAGGCTGGAAGAAATGATAAAGAATAGGGTTTAAAGAGTTGTGGGATAAATGTTTAAAATTTTATCTGAATTTGGATAAATTATGCATTTATATCAACAGTCAGCGGGTTTGGGTTATCCAAGATAGCCCCAGATAGATGCACAGGTGACTCTTAAAAACCTCATGAGGAAATGTAAAACTCATTTCAATTTGAACTTCCTCATACATGTAAGCAGCCATAATTAAGTTAAACTGAGTTAACTGAGTAGTGTGTGAAAACTTGCAGGCTAACAATCTTATCAGAAGATGATAAGAATGCATATTTCATTGAAACCTGTGTGAAGTGGACATTTGATGATTGAGAAACAGTTACATCATGATTTGACGTCATTACGAGAAATTCTGAGATACTAGGCTTGTATCTTTTTTTATTTTTGTCTGGTGCAGTGTAGATCTCAACATTTATTTTGTTATTCACACTGTACTCTCACGAAGGTTAAAAAACCTTGCATTTGGCTCCGGAATAATGACTATGTAGGCTGAGACACCATAGAAACATGGGTCACTATGTCCTGTTGCCTTGGAATTATCAAAATAATATTGATGTCTGGATTAGTACTAGCAAGAACACTGCCATTACGCCTGACTGATAAAATGAATTACTCATTTTCACTGTATACTCTTTATACCTTCTCATTGATACTTATGTTTTCTTCTGTGTCATCATGCACAGACCTAATGTAGCTTCACTAATAGGAAAGAGTTTCCAGGTGGAACCTTTTTTTCTGTGGCATTCTAGTTTGTTAACTATTAATCGAGTTCTGCTTCACATTGGGTGTTTGAGTGTACTTTGTTAAATACTTAGGACTAATCTTACTCCAGGTGGCACGTCTAGATAGGTGCATGTTGATTAGTTGCCCTACTGTTACTCAAAACCTTGTGTAAATGTTCTGAAGAATGGGCAACATGCAAAATCTAATGAACCACTCTAATAAAACGAAAAAAAAAAAAAAGTTAAAAAAGGTGGTAAATAGTGTTTGCAAATATTTGTGTTTATGTGGAATAGAGAAGCATGTTTGTTTAGGAATCTGCTTTATCTGTCTCTCCCTAAGTAAAGTAAATAATTCATGTTAAGCAGCTTGTGGGGACTGGGAATTAAACATCCTAGTTGAAGGTGGTTGTTAAAGGGTGTGGTGGATGCTTGTGTAAATATTGATCTGACACTGTATTTAAAAAGGAGGTTGAATGATTAAGCATACAGAGATGTATCAGACTGCCAAAGACATGGGTTTACTAGCTATCATCTGTATATAATCAAATGTATATTTTCACATCAAGAAATAAATTTAACAGTGTCATAGAAAGGTTCTTTTCATATATTACACTAATGTAACCCTCATTACTTCTTTTCAACCGCATGCATATATATTTTTTCAAATCATCTTCTAATGACATAAATGTGTGTATATCTGTGTTATGATCTTAGTCAGATTACCACTTTGAGTACACAGACTGTGATGTTCTGGGGTCCAGATGGAGAGTGGCGATACCCAACAAACCTGACACATGCACAGGCCTCCCTGACCCGGTGAAAGGGACACAATGCAGTAAGTAACAAGGCTTTACCTGAGGCAGATAACAATCTATACAATTTAATCTAGAACCCTTATGTCTTATATGTTCTATGTAAAACCCTGCAACTATATGTTTTAGTATTAGGCATCCAAATACATTCCTTTTAGGAAGCTACTGTATAAACCACAAAGAACATTTTATGGTCTTTTTGTTGTAAGAACATAAAGTACAAAATCATGTCTTGGGCTACATTATCACCCTTATTGGTACTTTAGTTATCCCTCCTGGTAAAGGAGATTGGTTTTCAATTATGAAGGGCCCCAAAAGGAACTAAGGCTCCATAACTATTCTAAAAACTCTTAATGGTCTCTTGCTTGAAGAATGTAAAAATAAAGCTCCGAAGAAAGCTCTGATCTAATTCATTAGGCTTCATGCTAATGTATGAACAGTTGAGCTTTAAAATGTTCCTGCACAATGTCATATTTGTGCTGTTCATCCTTTTAAATAGAATGCAACAAAAATGAATTTTCTGTGAAAATTATTAAAAAGATTGAGAGCTGAACCTACTGTTTTTTAATGGTTGATAGCATTTTCCTGTAAGGAAGGTGAATACCTGGATATGAAGACACAGGAGTGTCAGAAGTGTGCTGCAGGAACCTATTCATTGGGTACTGGGGTGGCTTTTGATGAATGGGACACCCTCCCTGCTGGCTTTATCAGTCATGGCATCAATATGGATATTGGCAACAGCTACACTAACTGTTCTAAGTGAGTAGCTGAACTGAAAATTTCATCAAATTGTGTCTCTTATTGGCTTATAATGACTTCTTTTTTTGGTGCAATAATTTATAGCTGTTATGACTGTATGTTCAATTTGTACGCTGTTTTCAATTGTACTGTATCTGGGTGTATGTGTGATATGTGGGTGTATGTTTTTTAACTTTAAGTCATATGTCAACAAACATGGATTACACTGCTATGGTGTGTCCTGTTATAGGGCAGTTATTCACAATGCACAATATTGTTCTGTAACAGCATGTGCCGAAGTGTTTCATTCCTCTTTTACCACAGCAATTTTCAACAACTGTAATTTTTCTTTTATTAACAATATATTGTGCTTGTTTTACAAAGCACAGTTAATGCTATGGAATATCTTTGAGACAAGTTAGTTCCTGTTATCACTTTAAAACCATAAACAGTCCTTCCATCACCAGCTTTTTTTTTTCTTGTGAAAAACAAAAAGAAACCATACTCTCTACACTTTCAAGGACTCTCCAGTGGTGGATAGTTTACTGACCTTTAGAAAGCGCATACACCTGCGACTACTTCCATTATCATTAAACAAACATCATCTTACAGAAAGCATAAATTACATTCATTTCTGTGTTAAATAACATGTGTCCTTTAATTTGTTAAATGAAGCATCCACAATGTGAATTAGATTTTACTGTGAAAAGGATGACTTATTACAATAAGTGGATTTATTTAATGCAGTTTGATAATGTGAATTACAGACAGAACCATTATGTACAATACTTTAAAAAAGTAACAGTCATGTTGTGGTATAAATGCAACCAAATAGTACTTAATAACATTAATGTGTTGTAAACATAAAACTGGACGAATTCCAATAATACTTATCCATGCTTTTTTTTTTTCTTTTGTGGGTGTACGTGTTTCTGTTTTTATTTGATCCAGTTCCACTTGGACTCCTAAGGGGGACTACATATCTTCTAACACAGACGAATGCAGCTCTACACTGTCGTATGCTGTGAATTTGAAACAGCCTGGCTCAATCACTTTCCAGTACATCTATCCTGATAACAGCATCTTCTTCGAATTCTATGTGAGTACTTGTACTACTTTGACTGTGGATTTCCTTTATGTTTGTGTTGAAAATCCTTCCGCTTTTAAATGCCATTGAAACAAAGTAAAGAAACCAGAGCAGCAGCTAATTAACAGGTTTGAGTTTTTTTTTTCAATAGAGAGGGGCATTGTTGCTAGAATAATAAACAAATAAATAAAAATAAAAAATCGTTCCTCTTTTGCTAAAAGTATGTAAACCCCTGACTCACATTCAAATGTGTGTATTCACCAAACTGTTGCCACAAATTTGGAAGCACGGGATTAGTTAGAATGTCTTTGTATGTTCTAGTGTTTAGGTTTTCCTTCACTAGAAATAAGAGGCTAAAACCTGTTCCAACATGACATTGCTACTGTGTACAAAGCAATCTCCATAAGGACTTAGTTTACTTAGAATGGTATGGAAGAACTTGGCCTGACTTTAACCCCACTGAACACCTTTGGAATTAACTGGAGCACCAAATGCATGGCAGGCCTGCTTGTCCAACATTAGTGCTTGACCTCACTAATGCACTTGTGGCTCTCATATCCTGTTTTAGCCATATACAGTAGTGTTTAATGCCCTGTTTATCCATTTTTGTCTTGGTTGTCAGGTTCAGAATGACCAGTGCCAGTCAACTGATTCTCAGAGTCGTTGGATGAAGATTTCTAAGAATGACTGGGAGTATCACTATGTAAGCGAGTTCACAGGCTCATTTGTGTTTTTTCGTTGAAATGATTTGTGCATGCCTGTTGAGCAGGGAATGTCTTAAAAGCCTTTTATTTTAAGGCTGATAGTAACTTTTTCCTGTGGTTTTTAACTAGGTGCCACTAAGTAGTGGGAACAATGTTCTATACTGGAGAACCACTGGGTTCTCTTTGTCTGGCAGTGCTGTTAAACCGGTTTTGCTGAAGAACATTGCTATCTCAGGTTTGTGTTCTATATGTCATCATCATCAAAATAAACGAGAGAGAGAGAGAGATAATGACATATTTGTCTCTTAAAAAGATTTTAAAACTCTTGTTTCACCCTCCGTAGGGGTTGCATACACATCTGAATGTTTCCATTGTAAGCCTGGCACCTACAGTGCCGAAGCTGGGGCTGCCCACTGCTCCCCCTGTCCAGTCAATACCTACTCTAATAAGGGAGCTACTGAATGCCAGCAGTGTGAGGAAGACAAATATTCAGGTATGTGTTAGTTCATATGTTCAACACAAGTAATTTTACCCTGACTAGCAATTTTTATTTAAGAACACAAATTCTTTTGTGAGATCATATTCTGAATAGACAGAGAACAATGTCTTTGTGTTATTATGACACCCGGGATAACTTGAATGTACTCACCCCTGTGTAATTGGTGTGGAAAAAAAAGTTGTGTACTGAAAGCAAAGCAGCTCTAGAGTTTGCTCATTTGCTGCTGTGTCTGTGCTATCACTGGATCTAAATGTGTGTGTGTTTGTGTGTACATATGTGTAATGACTTTTTCCTATGTGTACAGAGATTGGGTCAGGAGCGTGTCGGCAGAGACCATCCTGCATGACCAGTGACTACTTTTACACTCACACTCCTTGTGATTCCAAAGGACAGGTACTTTTGAGAGCCATAAAAATAAACTATTCTTATAACAAATTAAATAATTAAGTATTTTCTACATTAGCTAATTAGTAATCTACATTCGATCAATCACATTTTTCATCACATTTTCATCACAATGTTGTTTAAATAATAAAAAGGAACAGTAATTGCATCTTGTAGTGACACCACAGTCTAAATCAAGTGACCAAGAGGAAAAACTACTGCCTCATTATTATTCACTTTCTCTGATTTTAAGACTGATTCACAGTTAATGTCTCACAGTGTATCACACCCAAATATACCAAAAGGAATGGACAAAGATACACAAAGAGTCTCTTATGATTACTTGCCGAAAGAAGGGAACAAACTTTCAGACTGACAATTTAATACATAAACATACAAATCTATCATATTTTACATGTCCTGATGATATAAAATATACTTTTTTTTGTCTTTTTTTCTCTTGCTCTTCCCAAGTGAAAAAAAAGTATCCTAAGTATATTAAGTTCTAGCATGCCAAAGCATACTTAACTGTACATCGGTAATGACAAGGCAGATTTTATTCATGAGATTCATTTTGACATATTCTGTTAAATTCAACAGATTTAATTTGCACAAGGTTACAAAAAAACAGTTCTATAGTTTATTTGTCTTCAACAAACCTTCTCAAAATTTGTTTCACAAACACACAGACAAAAATACAAACTGTTGTCTAAACAAAGGCATGCATCATTATGGGAATATACTGTATATTGTATATACCGTATACTGAATCAAACTGATGAAACACTTTTTTGTTAGTATATTTGCAATGTACCACAGACGATTTGAATATATTTGTAATACACGAAAGTATACTTTGCTTTCACTAGGGTTGTCTACAGATTGTATTAGCAACTCCTTCTAGGTAGATTAGATTACCTGTACCACATAGTCTTGTTGCCTTTATTTATTTCATGCACATTTCTTTTGTTGTCTTTTTGATCATAGACACAGCTGATGTATAAATGGATTGAACCAAAGATCTGTAATGAGAATGCAGAGGGAGCCGTGAAACCTCCAGCCTCAGGGGAGATGCAAACCTGTCCTCCATGTAATCCTGGATACTTCACCAACAACTCGTCAGCGTGCCAACCCTGTCCACAAGGCTTTTACTCCAATGGAACAAGTGCAGTACACCATGTGGCTATATTATAATATACAATTTAAACTTGTAAACTGCTAGAATAAATAAAAGAATAAAAGAGAAAGCACACAGATTAAGATCGGTGTTGTGTTTACAGCATGTTCCGAGTGTCCTGCTGGAACAGAGCCAGTAATGGGTTTCGAGTACAAGTGGTGGAATAGGATGCCCAGCAACATGAATAGTTCGGTCTACAGACGAGAGTATAGTGGTACTCAGAGGAGCACAGGTAAACAACGCCTTATGGTGGGCGTCTCAACCAAACACATGCTGTTTGCAATTCATTGACCCTCACTGTCTGTGAAGTGGATACTATAAAGGTTTATTAGCAAAGCCTTGTAGCTTTAGTCAGACAGAGATTAAACAATGCAGGGTGAAAAGAATCATTTATTTGTTCATAGTAATGCAGACAAATGGATGGACAGCTAATTATTCATAGACTAATAATTATTTCAGAATAAAAAAACTTAAAAAGATTAAAAATTACAGTGTGTGCTCGAGTCCCAGTTTGGGGATGCATGTATTTTGTATTTCACCATGAAAACTCTGCTTTGTTACAGGATGGGAGGTAGCTGGCGAATATGTTTACACCACACCTGGAGATTTGGACTCAGACTACATGTTGCTAACACTCACTGTACCTGGTTATAGGTAAGAAATAGCAAATACAAACATTTATCTAATGTTCGACATGCAGGAAACAAACATGTATATCTAATATCTATGGATATTAGTAGTTTTAGCCGTCTATGTTTGATGTTTTTTCCGTCTTTAAAGGTGAAAATTTCTTATCTTTTTATTTTTCATATCTATGTCTTGCTCAGTTTGCCTTACTCCTTGGATAAAGATAAAGACATTCCAGAACTTTCTAGAATCACATTTGTCTTTGAGACCAAGTGCATGGCTAACTGCGCACTTTACTTCACGACAGTAAGGATTTAAGTTTTTACACATTACATACAAAGTACTGTAATAACACATAAGCATAATGATTTTTAAAATATGCCACATAGCAACATGTTTTACTTACCTATCCTCTATTTGTTTAACCAAATACTATACCAACATTCTTTTGAAATTCAGTGACCATAACAAATTTGCTCACACTTTTCTTGTTAAGCAAAGTAAATAGAAATGCACTAGTTTCATTCACTTGAATTGCGGTGTGTGTGTGTGTGTGTGTGTGTGTGTGTGTGTGTGGTCACAGGGCTTGAGCGAGAGAAATGATCATGTGGTGGAAACCTGGAGAGGCACCATCGGGAAGCAGTCCTATTCTTACCTTATTAAGAGCAATCACACTGTGAGCTTTACCTGGGGCTTTCAGCGCACTGACACCTACAGTATGGTAAGAACAGGAAAAGAGCTTACAGTCTCACAGTACAATTTCTATTTAAATATGTGTTTTCATATATAAGAGCTGTACCAAAAGTAATGCAAAACTGGATTAAATGTTTTATTATCTGACATGGGTTGTTCAAATTGCATCCATCTGTGCACATTGCACATTTTGTCGATGTCAGACAGCCTGCACCCCTTCTTTGTCAAGAACTTACTCACAGAAGAACAGGAAGAATTGTTACTATAAAGGAAGAGTTACTCTACCAACATGTGCAATTTCAATGACCAGTGCCAGTTAAGACAAAAGTTATGCCCACACTTGCATTGCTTTTGGTACAGTCTTGTATATCTTATGGTTCATATTGAACAGAGAGCTCTAAAAGAAAAGAATATCTATATCTATTTTTTTAAATGAATCAACTAATATGATGTTGAATATATGCTAATATGCTGAAGTTGGTAATTTTCCCATAAGAACCTAAGAGTAGAATAATAGCAATGTACTAAATATTGTAAATAAGAAACAATGAAATAAGCTTTAAAACATATTTCATTTATTTTATTTATTTATTTACAATTTTATAAATATGTTCAGGCAGCACAGTGGCATAGTGGGTAGCACTGTGGCCTCACACTTTACGCGTAAAGGGTTAGATTCCTGCCTTTGGTCTGTGTGCATGGAGTTTGCATGTTCTCCCTGTTCTTGGTTGGTTTCTTTCGGGAACTCTTCCCACAGTCCAAAGACATGCAGGGTAAGCTAACTGGCGTTCCCAAATTCCCCGTAGTGTGCGAGTGAGTCTGTATGTGTGCTTGTTCCCTGCAATAGATTGGCACTCTGTCCAGGGCATACCCCATCTTGAGTCCCCTTGAGGCACAAAACAGGGTAATAAGTTAATAAAACAAAAAAACCCAACTAACTATGCAAATTACAAAGAAACCTCGAAGTCCTTTACCCTGAAGACTTTAACATACCTGAAAACTTCTGTTTCCATAAATGTTAAATTAACTTCTCTGTGTTACCGTTAAACAACTACAACAGGTCGTTACTACAGAATGATAACATATTGGAGTGCAATAATATAAATCTATGATTCGTCTTGCAACGCTATAATATCATCACTAAATTGTCCATAAATCCGTTAACATCTTCTATCTATCAGATTTACGAATTCAGAATCGTCATACAAAGTATATAATGCTGAAGTGCATTGTTTGTTAATCTAATAATGCCAATTATGTGACCCTTAATATAAAGTAATGCCATTTTAAACATTTAAATGCCATTTAAATATTTGTTTCTTGGGTTTACAGGAAAGGCAATATAGCTCAGACTTTGCTAAGATCTACTCTGTTCACATCACTAATGTGATTGGAGGAGTGGCCTCTCAGTGTCGACAGTGTGCACTCGACTCCTCTCAGACAAACTCAGCCTGCGTCTCCTGTCCTCCTGGTCACTACATGCTACATGGCACTGGAGTATGCAGGAGCTGTCCATCGAACACCTTCATAAGGCCTGAGCAGCCTCTGGGAATAGAAGCCTGCATCTCATGTGGACCTAATACTAAGAGCAACAAAGTAAGCACTGCTTAATCTTTTTCTGTTTTCATAATCTTTTTGTATCACAAGGGGTCTTGGTAGTGAAATTGGGTAAAATGATTGATAAGTAAAATGCATAATATATCGCCTATATGTGTAAGGTAGTACAATTATCATACACAGTGTTCACAAACTTACTGATATTTTGATATTCTCAACTCTTCCTATTGTCTCATTTTATTCTCAGGCCCGCTCAGCCTGCGTGAGTGACTGCATTCTGGCTATGCCATATAAAGAAGAAACTCTGCAGTATGATTTTTCTCCCCTGGCCAATCTCACTCACTTTCAGAGCAGCCCTCGCTTTACCAACAAAGGTCTTCGTTATGTACATCAGTTTAGTGTGGGGCTATGTGGCACAGAGGTAAATTCAGGATGTTAAATGATTAACTTGCTGAAGATGGGTGATGTTACAGTTGTCAGCTCTTATGTACTATAAGATGATATCTGTATGAATGTATGATATGAGTAAAGTACTCTTGATGTAATGTAAACATTCATAATTATTTTTTTCAAAGGGCTAAGATGCTTAAATGTGACAAATGTGACCTTTGGAAATGTGACAAAAATGTTTATTATTAGAATCAGCCATCCAAATGCAATCGAGCATTTTCAACCACTATCTGTATGCTCTTAGGACCGTGTTCTGGCATCCTGTGTTGACAATGTTACAGAGAGCAGGAAGGAGGTGAATGGTTATGTCTGCCAGTCAATCATAGTGCCTACTGATGTCAGGGGTCAAAGGGTTGTGTCCTCACAACCTTTTAGTATTGGAAGCACATTGATTGGTGAGTTATAAGTGATCTTACAACCAAACAGGTAAGGCAGAACAGCTTCATATAGTGACCTGCTCTTTCCATTTCCTGTTTTGTTCATTTTCAACCATAGGGGTAACCACTGATTCAACACTTGACCACATCTCATCTTCTGGGAGTACTTTTCCTACACAATCTGATCTCCCTGATGTCATATTTTACTACCGGTAAGATAAGGGATAAATTTAACATAAGCACCAGTTGAATAACAGTTTGAAACTGTGCTTAAGAGTTGTCATTATACGTGTGGCTGTCATTCATTTTGTATCTTTAGGGCAAGTGAAACAACACAGGCATGCAAAAATGGGAGATCAACCTCCATCAGACTCAGGTGTGATCCCAAAATGACAGCAATGGATCAGATTTCCTTACCAAGGTACACTGTAGACTTATGAAATGAAGGTACACTGTAGGCCTATAAAATGAAGGCAGTAATAGTCAACAGACCAACTGCCACAAGCACAAGAACTAAAAAAAGAAATTCCATTGTGTGCAATTCTCTGTAGTCCACAAATGTAGCGTAATCATTGCTGTTTTTTGGTGTATAGCAACACCTTCTGGTCAAAGCATGGAACTGTGCGTCTAATACTTCTTAAGTCTTGTGTTTTTCATTTCCCTCTTTCTGCAGTAACTGTACAGAAGGAACATGTGATGGCTGCTCCTTCCATTTCCTGTGGCGTTCTCGGTTTGCTTGTCCTCTCTGTTCTGAGAGGAACTATAAAGAGATAGTGAGTGCCTGTATCAATGGAATTCAGGTAGGTTTAATTTCCTACAATTTTAATGATCATAAGGCATAGCAATAATATTTGATGCCCCGTGGCTCTTAGAGTGAGGTCCAGGAATTTCCAGCGGTCGGTAATTTATCAAAGTTTAGCATTTTCAACATATCAAGTTTAGCAATATAAGGGTCTCTCTGTGTGAGGAGCTGTTTTGAGAAAAAAGTCTTGACATTACAGCTCACATGTTTTAAATCATAGTATTTTTATTACTTTTTTAATTTTTAATTTTTTAAATTTTATTTTATTATGAACAAGACCAGGATCAGAGCTAGAAAATGTTGTGTATCACAATTTTTCTATAGTTTAGTATATAAAGGTATATTCAATAAAATGTCTGTCTCTGGCAAATAATATATAATAATAATAATAATAATAATAATAATAATAATAGTAATTAGGCTAATTGGTGTTCCAAAATTGCCAAATTGTGTCTGTGTACCCTTCGATGGATGACACCCTGTCCAGGGTGTACCCTGCCTTGTGTCCTAAGTGTCCTGAGGCCCCCCATGACCCCGTAAACAGATTGAATTAATTATAGACGGTGAGTGAGTGAGTGTATATACTGCGTAACATCTCTAATCCAGTGACTATATGTTGGAAGTAAATAGTGGACACCAGACAATGAAATATACAGTGATAAAGCAACTGATTTCCCCCAAATTTTGTGTTGAAGAACAAAATCCATAATATAGTTAACTTTGGGCAAGTCCAAAACATATGAGATAATGTGACTGATAACTCTCACATTAAGGGTCCAGAGCTTTTTTCAATTTAGCCACTTTAACTTTGGAACAATCAAGATTGTGAACAACTCTGAACGGAATGAGAACAAATGCCTGATGTGAGTCAACAGCCTGATGATAACAATTCCTTAATTGCTTTAGACCTTCTGCAGTTTGCTCCGTGATCATCTTCCCGTTTTCTTTTAAAGGTATCTAAATCTCCCTGCTTATTGACATTAAGTTGGACATGTATTTTGATTATGTCAGTCTTAGCCTTCAATTTGAGCTTAAACTCAAGGTAGGGATCCAAATTGAAGGAATGTTATCATAGTTTTTTATATCCAGATGTCAAAGGCATTATCTATTAGTCATAGATGAAACAGGTGATTCTTTAATGCTGGTGCAAAAAGAGAAAATATCCACCTGAATTAATGCCAAATTGAAATTGAGTTTAAATTTGAAAAATTTAAATTCTGAGACAATTACAAAGGAAGTAAGATTTAAATATGAGCATGT
>JAOTRS010000031.1:3921963-3939716 GCA_028565755.1 Dinotopterus cunningtoni
TAGGATATAATTGAAATCTGCTTCAATATTTTTTTAATTAATTAGTTCATTGCTACTGCTATTTATAGTGTTAGTACCTAAATAGAAGGGGACAAACACTCCTGCCATCAAATTTCTTATTTGACATTTCCTGAATAACTTGCTGGGAATAAAACACTATTCCCCTGACTGATTTTGACCCCTTGTATTTTTAGATATGAAATATATACATTTTTTTCTCTGCTAGTAGGATTTTATTTTATAACAAGGTACTGAGATCTGTGACACATGTAGCTGCACTCATGTTTTGTTGGACAATTCAGTGCATATGCATTAACTTACAGTCTGTGGCTTTGTTAGAGTTATTTGGCAATCCAGTGGAGACCCCTGTATAATTCCCCCAAAATTTAGCTAAAAAATATTTTGATGTGTGCCATTTAGATAAGTTCAAAGAAGCTTGAGTGACTCTGCCATTATATGGAAGACTTTATTGGCACCAGTGACAAGCTTATTCTTGTAATCTATTTCATCTTCTGTATATTTTATATGTTCACTCTTCTAAGCTGTCCGTGTGCAAGACTGTAAGAGAGAAAGGTAGAGAGAATGTGACTGCATGATGTGAATGGGTTTTCTTCTTGTGTTTTTGAGCTGTCATTTAGGAAATTCTGAAATGAATGTCAATATTGTACCAGTGTGAGATATTTATATACTGCAGAAGTGATCTTAACTGGAGTGACTGCTTCTGTCTGCTTTATTTCCTACACCAGACTGTAGAGAAAATAATCAATAAGCATTGTTTATTAAAGAAAATAAAGGCAGATATTTTTCAGAGATGTGGGATTTAATTTGTCATGTTTGGGGGGGGGGGGGTGCTGTTTAATAGTTGTTTTAATTTGGTTTATATCTACAGGAATGCTGCACACATTGTAGACCATAGGAAACAAAGCTATTGTGCAAGATGTACCCTTTACAGAAAATCAGTGTCTGCATCTGAGTGCAAATTACATAAATATAGTTAAGGAGGGGGAACACAAGTCTTACTACTAAGTTATTTATGGTTTGCATAATGTAAAAGTGATACCTTTTTTCAGTTGTCACATAACAGTAATTATAACAAATTATTCAAGGAAATTGACTTATGTCAAACACAAACCCATGCACAACGTGCAGCACAAATGTATTAAAAAGGTCACATGCACTAATTGGCTATAACAATTAAACTGCTGTCAGATGAAGTGACATTGATTATCTGATGATAATGGAACCTGTCAATGAATGAGATATATAAGGCACAAAGTGAACAATCAGTTCTTGAAGGTGATGTCTTGAAAGCAGGAAAATGGGCAAGCAAACATATCTGAGCAACTTTGACAGGGACTGGTACTGTGCATCTCCAATTGTGGGTTGTTGCCAGTATGCAGTTATTGGTTCCCCCACAAAAGTAATCCAAGAAAAGACAAGCAGTGAACTGGCAAAAGGGTCATATTCATACAAAGCTCCCTGGTGTGTGTGAGGTGCTAAGTCTAGCCTGACCTGATCCTAAAGAAGAGCTGTTACAACCTATTGCTGAAAAAGTTGATGGGCGACTATGAATCTATTATAATAATTTTTAAAAATGTCCAAACACATAGTGTAGTATAGTTTGCTTCTTAGCAGTGGACTGGTGAGAGTGTCCATTCTGATCTGTGTCCACCTCCAAAAGCACCCACAATGGACATGTGAGCATCAGCGTAAGACCATGGAATAATGGAAGAAGGTGGCCTGGTCTGATGGATAATGTTTTTTATTTGACTCAAATGGACAGCTGGGCACATGTGCATTACCACCTCACCTCACCACGGAAGAGATGGGACCAGGATGCCCTATGGGGTGAAGATAGAACATGACAGTGTTTAGGGTTGACTTGAGGTCTCGATCCGACTGAGCAGATATGAGATGTGTTGTGCAAACAAGTCTGATCCAGGGATGGTCCACCTCACAGCTTACAGGATTTAAAGGATATGCTGCTAACGTCCTGATTCCAGATACCACAGCACACCTTTAGGTGTCTCCTACTATAAACCGTCCTATAAATATTATTGCACGCCAAACGTGTGCCTCTCAATTTTCGGTCATGTGAAAGAAATGTGTTTTTATGTTCATACCAGTGTTTTATTGTAATTATATTGCTCTTGTTAATGTATTCCTTTGTTTCTACACAATCGTCGTGATGGTTTTCAAGAACCAGACACAACCCACAAAACCGTGCCTATTAGAACGTAAGAGTACTCTCCTATGATTCGCAGATTATTTTCCCACACTCGTAGTACGTGTAGTATGCGCTTTCGGCTCCAGGCTCGCGCATAAGCACACACACACACACACACACAGCCGCGTGCGCTCGAGAAGCTGCGCAGGCGCGTGGAGCCTCGAGCCACCATCTACCCGGCCAACATGGAGAGAAAAGGTAATGTGTTTTAGCATTACCTATTAATGTTCTGAACGTCTCTGCTTCGTGTCACTGCTGTGTTTGGTATACTAAACGACGTGCGGTCGAATGTCGACATGTTATTGTGATATTTAACCGTTGAAATCTCATTTTGTTCGCGGACACGTCGCGTCGATAGGACGCTAATGTCACACAGCGGTTAGCTTTAGCTTTAGTCGGGCACCTAACGTAAACGTCGCGAGCCGATGTATCAAGCCCTCGGTTTAGTCATCTAGGGGTTATCACAGCTCCCTCGTTTATCTTTTAATGTTATAACATTACAGTTCTAGAACGTTATATTTCCCCATGTTGTAAATATATATACGACCGTGTAGAAGCGCAGTGTTTGTATAGCAGTATAGCAAAAAATCTCTGTGTAAGGCTAAAGTACCTCATACAGTCTTGATGGAAACTTCAGGAATCTTATGGTTTAGCCCCCGGCCTTCTAATACAGCCACAGCCGCGTGAGTTGTGAGATTTTGCATCCTGATTCTGTGGTCAAATTAATTTTTCTAAAAGCATGTACATTTTAAGGAAATAATTTCAAATATACAGCTAGCTAATAGGCTAACGATAATGACTGATGAGTTTCCTGTTTTCAGGTAGTTATCACGTTCTGGGATTAAACGGCAGTACACCATTCAGACGCAGGGGAAAAGCCCGTCTTTGTCTGATGCACACTCTGGTTGTGCAGTGTCAGTCTATAGTTTGCAGAAGTGTTGCTGGTGGGTGTGTTTGAGCTAACTACATAGCTGTTGTGTTCTAAATTAGTCTTTCCCCTTTACCCCCTTAACAGTTCTTGCCCTCCAGGCCAGGAAGAAAAGGGGAAAAGCCAAGAAAACAACCAAGAAGTAAGTTTACTCTCTATTTACATGTTTTTGCTTAGTCTTTAGCACAACTGGGAAAGAGAGGTTTGTGTTTGCGTTGTGAACTTGACGTTATGCATATAAACATGACAGCATGATGGTTACAGTGCTGAGTAAATTCACTTGAAGGACAGCAGGTTATTTGCTGCTTTAGGGTAATGTCTCATTACTTGCTGAAGTCTGAAGTGGTTTGTGTCTGGACACTAAAAATGGAGGTCTCTTTATGGCCCTTACTGGCAAATGCATTCCATGCAGCTCCCCTGCACTGCCATAAATACACATGCAAATCTATGGATAAATTTGTGGGCCACTAGCATGCCATGTGCACTTTGCAAAACCGATTCCCAGTTGGGACAAATAAGGCTTAACTTGCCTTGTCATGGATATAAACTCTATTTTTGATTTGGCATGATGATTTATTCTTGAAATTCTGTGGTCAAAAAAGGTTGTGATCATTTATGGTGTTTGGCCAGTATGCCAATAAATGTTTACACAAGCCCCAATATTCATGATGAATTCGTAATGAATTTTCGATCAGAATTAGAGAGTTGGTGTAAAAAGACAATCCTTTCAGTGATAAAATATTAGCCATTTAAGCACTTCTGATAATCTGATAATTTATCACTTGTTGAAATAAATATATTCTTTGTGCAATTTTTGTTCCATACATGGGGACTCGCTGAGCTGTAATGGTCCTCTTGCACTCTCATTTAGACATTGCAGAAGCAGTATTTGCTTTTGAGATTGCTGCTTAATTGGAGAGCAGAAACCCAAAAATTGTTCCCATGCCATGATGTGGCTTCTTTTTGGTTATCTATTTTCTGTCAAATTAATTTTCTCAAATTAAATTTTAAGTTTCTCGAAATTGGAAGAAAACCTTCTTCTGTTATATTTCTGGCAGGTTAACTGCTTTGCAGAGGGTAGAACCACTTTGTGCATATTAAAAAAAGATATGATCTGATAAAATGCTTTTGAGCCTGTAAATGCACATCTTATCAGAACAGTATCAATATAAACAGTTAAGTTGCAATTGCTAATCAGATTGAACAAATAGTTAAAATAACCACAGCAATGGTTACCGTCCTAGAAATTCTGCTTGAAAAAATTATTCTAAACTGATCATGTTCTTTCAGACCAGCTCATCAACCGAGGGGGGCGTCTCAGCAGCAGCAGCAACCGCAGCAGCAGCAACAACAACAACAGCAGCAGCAGCAGCAGCGGCTCCCTGCAGAACCTCAGCAGCAGGAGCCTGAAGAGGAGATTCTGGGCTCTGACGATGAGGAGCAGGAAGATCCCAGTGACTACTGCAAAGGTAACCTGCATGATATTGTATGTTTAAATGATAGTTGTGATCCTTTAAGTACAATGTCTCCTGTTGTCTGTCACTTGTTTATAAGAGAGAGAAGTAATCCTTGAATCAATAAGGGAAAACAATGAAAAAAACAGGTTTCAAATCAGCTGCTTTTGTTTGTCTAGGTGGCTACCACCCTGTGAAAATAGGAGACCTGTATAATGGGAAGTATCATGTAATCCGTAAGCTAGGCTGGGGCCATTTTTCCACAGTGTGGCTTGCTTGGGACATTCAGTAAGTTCTGCTTTCATTACACAGGAATATCAGAAATTACACACTCACTCGCCACCAACACCCATTCCTTGTGTTCTTTCTTTCGGTCTATTCAGAGGGAAGCGGTTTGTGGCAATGAAAGTGGTAAAGAGTGCAGAGCACTATACAGAGACAGCCCTGGATGAGATAAAGCTGCTCAGATCTGTGAGTACTCCCAATTTCATACACTGTATCTACAACAGGTCTGTTTAAAATCACCTTAAAAATTAGATGCGCAAGTTTTATGATGCGCTACCCGTGCTGTTTCTGTTTTATGTTCAGGTAAGGAACACTGACCCTGATGATCCAAACAGGGAGATGGCGGTTCAGCTGTTGGATGATTTTAAAATCTCTGGGGTGAATGGAACTCGTATCCTTCCCATAAAGGACCTGATATATGTGTGTAGCCTGATGTTTGTATTGTTTAAGAATGCTGATGCATACACAGTTGCTGCAGACCTGGCTGACATCAGCATTTTTGTGAATTGTGACCTCATAATTGAAACATCTAGACAGTTGTGAAAGCTCAAGAAGTTCCTTTTTGAATAATCTCTTATGGTAAAACTTAATGTAGAATTGGCACTGTGTATTAAGTGTTAAGTCAACGATGCTATATTACTGATGTGGTTAATGTATTGGCAGCAATAATTTCATGTAGTGACGTTGGTGTCCTGATTAGTTGGAAAAATTACTTCTTAACTTCATGTCTAAGATGTGTGCATGGTATTTGAGGTGTTAGGACACCATTTACTCAAGTGGATTATCAAGTCTAACTATCAAGGTTTACCCCTCCCTTGCGTCAAAAGCATCATTCGGCAGGTAACCACACCCATACTTTCCAAGTATATGTGATAAATAATTGTCAGTAAAACGTCAATGCACTAATAGCAGGCAAACATTTATTTACTTTATGCACATTGTCAGTGGTTTGTTATTAGTAAAATAAAATAAGAACAAGGGTGTTTGTCCCATGTTCAAGAAAGTGCACTGATGCATTTACTGTTGCATGTCACAGTGATTGATGCCGTGTAGCGGGATTTAATTGTAATACATTTTTCATGCTTTTGTAGGTTTTGCAGGGCCTCGATTACTTGCACACAAAGTGTAAGATTATCCACACGGACATAAAGCCAGAGAACATACTGATGAGTGTGGATGAGTCATATGTAAGAAGACTTGCAGCTGAAGCCACAGAGTGGCAGAAAGCTGGCGCGCCTCCTCCCTCTGGATCAGCAGGTCTCTTGCTGACTTTCTCCCTTTTTTTTTTCTTTCTTTTTTTTTTTTTTTTTAATGCATTATTAAATTCACTTTCACATTCACACATAGCTAGTGCGTTAATTAATTTCCACAGTGTATCAAACTCTCCTTGAAGTGTTTTCATGCCGTATTACAGGCATGAATGAACTTGCTTGTTTTTGTTTGCCTGTGAACTCATTCTGTTTGAGGTCTTATTTCCAGTATCCTATTTGATGTTTGAATGGTCTCCTGTACTCTCTTGTACAGCCAGTCTGATTAGTTTCTTTAGTCCTGCAACATTGTTGCTGTGTGACTATGAAAGACTAGGATGTGTTTTAACACCCACAGCTGTTTATTTTTTCTATAATGTTTCTCTTTCTGTTTCAGTGAGTACAGCACCAGTACCTAAACAAGTAAGCATGCATATGGTTTCAGAAATGGTCAAACTGCTCAAAACAAATATATACACTTGTTATAACATTTGTTCCTTAACTATAAAGAATATATGACATAACCTGGAGAAAATCCCTCAACATGTTTCTTTTCCTCATCTGTACAGTGTCACTCTAGTTTCCCTTATGATACCCCTTTTAGCCTACTGAGCATTACTCTAGTTAATATGTATCACTTTTTGTATCACCCCAGGCATCCAAAATGTCTAAGAACAAAAAGAAGAAGTTGAAGAAGAAGCAGAAGCGACAAGCAGAGCTGCTGGAGAAATGTATTCAGGACCTAGAAGAAATGGAAAATGGCCCAGAGGGTGCAGAAGAGGAGGAAGATGACCCACAATCACCCAAGTCACCTATTTATGCACCTCTTAGACAAGCCTCTATGCAGGATATTGGTGAAGAGGAAGTAATAGGTCAGTTTTTATTGGGTTAAGGTGGTTTTATATGGTTTTCGTATGTTTTGCACTTGCCACTTAGGTGGCTACAATTCTGTACAGATCAATTATTCAGATAGGCTGCAGAAGTGGCCAAGGAGCAAAAGTTGAAAACATTTGGATGTATTTTCGATGAATTTAGATCACCTTGCCTGTTGATCTGTCTGCTGCTCTGTCACATACTGAATCAAATCTGCAGCTTGCATATGATAAAATTATTGAAAGTCTTAGACATATTATGACCTACACCTGTATTTTTGTAATGAAATCCCTGTTTGCTTGCTAGCATATTAGCTCTGGTTGGAGGGTGAAAGGCTTGCTTTTCTGTAATTTTATTCAAGACTGCATCATGAATTTACACACTTTCCCTGGTGCTTGGTGCATTTTCAAGTCAAATAGTAGTAGCCTTACTTGTAAATATAACTAGATAGCTAAAAATACATTTGAATGAACAAAATAATTATACAGTGAAACCTCAGATTGCGAGTAACGCTGTTTGCGTTTTCCGATTTTTAATAAATTTTGACTTGGAAAACGAACAAGTCTTGGTTTACGAGTACCGAGTATCACGCATGCACTTCTTGTTTTGATGCCGAGCGTCACATGATCACAACTGAGCCAATGGTTTTTCTCTCTCTTGCGCTGCGGAATTGTGGGTAATCGCCTCCCCTGCTGGGTCTTAGTGCGCGTCTCTTACTGGTATAATCAACATCCGTGCACGTGTGTACTGTTTACTAGAACACTGTGATCACGTAAGTGCGCATAAAACATATTGCATTTTGTGTCTGTATGTGTGTGTGTACAGCGCGTGTACTGTTTATCATAACACGCGTGTGTGCGCGCGTGTAAAGCAAAAGCAAGTCTCATTAGAGAGGTTAAAAATCTTTTTCTGCCTAAGGCTCAGCCTGCTTTTTGTCTGTGTGCACGCGCGTCATTGGAAACCGTGCCCCACACATACACAGAGAGACCTCTCCTACTTTCGCCATCACAGATATATACACACACACTCTTTCTCTCTGCTCTACACAGAAACACAAGAAGAGGGAGAGGGGAGCTTGCTTTAGTTGTACACACAGTGTTTGCGCGCACAAACGGAAACACTTATCTGTCTGGATTTATTTTTACTTTTTTTAAGGTAAAGTGCAGGTTAATTTGTTTTATTTTTACTTTATATTTTGTGTTAATTATTTTTCATGTATTAATTTTTTTGGGCTGTGGAATGAATAATCCGAGTTTCCATTATTTCTTGTGTGAAAATTCGATTTGGTTTGAGTGTTTTAAAATATGAGCCCGCTTCCGGAACGAATTATGCTCGTAATCCAAGGTTCCACTGTATTTGTTTTCATATAAAGTTTATTTAGCTTCTGTTGTTATCAGAACTTTTAATTTGTTATCCAAATTCATTTCTGTTACATTGCATGTCAAAGGTTTTTCACCACTAACTGTTGAAACTAAAAAATGCATACTAGGACCAAAGATGCAAGCTTTCCTGTTTTTTATTATTATTTTTAATTAATGATTTCAGATTTAGCTCAAATAAGTAGCAATATTTTGAAAAAAATATCTGATTGTCTTCATATAAATTAGATGAATTTTATTAGAATGTGCTCAGCATTTTATAATCATCCATTCAGATTGAATTTTTATTCCTTTCCCCTCTTTAACCAGGTAACCCTAAAGAGTGTCTGATCTCGGGTGCCTCAGATGAGCTCAACTGTAATGGCTACCTGCCTGCCAGCCAAACTCTACCCGAGGAAGAACTAGATGAAGTCAAGCAACAAATGCAGCTAAAGCAGGAGGACCAGCACAATGCTAATGCAGAACCTTCAATTGACATTTCCCAGAGCCCTTATGAGTACTGTAATGGGCTGTACTCTTCTGAACCTGATCAGAGCCACAATAGTGGTGACATGAGGGAGGAGGGAGATGACAAATTGCAAGGAAGGCCAGTGCCTGCCAGAGAAAAGCAGTCCATGCCAGAGAATGGTCAGACAGCTGCACATATGATAATTGCTTCTTTCTGGTCTTATTTTAGTTTAATTACCAAACTTATGAATACAGTTAAATTTTTTTTTTTTTTTTATATTTCTTTCTCCTACATGTATCTGTGATTTTGTATTGTGTAATTATTTGCCTATCTCTCTCTTATTCACTTTCAGCCAAACTCCCAGCAGGGAGCCTTTTAGTCAATCCCTTGGAACCACTAAATTCAGACAAGATCAAGGTCAAGATTGCAGACTTGGGCAATGCATGCTGGGTGGTAAGAGGCTTCATCATTCTATTGACCTTTTATGGATCGCAAACATGCAATATCCAATTTCGGCTTTGTTTTTATGTCTCCGCCAGTAGGTGGAGAAGCGAGAGTTTTTGTGGTCATTGTGAGTCTGATATTTGTTTGTGAGATAGCTCTTGTATAATTTATATTAAATTATTATTTAAATCATCATATAAACGATGGCATAGTGGATTAGTGGTTAGCCTAGAGAGTTTGGATTTTCTCCCTGTGCTTGGTGGGTTTCCTCCCACAGCTCAAAGACATGCAGATTAGACTAATTGCTGTTCCCAAATCGTCCGTGGGTGTGTGAGTGTACGTTTGTGTGCACTTTGATAGATTGGCACCCCGTCCAAGCTGTACCCTGCCTTGTGCCCCAAGTCTTTTGGGATAGGCTCAAGGTCCCCCGCAACCCTAAATATAGGATAAAGTGGTATAGACGATGAGTGAGTGACCATCATATAACCAGAATTAGATTCTGGAGTTGATTCAAACATGATCCACGGTCTGAAATGTATTTATTTTTCTAAAATGTTTGTTTGTCATACATTAATTTTGTGTGTTCATGTTTGGGAACGATGC
This sequence comes from Dinotopterus cunningtoni, assembly GCA_028565755.1. Classification (NCBI taxonomy): domain Eukaryota; kingdom Metazoa; phylum Chordata; class Actinopteri; order Siluriformes; family Clariidae; genus Dinotopterus; species Dinotopterus cunningtoni. Next base: position 3,931,852 of record JAOTRS010000031.1, read on the forward strand.
CTTTTATTAATGCTGCTTAGGCCAAGTTTGCAAGAAACAAAAATTAATATTTATGAATTTCTTTATGTACTTGTGTAACAGATCAGATCAATTATATTTTTATTTGTACAGTAAAACCTTGGATTGCAAGCATAATTTGTTCTGAAAACGTGCTTGTAATCCAAAGCACTTGTATATCGTAGAATTTCCCCAAAAGCAATAACGTAAACTCTGATGATTTGTTCCACAACCCAAAATTATTGATATAAAATGATTAATATAAAATATAAAGTAAAAATAAAACAAATTAGCCTGCACTTTACAATTTGAAAGGATCATGGCTGGTGTGAGGGAGATGAGAGAGAGAAGAGGAGGAGGGCGCGGAGTTATTGTGTAGGATGACTTTATCCATCATTAACGAAATTACTTTTATCTGTTGGTTTGCTGGAATCGTTTTCTTTTCGTGTGACTTTAACAAGGAACCTATCCAATGACAATTGATGTTGCTTCCTTTTGAGGACTTCGTGGAAATGTGACATTGCAATGTTGTTAAACAGATTCATCGCTCACACTGCCACAGACTTTTTAACCTTTCTCTTCACGGTGGCCGTTGTTGCAGTACAGTTACTAAAGAACAGTCACTACACTTGGACACAATTAAAAATGCTTTACACGCGCACACACACACGGTTGCGATGCTATAGTAAACAGTATACGTGCGCATGGATGTTGACTATACAAGTGAGGCACGCGTACTGAAGGCGAGCATGGGAGAAGATTACCCACAATCCCGCAGCAAGAAAGATGAAAGAACTATTGGCTCAGTTGTGATCACGTGAAGCTCGACAGACAGCGTAAACGCACTATTCATATTGCAAGACCAAGCTCATATTGCGTTTATCAAGTTAAAATATTATTTTTTGTTTTACAAAACACTTCCAAACCAAGTTACTCTCAATCCAAGGTTTTCTGTACATCACTTAACAATGGTCATTGTCACAAATCAGCTTTACAGAATCAAAAGTAAATTAAGGAAATGTGCTAAAATGTAAGAAAGTATGTATAAATCAAAATGATCAGGTTGTCACTGATAAGCAAGCTATTGTCAACGGTGGCAAGGAAAAACTCCCTGAGATCTCAATAGAAAGAATCCTGGAGAGGAAGCAGACTCAACAGAAAACCCATCCTCATTTGGGTGATGACAGGTAGAAGGGATTGTTTTGCAGCCATACTGTGTGTTAGGCAGCTGGAAGTTCAAATAACAGATGTGCTTAAGTTAATATGGAGTCCAGTTCGTTATTAAAGGCTCAGGTACAAAACTGTAGAAAATTTCAGTCCTGAACTATTGAGCGACAGCAGTCACATGTCTTCAGAGAACAGCTGTCTGCATCAGCCGAGCCCAGGATCGTCTTTATGGTAAAGTGAAACTGTCCCCAATCACCACATGCATTCCAAGCAGACCACACAGGGCCTCCTTGTGACGAGACCTGGCACGTCCAGAGGGCAGAAAGGGTCTGGATCACTGGCAGCTCAGGAACGGCATGTGTAGCTTGACCGAGAGAGACGGGGACAGGGAGAGAGAAGAGCAGAGAAGAAAGAGAGAGAGATAACAGTTAGGTATTGTCACAGTTACAAAATGTATAAGTTGAATGTATATTTAGTGTAAAGTGCAAGCGGAGACTCTGGCAGAACTAACTATGACAGCATAACTAAAAGGGAGAGCCAGAAGGAAATACAGACATGAGGGCTCAATGGGAAGTAAATCAGTTACTCCATGATGGTAACCACTTTTTTTTTCTTCTTTTTTTTTCTAGTAGATGTTTGTGAATGACTGTACATCTTCATTGTAAATTGCCGCCGCATTTGTTCTCCAGGTGTGAGGGTGGAAGATCACGTGCTGTAGCTCATGGAGAAAAAAAAAACTTTTTTCCCATAAATTACCTGGTTTGTTACAAAAATTCAATTACTATAATAATATGAAACCCCAACATCAGCAACATCAAAACATGTTCTTACAAAATCAAAATTAAACCAGCAATATTAATGGGTTGGTAAATTAGTCTTGGCAATATTTGTTCTTTTGCTGATATGCAACTTGTAAGTGGAAAAATTGCTTTTGGTAAAGGCACTCACCAGCAAGTTTTGAGTAAGATGATTCTTTTAATTACGACTCATTCACACTTTTAATCAATTTTTTCATTGTTTAAGGAATATGAATTAGTTTGCTATTCAGTTCATAATATTAAAAATTTATTTGGGACACATTTGTCCTAACGACAAATTTAGTATACGAGATATGAGGGGTTCAATTCTAACCGGGACTTGTGATGAAATCCCTCGTGAATGAAGACATAAAAGCAATTGACATTTAAAGAAGATTTAAGACTTCACAATATGGTGATGAGACTAATAATTCTGCAGAATGAAAAGTCACAGTTTGATTTGTTCTCCGTATGACTTCCACTACTTATGACAACTGTGTTTTACCGAAGAATCGCATGCAATAGAAAATGGCAAAAAACATCACTTAATTTTTATTTATCTATTTAGTTTACTTTTATTTGGTTGGTTATTTATTTATTTATTTATTTTTGGGTCTCAGCATTTTTTAAAATGAGAATCATGATTATAAGATCACATGCTCTAGCTCTTAACAGAACCAATAATTAAGAATAAATAAACAAATGAATAAACAAAGCAATATTATTGGAAGCGCTTAAGATTTACAAATATCTTTGATTATGCTATTCTGGGACAATTTTCAGTAATGTCAGTCTTATTTTTCAGGATTTTTTGTAGAGATTTGGAAGTTTAATAAACGTGAGGAATTTTAGCCAAGTTTTTTTTTATTTTTTATTTTTTATTTCATAACAAAGCAGCAAATCATGAATATTCTACCCAACAATTTTTACCTGATATTCAAATCCTTATCATGAATTAGTGGGGAAATTTTATTTTCTCTAGTCAGTTGTTTATAAATGTTGCTTTAGAATGGTTCCATACAAAGTTTCAACACCATTTTCTTGGCCAATGCAGATTTGTGACTCGTCAGTTTCACCCAATCATCCATACTCTGTGGTTGCCTCTCTTTATTTGATTGTAACTTTTCTGTTTGGGTTAATGCTGCTTTTTTTTGGCCTTTTTTTACTATTTGGAAGGCATATTGCTTTGTCTTTTCTGTCCTGATACCTTGACGTCCTTGATGGATTACTCTTGTGTTTTCCTTTTACAAATTTCCCACTTTAATACCTGCGCCGTCATAGATGATGGTGGACAACTAACATCTTTTGCCACACTCTGTTTTGTGTTCCTAACTTGAAGAATCCGATTAATTTATTTATTTTAACTTTGTTTAATTCACAGCTTCTGTTGTTGGGGCCATGTCTTTTGAGTTAGCCAAGGTTACACCTTATTTTGTTCTGTAAACAGAACAAATTTGTTTTGTTTCTCTTTTTAAACTGCAGACTAATTTGCATTTTTAGACTTGTGCAAGAGTTTGTTTAAGAAATGCAAATGGCAAGGTTATTCCATAACTTTTCCCTCATTACGTTATCCCAAATTTTTCATCTACTTGATCAAACAAAATGTAATCATCTGTAGCTGTCTTGGCAGTTGCAGGCTTTTGCTGGGTGTATTAGAAAGAATTAAGAGGTCCTGTTTACAGTGAGCGAGTACTTAGGACATGCCCCCAATCCATGCATGTTTAAGATCTGTAGGAAACAATGCAAGTTAATGGATTATTTATCTGCTTATTTCTGGTACCTAAAATTAAATGCACATATGACTAGCCTGAACCCATGAATTAAAGTGATGTTTTCCTGCAGCACAAACACTTCACCGAGGACATTCAGACGAGGCAGTATCGCTCCCTGGAGGTGCTGATTGGAGCAGGTTACAGTACACCAGCTGATATATGGAGCACCGCTTGTATGGTGAGGGATAACAATGCAGTATAATGTCAAATTCTGAACAAATGTGTAGTTTTAACATTACCTTCTTCAAATATCTTTACAATTATTTAAGGTTCTCCAGTGCTATGATTGTCCAATTGTTTGTAAAAACTTGGGAGTTACAAAATAAGGATTTTTTTTTTTTTTTTTAACCTAACTATTCATTGGCAGCAGTTTTCCTTCTCAAAATAGAATCTCTCTTCCTCTGTGTCTAATCTCTCTCATTACAGGCGTTTGAACTGGCCACTGGGGACTACTTGTTTGAACCGCACTCTGGTGAAGATTACTCCAGAGATGAAGGTAAAGCAGTTAGTTCCTGTCTCCACCTTCCTTGCGTTTGACTTTCTTTACCAATTGAAATATAATGCTAAGTCTTCTGTGCTGATGCTAGTTATTCTTTAGCCTTTACTTTGCTAAGTGCTGTCACGCTAATGTATAATGCTGTCCTATGAGTGGCTAGTTTCACCTAGAGGCTAAGCAGTCTCAGTACTGTCACATGTACTTTTGGCAGTGCGTTTTACATGTGGGATTTGAAGTAGCATTCCTCAGACATCCACTGCATATGTGCTTACTGTCCTTTTTTTTTTTTTTTTTTTCATTTTATTGATTAATGATCAAAGATTAAAAGTAGTTTATATTTTGCTTGATATTTTTCTGTAGGCATGCTTTAGAATAAGATAAACTAATGAATTGTGATCAGGTCACATACTCTGTACTTGTGAGCCAGGCTGTAGGTATTGAGTATTCAGCTTTTTTGTTTCCAGCACAATTTGTGACTTGTTACAAAAGATAATATAACTGACTGTATTCCTGTGCCTCTTTCCCCATCTAACAGAGCTACAAAAATCTGAACCAATTTCTTTACCTTCTCTACTAGTTTATTTTTTCCCCCTTCTCATTCAGTTCTTTCCTCCTTTTTCTGCCATCTTTCTACGTTATGGTTGCACTAATACCTGCTGCCTTTTTAAATTACACCCTGTAAAAGGATGTAGATGACCTGCCCAAAGCCTTATTTTCAAGTCTGTAAATCTGCAGGGATTTAAAATTACCCAAATTTATGATTGCCTCAACATCTTATGCCTCCCATGCTACCACTTAACCTGGTGCTTTTGTGATGCTTTTTACATTCCACATCCAAACTAAAAAGAGATCTTTCACCTTTTGTCTTATTTGGCATGTCTGTAAATAGAGTGCAGAGAGCTTTTGGTGTAGCTCAAATTTTTAGGAAGTGCTGCTTGTGTTCCTTCATACATGTTACTGCAGGTTTCAGTATGTCACTAGCAAAAGTCATTTTTGTGTCCTTTTTATTTTTACCCATACATGGCATATAAATGATAGTAGAATAGGAATGGCATTGGTTAAAAATGCAAATATAGGCATTACAATCTACAAGACAGGAAATGCTGTTGTAAAACACCTGCATGTTTTCTGCATTAGCTAAATGTTATGTAACCGACACAATTAAGTTCTATTTTTGAACCAGATTTAATGCACTTGATATGTTCTGGTATCACCTGCTCCTGATTTAGACTGAATGCTGTGCATACGGTCACATTCTAGGTTCTAAATGTTGAGTTGAAGAATCCTAGATGGCATTTACTTTTTGCATCTACAATAACATCTTTGTTTTGATGTGCAAGTAACATGCTTTGTGTGTGCCATCATTGCTATGTGACTGGCTGTTAACACTTGTACAACATTAAACTCCTTTCGGATCATGCTTATTACCGCTCATCTTGCTTTTATCCTTGCTACTGTCATTCTCTCTCTTTTTTTTCTCTCTCTCTCTCTCGCTCTCTCTCTCTCCTGTCCTACTCTTAATTTTCCTCCAGACCACCTTGCTTTGATCATTGAACTGTTGGGTAGAATTCCCCGACACTATGCTCTGTGTGGGAAAGTCTCTCAGGAATACTTCAGTCGGAGAGGTACGCATGACAGTAAGACTTCCCCACTGGGCCTCAAGGGCAAGTCTGAGAGAGTTTTTGCAGCTTCTTTTGACAGTGCGTTTTACATGTGGGATTTGAAGTAACATTCCTCAGACATCACAGTGGGCTGTATTCATGAAGGTTCTCAGAGTCCTCTCAGAGAGCAAACTTGGATTAAAAACATCTAGCTGGGAGTTGTATCTTAAAACTGTTTTTTTTAGATTCTTTAGATGGACCAATCTTGAAATGATGCATGCTCATGAAGACTGTGATTGGTTGTCACAAAAAAAAAAAAAAGAAAAAAGCGAGACCTGCAAACATACAGGGGTTTGGATGATGTTTAGACAAAATGTTGCGGGGTGCTGGTGGGCGAGTCCAAGTTTCACAAAGTTTATTCCAAGTCAGAATAAATAATTAATAAACATACAGAAAATAAAATCACATTTTGCTTTCTTTTTCCTTTGTCTATTACTTTCTTTGTAATTCCACACATATACATCACACGTGCAGGTAGACTTATTGTGAGAGGCTCAGTTTTCCTCCTAAATGATGTCCGTAGCTTTTGTTTACACTGCGCTTACACCACCATCATGAAAACTCTTCTGTTTTTGTCATACGTCTGCAACAATTCGTTTGTTCTTTAAATTTTTCATTACTATATAAATTTTAGAAATTAGATTGGAGCATCTTAGAGCAGGTCAGGTGGGTTGGATTTTGGCCCTCTTGTCGGGACAGTTGCGGGTAAAAATAAAAAAATAAAAATGCATGACTCACGCATCACTACAAGGTGTCCTTGTGGTATGAGACACACATCCTAAGATATGTCTCTGTAATATGAGACACAATCCTAAGCCTTTACGATTTATTTGCTTTATTTTATTTTCAGTTTATTTATCATGGTAATTTTGTCACCTTAGAAACTTGTTTAAGGGTCACTATGCTTCAAATTAACTTCTGCCTTTCCCAGGATCTACACTCTTTAATTTTAACTAGTATTGGGGAAATGCCAAAAGAATTTTCTTGGAATTTCTTCAGTAGAAACAAGTTTTTTCAGGAATTTTCATGAATACGGCCCCTGAAGCAGATTCTAAAAGTCTTTAGCTCCTTCAAGATACAAGTTGGGTTGATGAACTTCTTGCTTGTCTGAGTGGTGCTTCCAGAAAAATAAAACAAACAAACTGCATTTAATGAATCGTTAATTCATTCATCTGTGCAATTAAAGAACTTTGCACTCTGCTAGGGTATTAATAGAATGCTTTTAAAAGGAATGTGGACATCCAGGGCTCTCAATAACAGCCATCGCAGAAACTTTACTTTAGAATGATCTTTTAAGGTTGATGTTCAGCGATTCGGAGCTAAACAGAAAATAGAGTAATGCAACCAGTCAGAATTCACAATACTGACGACTGTCTCTGTGCTGTCAAATTTGAGCTGCACGCTTCCTCTCAGCTTCACCCTTATCCCAGTGTGGATAAATGACTATTAACCATGTTTGATCAATTTTTTTTTTTTTTTTCTTCCTCCTCCCCCTCCCCTCAACATTCACAACAACTTTTTTGTTGCCATGCAAAATGGCAGATCATATTGCTTTGATCATTGAGCTGCTGGGGATGGTCCCACGCAAACTCATAATAGCAGGAAAATACTCCAAGGACTTTTTCACCAAGAAAGGTAATACTGTTTTGTAAATTTTGTTTTGAAAAATCTTAATGATTTAACATACAGACTATATAATATGTCAATAGTGGGAAGAAGGATATGTACTTAATGAATGTCTAAGGATTTGCTTATCTTTGTACACCAAGTGGTTAAGCCTCCTGTAGTTTTGATAAGCTCTGTACTGAGATGACAGAACACTCTATAAGAAGGAACCGAAACAGATAAAGTAAAAAAAAAAAAAGCAATGCACTAAACTATCGCTGTTCATTTAGGTTAGTGTTGTACTTAATGCTGGTGTTCTACAGTTACTTGTGCATGCTTGTGCACAGCTAGACATCCCTGACTGCTTTAT
>JAOTRS010000031.1:4100488-4123661 GCA_028565755.1 Dinotopterus cunningtoni
TAATACTAAATTTATTGCTTTATGTTATATAATAAAAGATTATATTATTATGATAATAACATGATAATATTACTAATATTATAGGAATATAATATACATCATACTATCAAGACAATCATACATACATATACTATTTCTTTCCCTGAAGTGTGTATACATTTTTTGCCTGACTCTGTATAATTAAAGATTATTTACCTGAAATTTTCCATTTGTTTTAGACACTCAGTTCTGGGTGTTCACTGGGCAGAATGTACTGGGACCACGAAGAATCAAGAAATTAGGCTTGTCTGCCAGCTTGAAAAAGGTTGAAGGAGCACTGCAGAAGTCAAATGGGAAGGTGCTGCTTTTTAGTGGGGAGAATTTCTGGAGGTAAATATAAGTCTGTCTAAAGCTTTCTGATGCTCTCACTTATAAATAAATATGCATTATATACACAATAAATATGCATTATATGCTTACACTGTTCATTTTCTTAGTCTGGATCTGAAGGCTCAGCAAATAGAAAAAGGATACCCTCAGCACATTGAAATGACCTTCGCTGGGGTCCCACTAGATGCTCATGATGTATTCCTCTATAACAGTAAGCAACCTTTCCTTTACATTTAAATAGTCTGTATTTATGTACAAAAAATCCAAATATTACATTTCTGTTACATTTGTCCACATTAATAAATAATCAGAGGCCATGAATTAAGCCAATTACCACCAATTTGTTTCATTTTAGGACACTATTACTTCTGTCAAGACATCTTCTACTGGAGAATGACCAGCTGGGGAGAGGTTAATAAAATTGGATATATTTATGAACTTCTAAATTGTCCCAGCTTCTGAATCTAATTTCATCAAACTGTAGTATTATAAAGAAAGAACAGCTAACTAAATTGCAAATCCCAGATATGCAGTAATATGAAAGTACAGTGTGTATATATAGTACAGAAATTATGGAATAATAATGGACATCTTATTTAATAATTATTTAAAGAAATATTTCCCTGGAGAAAATGAAGAAAGTGAAGAATGTGTTGGTTATTGTAAGTTTTCTGATATTGTATGAACTTTCCCATGCCTCTATGCCCAATAAAACAATCCCCTCATTGTGACATGGTAGCCTGTGTCCAGATAAATGTATATACAAATAGCTTGTGTCCACTGGAACCTGTTTGCCTAACCATAAAATGCAAATGTATTTCCTATTGTCTGTCTGCCTCTGGGTCTCTCTATGACTTACATTTTAAAGACTAGTACTTTTAATGTATGGGATGTGTAACATCAAATATGCTCCCTTGGCTGATAATAAACGGAGAAATTCAGACACGTGCGTTTCACAAGTTTGTCCATGTCCCCCAGTTCAGGGACAGCTGGGGTGGACACCAGGGCTGGTATTTTAATTCTTCTTACAAATTTGGGTACACATTAAACCCAACAGCTTGGGTGGTCGGCCCGGGGTTCTGCCAATCTATGCAATCTGTCATTTTTTTGCTACTTAAGGGTTCTGCACTTGCAAAAACAGACAATATTAGGAATTGTTTCATTCATTTCGTAGACTATGTACTGGGAGCATTATTTGATGGAGATATTTGTGTAACAGAATATGTTGCCTGGCAGCATGATAGCTTACTGGTTATGGAATCCCAGGGTCAGGGTTTGATTCCTGCCTCGGGGTCTGTGTGCATGGAGTTTGCATGTTCTCCCAGTGCTTAATGGGTTTTCTCCCAGTATTCCGGTTTCCTCCCACAGTCCAAATACATGTAAATTAGGCTAATTGGCGTTCCAAAATTGCTGGGCTAGGCTCCAGGCCTCTGTATAGGATCAAGCAGAATAGATGAGTGAGTGAGAATGAATATGCTAATCCTAAATATATATTATAATAAAGTCAACACATGCTCCACCCACTGTTACAGGACATTTACCCATTTAGCATGTAATATATTTCGATATACGAACCTATCAATTCACGGTATGGACGCATTCTTTTTGACAAGACAGCATAATTTGGTTTATTAATAATAAGTTTATTTTACTATTTCTACTTTTTTCCTCGGTCAGGGAAGTTTATGTTCTCTGTATAGTTGGCTCTGTTTAAAAAAAAAATATATATATATAAAAATAAGTCCTGTTAACATTAATTCACTCTTGTTTTCAAAAAAGTTACATTTTCCGTCGAGTGTTTTAAATAATTTTCGTTCTGTCGTAGTCATGTTTAAAGAAACTTCCGTCCTGTTTTAAAATAAAATCCGTTCTTCTCGTGGTATTTTAAATTCCATCGTGTTTTAAAGAACCTTTGTTCGTTTTTATTATTAATTCGTTCCTGGTCTCGCGTCGCGTTTTAAATAACTCGTTTGGTCTTCTAAAATGAAAACGGTCGTGATAAGTATGACTGTAGGCCGACTACCTTTTTTACGATAGCTTTTTACTTAGGAGCAAGCTAAAACAAAAACAATGCTTCTGTCGCCAACTAACTACGTCATCAACCAGCGTCCATGGTTGCCATTGGTTACTAGACTCAGGCGCTGACCCACCGTCGGAGTGGTGTATTTCAGTAAATACACTAAAGGATTTAAGCCCTATGACGTGGTCAAAATGCCAAAGTGGGCAAAGTAACAATCAGATATTCATGTTGCACCCGAGAGTTTGTTCTGCAACTAAAGGTAATATTCCACTTGTATGTCTAGAGTATAGTGGAATGGTAATGACTAAGGATTATAATATTATTATATTATATTATAATAATGCGCGATGATTGTTTGTGCTTGTTCAAAGAGCAGCACTGGTGTGAACGGAATTTTAAAGCTGCTTTTATATGACCAGCAGTTGTTTGTAGTTGTTTAACTTTCCGTGTTAGCTAAATTATGAAAAATACAGAGAAACACTTCATGTTGAAGACCACTATACCAACAACAGATTTATTGCTACTTGTTAGCTTTAGTCTGGGTTAATATCTGACAATATTTGTCTTTATTGTAGATTACTGACAAGCGTGCCTTCATTGTTTTGCCGCTATGCAGTGTCCAATCAGGAGCAAGATCATCCCGTTAACGTTACAGTCTACAGAGTTAAATATCTCAAAAATCTTAATCGAATAATAGAATTGGTTACAATGCACGATTAAAAACCCTATTGATCGCCAGGAACTGTAAAGGCATATACAGTACAAGTGTGTGGGTTCTCATTTGGAGGGAACCCATCCTTCGCTTCTCATTGACCTTCGTGTCCAGTAGGTGGCAGTGTTGTATTGTTGAGGTGTGTCACTGGTCTCTCTCTCTCTCTCTCTCTCTCTCTCTCTCTAATACTATGCAATGTTGTTACACGTGGTTGGAGAGTTAGAAACCAAAATCTAGAGCCCATGCTGAACTGAATAACAACCAAATCGTTTAGGCAGTTCTGTGTACATTTGAATGATTTGGGGTTGGAAACCCATGACCAAATCTGGTACGTTCTTATAGTGTTTCAAAGTTCACTTAATGTCAAAATGTAGCAAAGATTGTTTTTCGTGCTGTCTCGTAAATTAAGGACGTTCTGTTAATGAGTTCCCATTCTCTTTCATAGAAAACTCAATTAAATTCATATATTAAGCTTTGTTCCTTTCTGTTTTAAATTCCTATCATTAATTTAATTGGGATTTTGTTGTATAAATTCATACTGTAGTTATGCACCATATACACCATTTGTAATTTAAGGAAGCATTTCTGTATTTTAAGGAGGCATTTGAAGTTTACATTTAGTGTATAAGCTGCCCTTAGTATAGAAATACATGGATACAAAAAAAAAAAAGCAATTTTCCTTAATTAAAATAAACATTCTTAATGTGCCCGTAATCAAACTGAACAGCTTGAAGTGTCTGGCTACCTTTGATACGCTTGATCAATGATAATTCACCAACAATCAGATCATGCTCATAAATGTTTCAATTTTGTACACAATATAAATACACAAAATTAAATAAGCAAAGGATAAATGAAATCCTTATTAGAAATAATTAACTTTTGGCACAAGCTGGACACCAAATTATGCAGCGTTGCTGCTCCAAATTAGCCATAAGCTTTGGCTTGTGTGCTAACGACAGAGGGGTGTACACTTCTGACGCAGACAAATCACACTGATTTAGGACAAATCTGAAATGACAAAACATTTGTACAGATTGTGATGACAAAAATTCATGTCACCTGTGTTGTGTATGACTGTATTCATTTTTAAACCTAACTACATTACTTCTGCAGACAAAACAACAAAGACAGCAGAAACATTTAATTTTAATGTCAGGCTTGCCAAAATGTTCCCCAACAGGAAAAAGTGCACTGTAAGAAAGTAGGTTGCATGGTAAATTGACAATATGGTGCAATTAAACAACCTTTTTATATTTCAGATACATAAATTCCAATGGAGCAACTGATCATTTATTTTACTGTATATAATGAAATATATGAATTTTGTTTATAAGTTGACAGAGTTATTAAGTGGCAGCATACAAGAAGGAACTCTTTGGCTAGACTCTGAGGGATGTCCAAGAATGTCATTAATTTACAGAATATCTCATCCATGTGTACCTCTCTTTTTGACTCTAACTGTCTGTCTAAAATATGGTTGAAGAGAAGATCAGCATGGCTGAAGACTTGAATGTTTAGACATTAGTTTTCTTATTCACACTTTAACACATGCACATATAGTAAACTCTGTATTAGCATGAAAACACATAGAAACGTTGTGCATGATTGTATTCAATTAAGCTTGCCATTTTTTAGTATCTATACCTGAAACGTGGGTAAATTAGTCAGACTTGAAGTATTTTATTCTCTCCTAGGCAAATATGGAGTAGGGAGATGTCTGGCTTCAAGGTCTGGGGGAAAGGTTTTGAATGGAATCTATTGATAAGTGATGAGAAGGACTGGAGATGGCCTGCTGAACTCTTAAGCAGAGGTTTGGAGTTCAGGGCTCAGTCTCCAGAGTTCAATCGTATAATCACAAGAGAGGAAATTTATTATGACTTCCTGTAGTTTAATAGAACAACATGCGACATAAAGACACTAAAATTTTCACCCAGGCACATGGTTTCATTCTTCACATTTCACTTTTGTATATCTATTCTGTGACAATGTCTGACCGTTTATTTATTGTCAATTTAAGTGATTATCATAGTAAATTCTGTTTGAATTTAAGGGGCAATGTAAAGTTTTTTGCTATTATGTAAACTTACCCATGCCTATAAAACAAACCCCTCATCGTGACATGGTAATACTTTCTATAGCCTGTGTCCAGTCGAATATATATACAAATAGCGTGTGTCCACTGGAACCCTTTTGTCTAATCAGAAAATACTAATGTATTTCCTATTGCGTGTCTGTCTCCGGGTCTCTCAATGACTTGCATGTTAATACCTTGCTCTTTTGATGTACAGGATGTACAGGACACAGGGCACCTGGTCAACAGCTTAAATATGCTCTCTTTGCTGAAAATAAACAGACAACTGCAGACACATTATGCGTGAGTACGTATTTGTACCTGTCCCTCAATTCAGGGCTGGCCGTTAGGCGTATCAAGTGCAGCGGACACATGAAGCAAAAATTATACCGTACTTTTAATTAATCTTAAAACTTATCAATTTGGGTCCTCAGCAGTTATGTTTAAAATATGTCTTATATTTTCTATCTTCTATGCTCTTTGTATCAACTACATTTGTTTTGACAATCGTCTAACCCATTTTTTTAAAACATATATTTTTACCAAACAAATAATTTTAAAAAAGTGTTTCAAGCATATATATTTGATTTCCTACAAATGATTATCTTTATTATTACTGTTGTGATCACAGATGTAAGATCACAATAAATAAATAAATATTAATAAAATAGGTTTTTACAAAAACAAATTCTCATATCCAATATAAAGTTATGGTAAGCACAGAGATTCTTAACCCATAATCATATATACAGTTGTTAGCATAAAGAGTTGGCATTACATTATTCGGATAAAGACAATTGGAAAGACCAGTTCACCATTCATTAATAAACCAAAATGGTCTTATGAATAAATACATTTCTATAAATACATTTTAAGGCGCCTTTGTACTAAATGTTTGTGCAAACTGAGTCTGGATGGTGTATTCTGGCCACCAAAATCGTCATTTTAAACCCCGTGAGGAGCTGCGCTCTGTCTCAAATAAATAGGATCCGCTCTGCTGGAACAGGAAGCGAGGAAATACTAATGGCGCCCGACTAGAAAACCCTGGCGAGGATCGCTTACAAATGCATGTTTATCTAAAAGCACCAGGGACTTGGGATACAAACTAGAAGCGCATTCGCGGTAAGAAAATGCTTAAAGTCTAGAGTTTGTCCTCATGTTTACGCTTTCTTTTTTTATTCAGGGGGAAAATTCGGACGGTCTGTGTCGCACGCAGGCCCTCGAGGTCCCTGAGCAGTTTCTCACAGTGCCTGAGTGGAAAAGAACGAGGCTCTAAAATGGCGTCGCGCTGCAGGCAGGGCGGAGGGCAGCTTTACGCATTTAAATCACGCTACGGGTTTAGCGAGTGCTCGCGGTTTGACCTGAATTGTCCGCAAATGTAGTTGGAATAAAACGTTATTCATAAATCACACAGGGTTTTACGTATTTAGGGCATCTGAATTTAGGAATGTTACACACACACACTGACATGGCCTTCTTGTTGTCCTTGAATACTGAACGATGTTAGCTCACTAAAAAGCTCTCTCTCGCGCTTCTGTAACTAAGGCAATGTTAATGTGCACGAGATCACGTGAAGCTAATTCATTTAGCTACGTAATAATGTGTATTTCGCGTGCATTTAAACCAAAACACTAGTGGCTGAAGCGGCTAATAATGGCCATACAGTTAGCATTACAGTCGGGAACAGTATTTCATATCAGTATCACAATGTGACTCAGTTAGCGTTGGGTTCATTATGTAAGGTAATATGAATATAAACATACAATTACTAGTTGTTTCGTTTGTTCATGTTATTTATTTCTGAGGAGACGATGTGGGGAAAGTAGTAGTTTGTTTCCCTCTCATGTCTCCCCATCAGCAAAATATAGTGTCTCTCTCTCTCTCTCTCTCTCTCTCTCGTTCTTACGCGTATTGAAGCGATTGAGAAATATTAGTCATTCTATAAATATATGCTTTAACATCATATTTCTAGAGTTAATTAAAATTTAAATATAAACTATAATCGTGTTAAGTTATGCCAGGTCACAGTATTACATTAGATTAGTTTTTTTTTTGTGTGTGTGTGTGTAAAGACCATTAATGTAATGTTTTCTTGTGTATGTTCTCCCTGTGACATGGTTGGATTCATTTGGGTTCTTTGGTTTCCTCCAATACATGATTGACTCAACTAAATTGTTCCTGTGTCAAATATGACGTCACAGAGACGTTTGATTGGCTTTTGTCGCTATCCTGGGTTTATGACCACCTTTGCTCAGTGTTCCTGAGATAGGCTGTGGATCCACCATGACCTTGAATAAAGAGATTACTGAAGATGAATAAATAAATGACATTTAATTGTCCCCCATTTCCCCCCATGTGTTTTAACGTAGATACAGTTCACCAGCCGTAACGACTCAGGATAACTCACAGCAGGGAAAAGATAGTTGTTGGTCTTTCGGCTGCTCCGGCAAGGGGTCGCCACAGCGGAATATCCAAGTCCGCACAACAACTTGGCACAGGTTTTACGCCGAATGCCCTTTCTGATGCAACCCTCCCATTTATCCGGGCTTGGGACCGGCACTGCGTCCAGTGGCTGGGAGGTTTGGGCAGGGAAAGGATAAATCTTTAGAATTTTTGTTTTTATATTTGGAATTATATTTTTATAAGTGTTTCAGTCAGCATATAGATATATAAGCCAAACATTGTCACAGGGTATTGTAACCTTTAACATGATGGTACTTAACTGCACTTGTCATGTATATAGCCTATTTTTGCTATAAGCTTCGAGTCAAACATTGTTTAATGATGTACAATTTCTCCTCCAGGGCTAATATGGATTCAGAGGACATGGAGGTGGAAAGCAGCAGCGATGTGGGGCATTCAGGGATGGAGGAGCCATCCGAGAGCGGCATGGCAATGGAGTCATCAGAAGCCATGTCTGCAGACAGCAGTGATGCTGCCACAGTGCCAACCCTTGCACCGGAGTCTGACTGCCATGTTGGACAGAGCTCTGAGGGCCTTGTGGTAGGAAAAGTTGTCAGTTTAATAGAATATACAATACCAGTCAAAGGTTTGGACATAAGTTTGGCTTTATTTTTTCACACTCTAGAACAATACTGGATTTCCAACTATGAAATAACCCGTATGGCATTAGGAAATTAAGCAACAACAACAGTCAGTTGTTATTTCAAGACATGAAGGACAGCTGCCTGGAATAGTTCTTGCAAGAACCATATTGTCAAGTGCATTTGCAAAACCCATGAAGCTCCATGACGAAACTAGCTCTTATAAAGAGCACAGGAAAGCAAGACCAAAGCTTACCTTTGATAAGTTAAATTAGAGTTACCTGTCTCAAATTCACAATTTAACAGCATCTCAGATTAAAGCTGTTATGAATGCTTTACAGAGGATAAGTAGCAGATACATCTCAATATCAACTGTGAAAGATTAGTGCATATTTTGTATGACTTTCTACATAATTTTGCAATGTAGAAAGAAAGAAATATCAGGAAAGACCATGGAATTAAAAGGTGTGTCCAAACTATTGACTGGTAATGTATATTAAGTTAGTAAAGTCTTTTCATTACTAATGTTCTAAATGTTTCTTTTCTCATTCTCACTGGCCTGTTGTTGTCACAGGTGTTCATCCCTGAGACGAGCTCCAGCACAGACGTGCGTGGTCTCCATCTTCCAGACTCCTCCTCTGTTGCACAGTCCACCAGTGTCTCCAGTGTTTCCACAGTGACCCAGTCAGTGCTGGTGTCAGAGTCACCACAGGTTCTTGTGCACTCTAGTGCTGTATCTGAAGGAGGGATGATGGTGTCTGACTCAACTGCCTCCACCTCTTCAGACCTAGGCTCTGCCATTGACAAAATAATTGAGTCCACCATTGGGCCTGATATAATGAATGGTGGGAGACTATTTGTTGTCTAGGGTGCACTGGAACATTAAGGTTTTCTGTGTAATAAAAAATATATAGTTTATACCTGCGAATATATCTTCCAAATTTGCAGTTGTATTCATATTTTAAAAAGATTTTCCTATACTATAGGATGTATTGCAGTAACGAGTGCGGAGGATGACAATGCAGAGACCACTCAGTATCTGATCCTGCAAGGACCTGATGATGGTGAGCTGATAAAAACATTTCTAATGAAAATAAAGCTGTGTTTGGTCTTAACACTCTAGGAAGACCCCTCAGTTTTTACCTGAATAAATACGTCTCTAAGACTTTTTTTCAGTCATTTTGTTTAGTTTCACTGTAAGGTACTTAGCTATATGTATAATATGTATAACCTATTATACTATGGGTTGCTAATATGCTTGTTAAACTATGTTTTAAACAACATCTGTCTGTAGGAGCTCCCATGGTGGCGCAGATGTCTTCCTCAGCACTATGTAGCCGCCTCACTATTGACGCCTTATCAGATGGGCCCACATCTACTTGCTTAGATCAAGCTGACCTGTCAGAGAGCTTGCAGCCTGATCACCCCGGCCACTCAGGCTACAGAGAGCACGAGGATAGCAGCAGCAGCAGCAGCAGCAGCATTAGTCAGGCCGATCCAGATCAGACAGGTGATCCAGGACAGTCCCAGTTCGATGATTATGGTGTGGATGAATCAGAGGAACCGCTAAGAGGCTATGTGGCCGAGTGTAGTGGCGCAGTTGAGTGTAGTGACAGCAGCAGTGTGGATGATGGCACCGTGCGGCATTCACTGGCTGACACAGCTGGCTCACATCTCCAAGATCAGATGGAATGCAGTGAAAGCCAAACTGGGCCATACATTAGTAGTAGTGGTACTTACTCTACCCTTCCAGAGCCTGAGGCAGTGCACAGGGAGGACAATGGAGTTGTGGTGGAGTCTGGAGTGGCAGCAGGACCAGGGGAGAGGGCTCCTGACCTGGCTGAGCTTGAAGAAATGATGGAAGTGGTCATTGTGCAACAGTTCAAGTGCAAGATGTGTCCATATAAGAGTGTTTCTAAAGACACCCTTATCAATCACATGAGAGACAAGCACTTCAAACCTGCAGGTGAGGAAAATCAAACATAATTGTTGCTACATTGTGTTCTCTTTTAGGGGCTTTGTGGAAAACAGAATGTTCCCAAAAGGTAAACAGGTTTTTTTAAGGAACCTTTATCTACCTTTATTGTGTAATATACAACACAAATTTTAAAGTTTCACTGTATTGGGGGAAAAAATTTGTACTTTTACATACTTATTGTAATAGAATATTGAGATCAACACCACACTTATGCCCTGGAGGCTGGAACTGGGATAAAGGCCTGTCACATAAACAAACCAGAGAGCATGAGAAACACATGCTCAAATGTTGTTATTTTAAGGAATGTTGTTGTGTGAGGATTAAAATAAAATGTCTTTTATTTTTAATTTGTTGCCAAGGTGATCCTCCTAAAAAGCGAGGACGCGGAAGACCAAGAAAATCTGAAACACTGGCACAACTAGGGGCAAAGATGAAGAATAAGGTGCCAGAGGAAGACGAAGATGACATAATAGACGCTGGTGCCATTGATGATCCTGAAGGTGGGTATTTTTTATTTTTTTTTATGTATGTGTATGAAGCTCTAAATTTGATTGATGATGATAATGCTTACTAATGGATTTCTTTAACTTTTCAGAGGACAGTGATTATAATCCTGCGGATGAACAGCAGAAAGCCAGACCACCAACACATCGACCAGCTTCTGCCTCCTGCTCTTCATCTTTTTCCTCTAACTCACTGAAGCGTCCTCGCAGAATGGTGGGCCCGCCCCGTAAATTTCTTTTTCCTCAAGGTTTCACAGGTCAGTAAGTAAATAAACAACAAAATTACTAAGTAATTGTGTTCTCCACAGTATTACTATTAGTTTTATTTAGTTTTATTAGTTTATATTGGTTGTTCATTGTCTGACAACAGCGATCATAAGTTAATTATGTCTAGAAGTAAACAGAGTTTATGACCTATTTATTTTCTCAAGTTACAAAACAGTTTTTCTCTCAAGATGCAGAGGATGAAGAACATTAATTCAACTTCAAGTTGAGTCACTCCTTGCATCTTTTTTAAATTTGTCTTTGTAGTGAAATACATGTCTTTGCTTTACAGCACCGACAGCATCACTGTCTCAGACAAGCACTGCAATGGACTCCCAGGCTCCTGAAGAGGCTAGTTCCTCAGGGCTAGAGAATGAAGCTGCCTCAGTTTCTAACGGCTGTGCTGTGGAGCAAGGTGTCAGCCAATCAGATTCAGAGAACAAAGACCCCTCATCAAACAACGGCCCTGATGATGATGAGTTTTTCCCACGAAAGCGCGGACGACCATCAAGGCGTTTTCTTCGAAAAAAATATAAAAAATATATTAACAGAAAGTGAGTTACCTTTGTTTGTACATTCCATTAATCATAACCTAGGCGTAACCAATTCATATACGTTTTATTCATTAGCCATAAAATGGCCATATTTCATAAACATATTTGTGCTCTTAATTATTTATGTAAAGCAAGTACTACAAATCCCTCAAGCCTCTGTTGAGACCACATAACTGCTGGATTTGTGGGTCACGCTTTCTGTCTCAAGAGGACCTCCGATTTCATGTGGATTCTCATGAAGGCAACGATCCAGAACGTTTCAAGTGCCAGAAGTGCAGTTACCGGTGTAAACGTTGGTCTTCACTTAAGGTAATTTTTTTTTTCTTTTTTTTTTCGTTTGTTTCTTTTATTAAAGAGAGATTTGCTACTCTGCTTAGCATTGAAAATGGAACTCTTTGCTAACTTTTTTTCTGACAAGGTTTACTATGATGGTGTTTAGATTTTTCTACTTTTTATGTAGAAAATTAAGAAATTTTTTTAGTAATTGTATGTTTATTTGGTTCAGGAGTGTTCATAGTTCTGCTCTTCAATGCAATGCAGTTACAGCCATTTTTTCATGTGTTGTAGGAGCATATGTTCAACCACCAAGGTACAAAACCATTTAAGTGTGACGTCTGTGACTATTCAAGTGTCTACAAGAAGGATGTTGTCCGACATTCTGCAGTTCACAACAAAGTGAAGTAAGCTTTTGCAGCGTGCAACACTGTTGACTAAAGTTATTTTAAGCACTGTGCAGATGTGGTTTCAGAAATAATTTATTTATTATTAAATGTAATTGACATCTGAGTTAACAATTATTTAATTTTGTGTCATTAAGATTAATTTATCTAACATGTCTTTTATTTCTCATCTCAGGAGTAAGAAGACAGGCCTGGTAAGATTACTGTTTTTTGGGGTGATATTTAAAGCACAGTGTCACATTTTGAGCATCAATCTTTTTTACTTTAGTTCAGAGTCTCAACTCACATACAACTGAAGTTGTACTATCAGCCTATCAGAAACACTATCAGCTTTTAATATGATAACAGTCTCTTTCTTGTTCTCCCCAGGTTCCAAAGGTGTCTGAGTTTCCATGCCCAATCTGCCATCGTGTATACCCCATGCAGAAACGCCTCACACAGCACATGAAGACACATAGCTCAGAAAAACCGCACATGTGTGATAAGGTATAAAAATAAGTGAATTATATGGCATTTGAATTTAATATTTTAGAGAGTGCAGGGACTGGTGATCTGAGTATACATAACAGTATGAGTGAACATGCCGCTTTTATGTGTGATATCAGTTTGGGGAGCACTAAGAAATTATTATTATTTATTATTATTTATTTTTTTTGGTATACATTCTGGTATACATTTTGCTTATGAGTTAAGTTGAGAATTTGGGGCTTCTAACAAATAAATTTTTATGAATAAAACTGTGTGTGTTATGCGACCACCCTGATATATTTTATACAATGTATAAAATAACCCTGTTTAAACAAATCCGCTAATGCAGTTTGCAGTTCTGGATTTGACCTGGTGTGGAGGGGTCTCTCAAGGTGGTCAGCTTCATAAGCCCATTAGTGGAACTTGGTGGCGGCTGCATGGGGCTCGGAGCCTGCCATAGTCAGCCATGTTGTTAGGACGGGGAGAATGGCCAAGGTTCTGTGTCTATCTTAGGCCTTTATTTTTTTGTTACTCTTTACTGTTTTGGTAGTTTGATGTCCTTGTCACCTGTGACCTATGTCAGCTTGTCAGCTGTGAGCTTCACCAGCAAGTGTTGAGCATCACGGCAACGATGAGCAGTGATGAACAAGTGGCATGCAGGTCTCCAGCCAGTTCCTGAGTAGTGGCCTGTTGCTATTGGCTGGCTTTTAAGTGCATATACTGGTCCAGGGAGAGATTGGGGTCAGCTGTCTGCTGCCTGTGTTCACCACTAATGTAGAGCATGCTACAAGCACACCAGGACCAGACACAGGACTCCTAAATATACTAAAAATAGTGTTTTTTTTATTTTATTTTAAATAAAATCAGCGGAGGAGGGAGTGAAGGCTCGGGAAAAGTGAGCAGTGCGGAAGTGTTCAGGAACCAACTAGGTGGCGTCACTCTGCAAAATGAGGAGATTGCAGCATGATGGACACACACAGTGCACTACTCATTTGTCACTGTGGCAGACTTGTATAACATCCTGGCACCTGTCGTCTTTAAGCAAGAAGCTTGGCTTGGTTTGAGCATGTGGGTTGTAAGCCCAAAGTCACATTCCATTTTTTAAATTTATTTTTTGTGATTCTGAGTAGTTTGCATCCTGTTATGTGGCCGCTATATTTCTGCACTCCAAATCCTCTTCAAACCCTGGATTGTAATACGTTCCCCTGTGTACTGTTTAGGTTGTTAGTTACCCAATTTGTTTAACATATCCGGATTTAAATATCTGAAAATTTAACCTGAAATTCTTAAACATTGTGTTAGTGTTATCTTTTAATGCCAAACCCAAATCATTACGTAGACAAAAAAAGAACACCACATCTTAATCACTCGAATACCTGTGGGACATTTTGAAGCAACATAGTACACTTTATTGTCTTTTCCTCCAATTTGTTACCTATCTATTGATCCAGAATTTATTTGTTTTATTTGCAGTGTGGAAAATCTTTTAAGAAGCGATACACATTTAAAATGCATCTGCTTACACACATCCAAAACTGTGGAAACAGCTTGTAAGTTGCCATCCATGTATTTATCTCTACTCTTCTCATACATTACAATCCAGTCCATTTTAAACTTGAAGCTTTTCACTATATAAACTATTAAACTTTTTTTTTGTACGTTTCTTTTATAAATTAGGTTTAAATGTGAGTTCTGTGACGTCACATGTAGTGATAAGAAGCAACTTCTAAACCACCAATTGTCTCACACAAATGACAAGCCTTTTAAATGTGACTACTGCAAGTACTCCACAAGCAAAGAGGACTTCCTGGTGTCTCACATTGCTATCAAGCACACTGGTGAGTGAGCATCCACACTGATTGGATGATGTTACATGAATGGTGATTAGTTTGTATAGCTATACATTTAATCCTCAAGTTAATTTTTACTACTATACACTTATAGTAAGTGTATCCCGCGACCACCAAGTTCTCCCTGCATAGCAAACTGCATAGTTACTGTTATAGATTTAACCAACCTATACATTTATGTTTGTTGACCTAAGGTAAACACTTCTGTACACTCATTTATAAATGATTTATCGTCATATGCTGAACTCAGAAATAAGGAGACCTTTCAAACTTTCTGACCAACAGTTTCAAGTTGGAAGGGGCGTTTTTTTTGTTTATTTTTAATTTGTCAGAGGGCAGAAATTGAGTTACAAGCTTTAGTCAAACCTAGCACGTTACAATATGTTACCACATTGCTAGCTAGCTATCTAATTTCTGCACTAACACAATGCATTAGTGATGAGGGAAACATTGATTCATTGATGTATCGTGATTCTTTTGTGTGGCAATTTATTTATGGCCGCACTGACTGATTTTTTTTTGTGTGTGGGTCTTTTCATTTGAGTTGTTAAAATATTGCAGTTCCTCTATAATCCTATAGGTGGTGTGCTCTAAATTATTCATACATAGGCAAGCAGCACAGCCTGCAACGCATCCTGTGTTGTAGGAGCAAATTATCTGGCAAGTTTGTTTAGAACAAAATCTAATAATATTGAATCAGGATATTTCTAAAGTCATGATGTTCATTGAATTGCAGTACAGATTGAATCAGCACCTAGGTATCGTTATAATATGTTATTAGGTGTGTATATATGCACTAAATTAACGCTATAGTGCATGTACAGAACCTCAATTCAATTCATGCAATTTTTTGCTTACACTAAATATAGTTGACCAAAGCAAGACGTCAGTACCAAATGTTCACTTCTTTACTTTGGCACTGTTGCTGAGTAGGTAACATGGCTACCACATAATGGAAGCGATTTCTGCCACTAATCTAATGATACAGCTGTTGGTTTCTGTGTGTTCCTCAGGAGAGAAACCATTCTGCTGTGACATGTGCCACTTCATGACCAAGCACAAGAAGAACCTGCGGCTGCACATGCAGTGTCGTCACCCCGAGGCCTTCGAAAAGTGGTGCGAGTCTAACCCTGAGGAGCCAATGAGGAAGCGCAGGAAGCCCTTCTTCACACTGCAGCAGATAGAAGCACTCAAACAGCAGCACGAGAACCAGACACTGGGGAACACCATCGTGAGTGCTCAGATAAGATCTGACCAAGTGGTTTAAGTAGTGTAACAGTGCATTACCCACTTACATAATCTGTAAAAGTCTCATTGTCATGTGTTATTCGCATTGCATCCAACAGGACCTTGAGACCAACTGTGATTTAAAACTAATCAAAACCTTCTGACTTAATCAAGAAATCAATATCACTGTGCTTTGAATAAGTTATAAAAATATTATTGTTTTTGAAATTACCGGTTAAAGATTTAAGAGAAATATTCACTACACATCCTGATCATTGTTCCTCAGGTAACCATGGATCCTTTAACCCTTCAAACCATGGAACCAATGGGCAATGCATCTGTGTCCCAGGATGCACTGGGAAACACCACCATTATCTACGAACAAGGTCTGGATAATATCTGGTGTTACACAAATTACCGTCCTCAATGCTGTAAATTTAAGACATGTATTGATGAGTAGTTCTCTTTCATTTTAATCATTGTAGGCCAGTCATCAGATCTGTCTGCCCAGAATGCGCTGGATCTGCTTCTGAATATGAGCAATGCACGGGAGTTAGTTGGAACGTCACTCCAGGTACTGTATTCTGGAGGTTGACTAATTATTTAAAATATGGAGCAAATAATTAATTGTTCAGTATCCTGGAGAAATAGGCTTTCGCAACATCTGTTGCAGTAACTCTTGTGCCATGTTTAAGTGTTTAGGAATGTCTTTTCAGGTAGCCGTGCTGAAATCTGATGGCAAGACATTGGAGGCAGGTTCTTGGGTCACCACAGAGTCTTCACCTCAAGACTTATCCCTGCAGCCCCAGAACGTGGTGACCTATCACGTCTCTGAGAATGGGGAGACCCTCGTGCAGGAGGCGCTAACTCAGGAGGAGGGAACAGAGGGCGAACAGGCATTTGCACAGATTGCAATCAGTGGTTACGAAACAGCCAGAGAGTTCAGTGTGGTGGAACAGACTGCTGAGGAAATTCACAGCACTGCCACAGCGTTAAGGTATAAACGATTAGTACTACGAACATCTCTAGTGCTTCTGTTATGTATGTGGAAGTGATCATATGGAGTATTTTATCATACTTGAAGAAGCGTTCTGTATACAGCACTGTATACAAGCTGATCTTTGTGACATTTGATAATTTCCAAGTGTGTGCGTACACAGTGTGGAGGAGGGCGCAGCTGATCACCAGACCATCGAAGTAAGCAGTGAGGCGGTGTCTCTCGCAACACCATTGAAAGAACACAAAGACAAGTTCTACCTGAGCTCCAGTTTGACTGATGGTGTGCTTCAGCAAGTGGAGGTCAGCCTTACATCTGAGTCTTTAAATAACCTTAGGCATTGTTATGTAAGCCTTAGTTGATAAACAAATGCATAGAGTATAGCGGTATACAGTGTACTTGTAGCGTGTTTATAATAGGTTGTTAAGTCACCACAATCCCTTTAAACTTTAGTGTGAGTTGGCGTAGCTTATACAAATCGTAAGGCTTGAACACCAAAAGAAATTCAACAAATGCTATTTTGATGGTGATGGAGAGCCTTGTCTAACATTTCAATAGTAGCTCATTGATTAAAGCTTTGTACTACCAATAGGAAAGTAATGAGTTTAAGTCTCAACACCATCAATCTGCTGTCACTTGGCCCTTGATGTAAGTGGCTCTGGATAATAGTGTCAGCTAAATGCCATAAGCATAAGCATTTCAGTACAAAAGCTTCAAGTTCATATGGGTTAATTTTAAAAACTGTGAAGGGTGTGTCATGTGATTTATGTTATTTTCATTCTCATAAAACTTATTCAGTGGGCTGGCATGTTCTGCAAAGGATAGAATGGTCATCCTAGTAGAGAACACTCCCATAAGCATAGTAATTCATTATTTTTTTATTAATTCCAGAGTGTTTTCCTCCTACAGTTTAACAAAGCTAGCAGGTTTTTTTATTTATTTCCATTTAAATTCTTTTATATTAAAACAAATAATATGTAGTCGTAACTACCCTAGTCTTACATTTTTATAAAAATAGAATAAAACTCACTTAGATTTTGGACCTATAATTATGAATGTATAAAATGTAATATTTTTAATACTCATTGGGACTTTCCAACACCAAATTGGCTTAAATTTTTTAATAAAGACAGCTTTTAAAAGTATGATTAGTTGCTGACACTAGAATGAGAATATTTAGTGTTGACTCTGTGCTGTCTGTCCACTAGTCCTAAAAGTGCACCTCTTTTTTCGTAGCTGAGTAGTGAAGCACCTGGCTCTCCAGCTCATAGCATATCTTCCCAGCCCCACCAGCTCAACACTAAACGCTTCTGCTGTCGGGTCTGCATGGAGACTTTTCACGGTCGTTCCGACATGGAGAACCACAAGAGGGCGCACTTGGACCCCAACACATTCAAATGTCCTGATTGTGAATTCACTGCTACATCCTGGCCAGACGTTAAGGTAGACTATGCTCTTATAAATCCAGTATTGCTTCTGATTATGTTTAGAGGTAGAGAGGTAACCTGATCTATTGATTTATTCTCTCTAGACTCATATGGCTATGCATGCCTACCTGCGGCCTCACAAATGCCCAAACTGCAGCTTTGCCTCCAAAAACAAGAAAGATTTGCGACGCCATATGATGACGCATACCAACGAGAAACCTTTCTCGTGTGACGTCTGTGGACAGAGGTGAGAAACAGGCAATTACAATATTTTACTTGAGTAGATTACCTCTGGGTTCTCTGTTTTCTTCCTACCTAGGTGTAAAAAAGTGCATGAAGGTGTGTGCACATGGTGACCTACAATAGACAGGTCCAGAGTGCACTCATGTCATGCCAGGAGTAGGCTCCGGATCTAATGTGACTCAGAACAGGATAAAGGAATTACTGTAGATAAATGAATAATGACTAAGGCACAGTTCCATCTATGCACAAAGAGAGCAAGGTTGCAGAGACTGCTCATAGTTAGCTCCCACAAGGCACCCTAATACTGTTTTTACATGAAATTATTCGTGCAGATGGAAGGTCTGGACTGGCAGTTTTCCTGAAATCCACATTTCCCTGACTCAGCCATATCTCCCTCAATTTTGCGTGCACCCCATGAAGCTTACGGTACTGTGCAAAAGTCTTGAGCCACCCCTGATTTCTTTATATTAAATTAAATGTAATTATTTAGATCAAATGAAAAAAGGAAACAAATGTTTTACTGGTATAGTCTGCAAAGTGGGTAAAAATACAATTTAAAAATTGGTTGTTTATGTTACAACCTCAGCAGCAAATTCATTTCCCATCTCGTCTGTTCAACTCACTCAGCATTCAGCATCATTCAGCCTGATTATCTGTCCACTGTTTCTAACTGGTTCAGACTGCATTATAAATAGAAGAAAGGCTCAAAAATATGAAGAAATGAGGGGTTGCTCAAGACCTTTGCACAGTACTGTATATCACAACATTCAGCCGGGTCTTGTGAGCGCAATGGAACATTGTTGACTGGTTTTATGAGGTTGTGTTTGGGACCTGCACCAAACTCCTTTGCTCCTTTAGATCTAGCTTACTTGGTTTTGGTTTGATAGGAAAACAAAATGCATAAATAAATCATATTGATCAAAAATAATTAATCTCTTTAAAACGGGCCCCAAACACACTTCATTGACAATTAATGGGGTTTTACAATGTAGATGAGGTGCATCAGCAAAACACTACCCCTTTACCTCCTCCACCATTCTTCCTCAATGTTGCCCCCTTTAACTCCTCCACCATTCTTCCTCAATGTTGCCCCCTTTAACTCCTCCACCATTCTTCCTCAATGTTGCCCACAAAACCTCAAGTCAATAGGCTTTATTGTCACTTCAACCATATACAGTTAGTACACAGTAAAACAAAATAACATTCCTCCAGGATCAAGGTGCTACATGCAACATAAATTTACAAAATAAATTAACAGAAAACTAACTAGCTAACTAAGAAGCCTAATTAGCTGGCTAGCTGAGACAAGACAGATTGACATGATAACATAAATTAACAAAAAACTAACTAGCTAACTTAGAAACCTAATTAGCTGGGAACTGTCTACGTTTTTTACAGAAGAGACAACATGTAGTGCACGTGCAAATGTGCAAACAAGAGCGACAAAATGACAGTGCGACAAACATGACATTACAATATTCTGTGGTGACGAGTTGAGGTAGTGGGAGGAGGAACAGTAAACGTTCCGTAAGTAGCAGCAAGGATTAAAATAGTTAGTGCAAAATTATCAAGTAATGAATATTGTGAAAAAGGGCATTTACAAGTTGGTGTGTACAATAGTTTGGTAGTGTAGATCAGTATGTTTGCACGTGTGTTGATTAATCAGTCCAGTCTGAATGTTTTGAGGTAGTTAAGTTAATCTGAGTGATGCATGGGTGTGTGTGTTTTAACAGTCCAGTCCCTTTTCGTTGAGGAGATGGATGGCTTGAGGAAAAAAGCTGTTACGCAGTCTGGGTGTGTGTACCCGAATGCTTCGGTACCTTTTTCCAAACCAGATAACAAACCAGAGATTAGTCCAGAGAGCTGGTGTCCTAAATGCTCGCAAAATGTTGGTCAGAATGTTTAAGATTAGTTTGGGATCGGACACAAGCTGTATTTCTGCTTAAGAATCCTTTAATTTCTCACTGTGGCTGTTTTTCACAAAAAATGAGAAAATTAGACTTTTTTATATCACTCATATACCTTTTACCATTTGTTTTCTAGGACAGAAAACAAGATATCCATGTAACAAGTTAACAGATATCCATATAACAAGTTCACAGATATCCAGCCAGTAATCAACAACAATGGTTGCCTTCACTTCAGCGATCAGATTAAATATTCTGTGTGTTAGCCGTGCAGTTGTTGCTAAGACAACTGAGCTAAACAATGCCCCTTGAATGAAAAAGTGATGCATCTATGTGCCTCAACTTCCAGGAATTGTATCTCGTTTATGTTTTCTACTGCAAATATTTTAAATTCACAAACGCAGCATATCACTTCCAAGTCCTCCACTGTGTGTCTGTGTGTGTCTTTGGCTCAGGTTTAACCGGAATGGCCATCTGAAGTTCCACATGGAGAGGCTGCACATGCAAGACCCTCCCCCACCTCGCAAGCCCAGATCCAACCCCTCCCAACAGACCATCATAGTCAACAGTGATGAGGAGGCCTTGGCTACACTGCAGAGTGAGCAGACCTAAGACATCTGATGAGGAGTCATTTTTTTTGTCTCAGTGTTTTGTTTAAACCTGTCTGTGTACTCATTTTGTGTTTGTGTGACAGCATTGCAGGCAGGTCAGACTGTGATTAGTCCAGAGCAGCTGCAGCAGGCTTTAGGACAGGAGCACATAATAGTCGCCCAGGAACAACCTCTCTCTGACCAGGTACAACCCTAACTCTATTACCACAGTCATTATGCTCATTTATGTTAAATATAATATTCATAATTATTTATCATTAATGAATTCATTCCTTCTTAGGAGGATGCGGCATACATTCAACAAATAACTACAGTAGATGGCCAGACGGTGCAACACTTAATGACAGCAGATAATCAGGTGACAGAGGTGACCGTTCTTTCTTTGTATATAGAAGCAATCTATGATGTCTTCTGTACCTTAGGGTGGCTAACAGATCCCATAAAAAGAACAGCCAAAATTATTGTATCAGGTCTTTTGCACACAATTAAAAAATGACAAATAAAAAGTCATCTAAAATGCTGGTTGATGGTGAATAATGACATTTTACTGCAGAGGTGTATGATATCCAAATCACCGTGGTTCACTGATTTTGTTAGAGGACTGTGAGAAGATATTAAATAAAGCAAGACTGAAATTATAGAGATCAACCATTAGTAATTCAAACAATATTTGTATATTTCCCTTGCATTTTGTTCTTATTCCCTTTATTGTTTTTGAAGCAAATTTGACCTGAACGTAAAATCTTTCAGGGAATTCATAAATGATGCTGAATGTTGAGTGGTTGGAACACACAAGAGGAGAAATAAGGTTGCTGCCGAGGCTTTTACATTAACAAGGAGCTTTTAAATTGTACCTTTAGGAACTTTGCAGCCTGTTACAGTAAAACATTTGTTAATTAGAATCAGAAAGAGTTTTATTGCCAAGTACGCTTGCACGTACAAGGAATTTGTTATTAGTGACAGAGCTTCCAGAACAAAAAACAAATGACAAGACAAAACAGCACGACAAAAAAAAAAAAAAAAAGGTTGACATCAAATGGAGTAGGGTGTGAGATTACTTTTAATATTTGTTAATATAAAGGAACAAGGTTTCAGAACATCTGTTCAAACTGAAAAATGGCACATTATTTAGACACTTCTTTGATTCATGTTCTTGTTTTTATTTCCATAAACTTTGCCTTAAAATGTTTAGCTTACCTTTGACACTGCAGCCAGGATCTCTTTAAATCCTGTGACCAGTAAATCAGACGGTACCTGTGATGAATGTTGACTACAATTTCTATTTAGTCTGAGGTTGCTTTGAAAAAAATTAGACCTGTATCTGATTTAGGACCACATGCAGTATAGAAGTGGCCATATTTAGAATTGAAAAGATCAGATTCCATGTGATTTATGTTGTTCACACTGTTATTAAAAAAAAAAAAAAAAGATCCTCACATGAGAATCAGATTTGGACCACTTCTACCTGCAGTGTGAATGTACCCATAGAAACCTTAAGCTACACAAATCCCAGTTGTATGTGAGGATGTAATTTGTTGAGCGTGGTGGAAACCCATAAATGAAATTGTAGATGATAAACTTAAATTGTTGCATATGTGCCTATGTTTTTTGTGTGTTTTTACTTTAACTTTATTTTAACACATTAACTTCCACTGCTTTCACAGATCTCTAAATAATAGTCCTGTCTACTTTCTACTTATTTTCATCAGCAGACTATTCTTGCTCTTTGGGAAAATGTTGCATGACATCTTGTCCCAATTCCAAAACAATTCTTGGATTGACACTGATGTGCAGTGTATTTCTCTTCTTTGCATATCCCAACATGTTGGGAAGCTTAGCTCATTATGCATTGAATTATAATGTGGCACTACTGGAGCTAAGAGTGTTCAGGGCCTTGCCCAAGTGTCCAGTGGTCTATGTGCACAATGTTACATGATGTACGTCTGCTGTTTTGTTGCATACCATCATATCAGTAAAATCCGTCTCTCTGTACTGATCACCTTACTAGCAAATCTTTTTATTATTTCTTTGTTTCTTTTATTTCTTAACTATTACTTTTCCACATATTAATTATAACATTTAAGTAGTAATTGTTCAGGTTTCAGAATTTAGTTGGTCAGATTATGTTTAATCAGATAATGAACTATTGTGATATTGGTCGAGTCACTATTATCACTGACTGTTTTCAACTATTGTGTATGTGTGTGTGTTGTTTCCATGGATGTGGATTTTCTACTGTATGGGT